>OX578141.1:21296944-21896944 GCA_951213105.1 Amaurobius ferox
ATTTCGGCGTCGTTGGCTAGGTATCTCTTTAGCAACACGTGTCTTCTGAAACGAAAAACAGCTCGGAAAACGGGTTTCCGTAGGCGACAGATAGTAACAACTGTTGGTTCATATGCTGTTTCCATCTTTTCATCCCGTGCTCTAATCACATGGCCTACTTGCATTTCAGATCATTTGCATACATCGGCCAGCTACGTTCGTCTCGCAATTTGCATAATTATATGTCAAAAACTTCATGGTGTTGCATTCTCTATTTCGGGTAGTGTATAAGAGATTGTTTATGTTCATTTGTGAAAAGGAAATTTTAAAACGGAGCTAATTTTGTCTACCTGTTACATAACTCTGGAGTATCGCGATACAGCATCCAGCAATAATCGGCCATCATAGAATCATTCCAAAAGCTCTAAAATAATAGCGATGCTCCATTAATATATATGTAAATATATACACTCGTGTCCAAAAGTTAGGCATAGGTGCTAAGGGAATTGAAGAGAACTTTATCTTCATATTTTCCATTAAGGCTAAGGAGGGTAACCACTGGGTCTCCAAAGTTCAACCAGGGCTTTTTCGGGTCCTGATGAAACAACGCTTTGTTTATTATGGCTGGTACCGATTCTGGTGCCGAAAGTTTTATGCAATCCTCCAATGCTCTAAATGCGGCCGATTGGGCCACACTACGGGAAGCTGTTCTAATCCCCATTTGTGCCTGAGATGTGCCCGCCCGTTTTATGGCCGGGACTGTGCTGAGCAGCTAAATTGTATTAACTGTAAATTGTATAATAATAGGTATAAGGCTGACAGAGACCTAGTGCATTCCTGTCGTGACATTTCTTGCAGATCTCTTATTGCAGAAATCGAAAAGTATCGGAAACATGTTGGTTATAAGGACACTTGACAATGGGCATTGCAGTTTCAGTTTTAGAGCATTTGTACTTGTATAATTGTATGTCATACTTTGTAAATCTGTATATATAATATAATCTGTATATATAATATCTGTATATCTTTTTGACCTTGTATACTTTCTTATTGGGTTAAGTTGTACTGGTAGGTGTATATGTTTGAGGTGACGCTTTGATATATTTGTTGGTTTTTGCTTTAGTGTTTATTGTTTGGATGGAGGGTTTATTTCCTTTTTGTTTTTATATTTTTATTATTTGGGTATGTGTGTATTGTTTTGTATGTGAAAATTTGGATGGAAACCTGTTGGTTTTTCAGTTTCCCTTTCTGTTGCATTAGGTTTTTGCTGGGATTGCTATTCCTTTGGATTGTTGGTTGTCTTTTAGTTATTTCCCGTTATTTGTTTATTTTGACTTTAGTAAATTGTTTATTCTTAGCCTAGTTCGATTTTGGTAATTGATGTTTTGTAATTTTTGTTTGGTCTGAGCCTCGGCCTTCTCTTTGGGGAGCGAAGGGGACAGCGGTGACATGTTTTGGTTTTGATGAGGCTCTGGAGGATTTGTTTTATAATAAGATTTTTAGCTTTTTTTTGTTGACTTTGGAACTGGTAATTTTAGTCTGGGATAGTTGGAGTTTTAGGGTCCTCTTTTGTCTTTTGATATTTTGTTCTTATTTGGTTTTTTGCTGTTGATTTTGTTTTAAGTATTTTGGTTTTGGTTAAATTTGTTTTCCTGTTTATTTGTATTTTTGTTTTAGTTGTCGCTTTTGTTGGGGATCGGGTTAGTTTTGGGTTTTTAATTTGTTTAAGGGTTTCCCTTTCTTTGGGGGCCAGGTCATGATCCTTTTAGAGGTATTTGAATGGTGAAGTTTAAAAGTATATGTAATAATTGTAATTTGGTTTTCCCGCAAATTATTGCGGATGAGTTGTTGGCTTGTGTAATCGCCATGGCCTGGCACCTCTTTTTTAGTTATTAATAAATTTGTTGGACCCTTGGGGTGGGGATGATGGGATTTCTCTCTCGGCCGTGGGTAAACCAATGCCATTCGTGGCGAGGACCACGGTCCGAGTTTTTCAAGCATAGGTGCTGTTTATGTGAAAATTTCAGGGAATCTACATCGTAATGGAAGGAAACGCGGTATGCGGGTGTAATAGGGTTATAAAAGAAGAAAACAATGCAAAACTGGGATAATAACGACATTTATTATCGAAAGAAAGGGGTTGAAAGAAAAAGGGTCACAATACGAGTGCCAAATTCAGTGAAACAGAATGATTAAAACAATGTGATGCTGCAGTTTAATACGGTGTGTGGGAACCTCGGGTAGCCACGCATGCTGCACAACGATTTCACATACTTTAGATGAGGGTTTGGATGAGTTGTATGCTCAAAGAGATCATGCTCAAAAAGTTATGCTCAAAGAGCAGTTTTCAATCCCGGAACGGAGCTTGGTGGGTATTGGAGGGATGCAAGATATCTCCCGAGCATATCCCACACATGTTCTATTGAATTCAGATCAGGAGAGTTGGCAGGTCACTGCATGTTCTGGATATCTTCAGTTTGAAGGAAGTTGTCGACCAAGATCGCACGGTGAGGAGGCGCTGTATCATCCATGAATATAAAATCAGGACTAACAGCATCTCGAAATAATCGCACGGTAGGCTCAAGGACTTCATCTCTGTATCTTTGATCGGTAACCCACCCCGTGTCAAAGATGTGGAGGTCTGTGCAGCCGTGCATCATGATGCCTGCTCAGACCATGACTCCCCCAAACGGAAAACGATGTCTTTCCGTGATGTATCCCGGGTGAAAACGCGTTCGACGTTCTCTCCAGACCGTGGTACGACGAGAATCAGTTTGCAGGATAAACCTGGACTCGTCACTGAACATGGCATTGCACCACTGTTGTCCAAACTCAACTGTAAACCCACGAGTTTCTGTGCAGACGTCAGGAGGGTGCAAACTGCTGGTCGTCTGGCATACAGACCAACGTGTCTGAGTCTCCTGTAAACAGTTTGTCTCGAAACAGTGACTCCTTTGGCGGCTGTCAGGGCTCCTCCTACTCCTCGACCCTAACCGTACCCCTTGCCAACAAAGAACTTAAAGAGTTTTATAGCACGGCCGGGAAAAATTGATCCCCAACACAAGCTCGGACAACGGGCCACTCCACCATGTCGACTCCACCATGCAAAGAACGCACGACCCGGAACCCCAAGGGGACAGCAGACCTACGCCCCGCCGGACGAGGCCAACCGCCGCCAGTCCCGAAGAACGCCGACGGAGACGAACGAAACCCCCACCAGCAGACCAGGGACCCGCCCGCAAAGGAACCAGTCAGGCAAGACGCGCCATCGACAGAACGGCGACGCCCAACACCAATGGAATATTTATTTTAACTTAGAAAGACCCTGCCAGGGCAGTTACAGAGGCAGTTAGAAAAACATCTGCACCATCTGCAGGTAGGGTTTATAACATAATGAAAAGAACAACATAAACAAATTCTAATAACAAAATTTATAAGCCAAATTTACAGCATTCTACTGAAACATGGCAAATGCCATATCATACAAAACAATGACCTTAAATCCATTTACAGTTATAAAACAAAACATGTGCAACATTATGCAGGAAATTCTCCAACTTAAAACATATTACTCAAGATAAAGTCTATTAATAAATTGAAGTGCCATAATTTCAATTATAGAAACAAAAGTATTCAAATAAATTAATCAAGAATATAAAAGGAACATGCCCCAGCAGTCGCCAACGAAAACGGAGGAACCCAAAAAACCCCAATAAATAAGAACAGACCTAGCCAACAAAATAAATGATAAAAATACAGTTGCCCCAATAGACCTCCAAAGTCAAAACAATAAAATATACTACGAAACCTAATAAGGCCTACACCAACAATATCAAAAGGCAGCGTAAAATTTCACAGACTACAAATAAACTACTTCCAAGGCTTCTGAGATGGAAATTAACCACAAAAGTCCCCAAAGTAACCGCACCAAACAAAGAAAACCCCCTTTGCTTTACAACAAAATAGTAACGATCCCGAACAAAGGTCCTAACAAATTATCATTTTTAATAAAAACCAGTTATTTAAAATTGGAGGGCCTAAATATACATCACGCACAAAGTCTCAACCGAATATATTTAGCCATTCTATAACATAATTAATAAAACCAGTTATTTAAAAATATAAGGCCTAAATATACTTCACGTACGAAATCTCAACCGAATATATCTAGCCATACTGTAACCCCGATTCCATTTCCACTAATCCAAAATAAAAGTAAAGATCCAAAAACCACAACCAAAAATATACAATCATGCCTCTTCCCTCGTTCCATTTTATACAAATTAAAACCAAAGTCCACTACTTCTAACTAACTTACAATTCATCTCCTAAAACACAAATATAATCAATTCCTTAGATACAATTCAACTCCTAAAATATACATATAATCAACTCCTAAAATATACATTAAAACGACTTCTAAAATACACAAATAAATACCAAAAGTACAATCCTAAACTACATATAATCCAAAACAAGTCCAAAAACATCCATTAACACAATCACTTAAAATAAGAAATCTAGTAAGGGTCAAACAGAACAAGGGGCCAGGCAATCCCATGTTAATCAAACAATACTATCCAACAGGTAATGTAAATAATAAAATCCGTACAGTTAATAAAGTCTATCCGTCATCCCCATAATCAATGTGCTTCTTATATTTGCTTAACTCATTCAAAAATGACAAAAAGTGATTATCCCGGCAAGAATGTGACGGAACCCTAGATCCTCCAGATTTTTTATTAAAGTTTAAGCAATTTATACACTTGTACCTTTCGCGACATTCGACACCCGGATGAAATTTAGCATATCTTGCGCACCTACCCGAGGTGTGGCCCAGGATACCAAACTTCATACACTGAAGTACGGCATGAAATTCTCGGCACCACACCTTGTGCCATCCACAATCAACAAAGCGTTGATCCTAAAAGATTTGGGCTCCACATCAAGCACCCAGTGGTGTCCGGCCTTGTCTTTAATCTTGAATTTGAGGGCAAAAGTGTCCCTGCTACCCTCCAAGCACGGGTTCTGAGTGGCTGTCAGGGCTTAACCCAGTTGTCTGGCTGAACGGTTCCTCTGACGTCGAGCAGTTATCACCAAATATCGGTCTTGTCGAGAGGTTGGTACCCTTGGCCGACCTGGTACTGGTCGTCGAGTAACATCTCCAGTGGTTTGGAACCTCTGCCACAGTCTGGAGATCACACACTGAGGTACATTCAGAATTTGAGACTCTTCGGTTTGGAATCGACCAGATTCCAGCATTCCAATAATATATCCCTTCAAAAACATGTCCAGTTGGCATTTTTGTAACATCTTTCGTTGTTTTTGATTGCTAACAACGCTCCGTACTACTGCAATTGCAAAATTCTGCCTCAACTAGCCATGCCGCTCGAGGCCGTTTTATACTCGTTCCGACGTCCGCCGGTGCTTTGCGCATGCCGACGTCGACTGAACTGTTTTGCATATGCACAACGATTTACCTTCATCTCGCAATTCTCCACAACTGATTGTGAATCATTGTATCCATATTAAATCCGAATTTTTCGCATTTTATGAATAATGCTTAACTTTTGGACATGAGTGTATATATATATATATATATATATATATAAGATTTAAAATGATAAAAGAAAATATATAGATGGAATGATTGTTTTTACAGGGTTGCAGAAAGGTCAAGGGGGATTGCGACCCCTATTTCCCCCTTGACATCCCCCTTGACCTTTCTGCAACCCTGTAAAAACAATCATTCCATCTATATATTTTCTTTTATCATTTTAAATCTTATTTTTCAAGACTCTGATAGTGCGGCAATTTGCGCCTTTCTCTTTCTTGGATTTCATACTTTTTGGGATTGTATTTCTTTATATATATATATATAATTTTTAATTTTATTTTCGTCCAATGTTATTCGAGGAATTTTGTTGCTCGTATTCTCTTAATTTGTTTATCGGTATTTTATTGAATTTTATTTTTGGGGTGTTTTAGAAAGTTAAGTTTATCGAGTTGCAGCTTCTCAGTTTCCTTTCATTGGACTTTCGAACTATTATTATTATTGAAATCATTTTATTTATAAGCTGCATTTGCGCAATAAATTAAATGTATTTTGCATTGTCATTCTTTTTACTCGATGTCTTTAATTTCTTTACATATTCATATTTGCATAGTATCCTTCATATTTTTAGCAAGCTGCGGTATTTATGAAATAATTTTTTTGCAATCTATTCAAATTTATGCTACATTTGCGCTAAATTTAGCAATAGAATTAGTTATTTTTAACACTTTTCAACAAAGTTGAAAAGTGTTTATGACTTTGTTCATTCTGTCAGTCTGTCTGTCCGTTAGCACGATAACTGCCGTAAAAATGACTTAATCAAAATGAAATTTTAGTATGTTGTTCAGACGTTAATAATATCACCCAATTAGTTTTGGATTAAACCCGGGTTGAAAAAATGAAATACATTGAGTCCTATTGGACCTAATTTTTCAAACATTTTTTAAGCGGATTTAAAATTCACAAATTGCTTCGAAAATTTTAGGCAATATTCAAATTGTTCCATAAAATATATAAAAAAAATTCAGCGAAATATATTCAGTAGTTTTTTAAATAAAAATTAAAATAATAATAATACCTCGTATATGAAGCGATCAAGTGACCATGATATAAAAAGATCACGTGACCCACTTCAAAATGATATATGGTATCCATCTTGTCTCAAAATCGTGATTTTTAAAGTTCTTTTTAATTCATATTGAGTGTTGTATCCGTCCTAAAACCACTGTATTTTTGCTTAAATTCTGTACATCTACATACTGAAACAACGCAATTACAATATATTTGAGTTTAAATGATCATCCAAATTTGATTATTTCTACAACGAAGCCTATTTTGCACCTATGTAAAATGTAAACAGCAAAATATGTAGGATGAATTGTATTAAAATTGCTGTATTTCTTTAATACAAAATTATTTAGCTCATGGAGTCTGCATAGTTGATATGAATGAAATATTAATTGATTTTACAAAGAGGACGATTTTTTTCGATGAAGTTTTAAGGATAGAGTTTAATTACTTGTAGCTCCATGGTCTTAATTTTTAAATAAAATAAATTATTATAGTATTGTGATGAATGAAATGAATGGGGAAATGTTATGAATGAAATGCTGCTTTTATAGAGAGAGCCAGGCGTGTTATTTTTCTATGACGTCATTTGAATGAATTTCAGTTATTTTCGATGAAGTTTTCAAATATAATAATTTATCGTATTATTATGATAATTCTTAAATTATTACCGAGAAATGTATCGCATTTTAGAGATGTTTAAGCCTGGCAATTTATATTTCAATACCGTCATTTGAATGAAGTTCATTTTTTTCGATGAAGGTCTAAGTTTTCAAATATAATAAATTAATGTAGTATTGTGATAAGTTTTAAAATATTACCGAGGAATGTATTGCATTTTAGACATGTTTAAATAAAATTGCATTGAAGTTGGAAAGTATTTCATAATCAATGCTTTAAGCATGATTGATCTTTCTTGTTTAATTTTTAATTTTACTTTCGTCCAATGTTATTCGAGGAATTTTGTTGCTCTTATTCTCCTAATTTGTTTATCGGCATTTTATTGACTTTTATTGTTTGGGTGTTTTAGAAAGTTGGGTTTATCGAGTTGCAGCTTCTCACTTTTCTTTTATTGGACTTTCAAACTATATATATATATATAAACTCACGGACAATGAAAGTTGTGCCCCAAGAAGGAAGCATAGGATGGACCTGAAATTTTATTGATGGAAGGATACAGATGAATGATATACATGATCACAAAAACGGCGCACCAGAACACGTACAGAGGGAGCTGTGGTACACAATCCGGTCATCCTCAATAGCGCGTCGCCCCGCTCGTGCAGCGATACAAGCAGCAATACGGTCTAGCATGGTGTCAAGCAGATGCCTGATGTTGTCCTGCGGAAGAGAAGTCCACACCTGTTGGACGTTACGTTCCAAATCCCGAAGATTGCGGCAACGAGGCAGCTGACGTTTCAACTGGTTCCACACATGCTCGATAAGGGACAGGTCTGGGGAGCAGGAAGGTCATGGAAGTGTCTGGACATGACTCAGGCATACCTGGGCGACCCGAGCAGTGTGCGGCTTGGCATCATCCTGCTAGAATTGCGCACCTGGAATCCCAGCAATGAATGGGAGCACTTGGGGCAGTAAAATCTCATCGACGTACTGCTGGCCCGTCAATGTTCCAGGTATCACTATTAGAGCGAGTCGCCTGTCTTAGGCTATGGCTCCCCAGCCCATGATGCCTGCAGAGGGCAGGTGTGGCGCTCGGTATTCAGGTTGGGATTGTGGAGTTGTGCAGGGACATACCCGGACACGCTGATCATCAGTCCCCAAAACGAAGCGGCACTCATCGCTAAACACCACACATCGTCAATCTGTGGCGTTCCACATTGCTATGGCTCGGTACCTCTGCAACCGGAGTCGTCGATGTTCCCGTGTTATCGGCAACACACGTAAGGGACGCTGGGATCGCAGATTTGTTTCCTTTAGTAGTCTAGATATGGTTTGTGGGCACACAGGAGACGCTACGTGTTCCTGTATCGCGGATTTGGTCGCCGCGGGCTCTATACGTGCCTGCCGCACGATCATTCGATCCTCTCTACTCGTGCTATGCCTAGTCCGTCCACAGCGGATCCTCCGTATCTGGGTGGCGTCCCGTGAATAGTGCTCCCAACACTGTCGGACGGTATAGTCCGAACGATCCCCGTGACAGGATATCCTGCGCGATGACCACCCTGCGGTTTTCAGCCCGATGATCAGGTCTCTCTCGCAGTCCGTCAGCTACGTATATCGACGTTTCTGACGCCTACCCACCATTATTTTCACTCCGTACTCGTGCTCGACCAAAGCTTCTCGCATTGATGGGGCGTCAACTACACGCCGGTTTATAAGCCCGCTGGCTCATGCTTACAGCGCCACTCATGGGTGTACGGTCATACGCAATCACACCAGACTGGGATCATTTGCATACCAGACAGCCCTCTAACTATTTATATCATTTCGCGGTTGTACCATGTTTTCTTCTTGGTGCGCAAGTTTCATTGTCCGTGAATGTATATATAAATATATATATATATATATATATATATATATATATATATAATATATATATATATATATATATATAGAGAGAGAGAGAGAGAGAGTCCCAAAAACATTGAAACGCGCTTCTTTACCTGTTGGAGATAAGTGGGAAGTGTAAATTGCAAAAATGTTGAAAGTAAGGTAGGAAATAAGACTATGTTAATGAAATAGTCCTCCCATTAATTTTCATTTTTTCCGTGAGTGTATATATAAATATATATATAAATATATATATAGAGAGAGAGAGTCCCAAAAAAATTGATACGCGATTCTTTACCTGTTGGAGATAAGTGGGAAGTGTAAATTGCAAAAATGTTGAAAGTAAGGTAGGAAATAAGACTATGTTAATGAAATAGTCCTCCCATTAATTTTCAAAAAGTTACACCTTTTAAATTTTTATACGACCACCTTAGACAAATTTGTTCAAACAGAAAATTGTTATCTTTAATGCAACAAGATCATTAAAAAAAATCGCATATCTGTATCTTTAAAATTTGAGCGAGTTATATTTAATGAAAATTGAACATAGTAAATGGGGACCATATATCAAATTAGAAATGTAAATTTGTGACATATCACAAAAAAGATAAAACTGGATGATAATACATAGGAGACATTTTTTGCTAATTCCGCGTAGATTCATGATGCAATCACGGTTGCTTAAGTACTTTATTTAGATGCATTTGTAACCAAAAAAAATGACGCAGATTAACGTATTTTTGGTTTAAACAATTTCCATCGTCAATTTGTTTATGATCCCTATTTTCACTGATGAAACAGCCTTTCACATGGTACAGAAAAGTGGCATAAGTCAGATTTTTTCCTTTATCATAATTCAATTGATTTTAAAGATACAGATATGAGGTTTTTTTAAAGATCTTGTTGCAATAACAATAAAAATTTTCTTATTGGCCAAATTTGTCTAAAGGGGTCGTATAAAAATTTAAAAAGTACTTTTGAAAATTAATGGGAGGACTATTTCATTAACGTAGTCTTATTTTGTACCTTACTTTCAACATTTTTGCAATTTACATTGCCCACTTATCTCCAAAAGTTAAAGAATTAAAGCGCGCTTCAATCTTTTTGGGACACCCTGTATATATATGTAATATGTATATATATACACTCTCAGACAAACAAATCGACGTACCAAGAAAGAATCATCCAAATGAGACAAAATTTGGTACGTGTAATGTGGATGTACAGAAAAAGAAATGATTAGAATTTCAGAACAATTCGATGATTTATTGCACTGAAAGATCTACACAAAATGAGCACGTCAATATGGCGTTGCTCCACCTCTGGTCTTGATACAAGCTGTTACCTGACGTGGCATTGATGCATAAAGTTGCCGGGTGGTGTTCTGAGGGATGTCTTGCCAAATGGCCTCCAATTGACGAGCTAATTCGTCTACATTCCAGGATAGTCGCAGGCGACGTCCCATCTAAGCCCAAATGTGTTCAATAAGCGAGAGATCTGGGGATCTGGCTGGCCAAGGAAGTGTGTCGTAAGCATGCAGACAATCAATAAAGAGACGTGCCATGTCTGGCCTGGCATGATCTTGCTGAAAAGTTAGTTCGGGATGTCGCGAAAATATGGCAACACAACGGATGGTAGAAAGTCGGCAACGTACCGCTGTACTGTGAAGGTGCCACGGAGGACTATCAAAAGGGTCCGGCTATCAAACGAAATGGCACCCCAGACTATAACTCCCTGTTGTCGTGCCGTGTGGCGTGTAACAGTAAGTGCAGGATCCTGACGATATCCGAGCTGTCTCCCGATACGTCTGCACTGGTCGTCGGGACTCAGATCGAAACGGGACTCTTCACTGAAGACAATTCGTTCCCAATCCGAACAATTTCACTTTGATTGGGCCCGGCACCATTGCAATCGCTGTTGACGGTGCATACAAGTCGGTGGTAGGCGGTGTAATGGGCGCCGCGAGTATAGATTCCTTTCCCGTAGTTTTCTATTAATGGTCCAGATGGTCACTTCCGTGTTTGTCACAAATTGGATGATTGATAACGACGAATCTCGTGCTGTCACAGCTGCTCTGACAATTGCTCTATCTTCCCGTTCTATCTTTGCTCTAAGTCGTTCACTGCCCGCTGAAATCTGCCATTCCGGACCCATTCCTGCCAACATCGTCTTATTGCTGCATCGCTCCTACCGAAATGCCGAGCGATACGTCGGTGTGCCCATCCAGCCTCATGCAGTCCGATCGCACGCCCTGTTTTAAACTCCTTCATATGCTCGCAATGGCCGCGAATTCGCCAGAGAGGCATTGTTACAATCGAGGTACGTAAAAACAATCGAAATCCACTGCACGTTTTGTTCCTGAAGGCAAGATTCGCTCCTTATATACACCATCATGGTGCTCGGTTTCGATGCGCTGTAGTTCCGACTATTCATTCATTGGCTGCGAATTTTTGATCATTTGCATATTCGGTCGACAAGTGTTTGCATGTACAGTTTCATTACTATCGGATTATTTTGAGGGGTGCGTCGATTTTTGTCTTATATATATATATATATATATATATATATATACTCTCTCTCTCTCTCTCTCTCTCTCTATATATATATATATATATATATATATATATATATATATATATATATATAAATTTATTATGCTAAATCTTTACAGGGCGTAATCATCCGGGTGTCACAGTAACAGCGGCCGGTGAAGATGAGAATGATGATGAAGGAATCACATTTACAGCAAAAGGCTTTGCATTGGGTATGTAAAATTAAAACATATAGTATTTCATATTACTTTTGTTATAGAGATAGTACTGGAACACAGAAAAAGAGTCATTCAGCTCTATATCTTAAACTTTGTTAGAACTATGTTGGGAGAAGCTATTGCTCTAATTAAGGAAGTATAGGATATGGGACAGTTGAATGACAGGAGACGTAAATTCTCAAATGTTTTAAGGGTCCTTCCGGCACGTCATCCATAAAATGTGATGTAACCGCCTCTTAAAATTTTCGAATCCCTTTATGGATAATTTTAATCACTATCGCCATCTGGTAACTACTTATTTTAATTTGGAAATATTTCACCTTATGCACCTAACGAGGTTGGAAGATTCAGTATCTCGATATTATTTAATATAAGGTTTGGGCAACGTAGCAAAAAGTTGTCAGTGGGATAAGATTTCGTCATTCGTGATGTCACTTTCTAGGAGGACTTTGGGAGGAGTTTTCAAAACACAGAATGCTTTCGCATTATTACAGTTAAAAAATTGTTAATTAATTTTAAAGTGGCAATATCTAGACGTAAAAAACACTTTACTCAATGATGTTCAAAGTACATTAATTCTATAATCGATTAATTGCGTTTTCATTGAGTAGAAAGCTGGGTACAAATTTTATAACATTCGATGATGGAAATTAAACTATTTAGAAATTGTTCATTTATTACACATAAATACTCCTATAGTTCTTGAATTGAGACTTTTTTTTTCAGACATCCCAGACCCCCCAATAAAGACAGTTACGGAAAGTGTCCTACCTTGGAAGAGGGGTGACGGTATGTCCGACTGCGATCCAGCTAAACCCCAGGAAGAGTTTCCCACCTGGGTGAACAATCGTGATTATTATCCAGGATATTTATCTCCAACTCACACATTTCTTGAAAGCATAAGCGACGGGCCGAATTTATCCAAAGTTCACACTATACATGAGTCTGTGGACGAGACAGATGAAGCTGAAAATTTCAATAGCAGTAAGAAAGTGTCTAAAGATTCCACTCCAAAGGATGCAAGCAATTCCAATGAGCAAAGTATGACTATGAGTCCAAAAGGCCAACAAAAACGATGGTTTTTTCGCCATTCATCGCAGAGATCTCCAGATCGGTTTTCTCTAACGAGTGAGACATCTCGAGTTAATTCAGCGGACACAATAAGTATCGAATGTCCGGATGTTGCTTTGGACATTGAAAGTGAAACGGACACTAAACTTTAAATTGTGCATATTTATCAAAAGTAATTGGGAACATAAAATAAATTATTTTTTGGAAAACATTTTTTCACTTAGAGTCTAAAATCAAATATTGTTAGACTCTAGAGATTTTATGAAATTAAAGTATTTTTATATAAGGTCTGAAATATTTTATGAATTTCAAGTAACAATTTCTCTAATTATAAGTTGAATATGTTTTCAAAGTCTGAAAATAGAAAAAAGATTCAAAAAGAATGTAAAGTATCAATTTTTCAATTCATTGAATATTATATCGCCTTGCATTTCTTTTCAGTGGACTAAACTTTATATGTAAAATACATATTTTTAAATGAAAGCCTAATAATGTAGACACTGCTCATTGTTATCACATCAGATTAACAGAATTGTAACATTAAAAGGTGAAAAATAAATGACTCGATAAATGTAGATGCAATGGAACAAATTTAATAAACATATACAAAAGAACATACAAATGCGTACTTTTAAAAGCTTCTTTAATAATACAGGCCCAGAAAAATTCAATTTATAATAATTACATTATGTTGATTCATTTTTGGCAGTTAGTCATAGCATTTTAATCCATTGGCTTTATCCTTAAGTCTGAAATCCATATGCTTTTTCCGAGTCTCCATGATTTAATAATATTTGCATCAGAGAAGAATGATTTCTAAAATAGAACTTTGATCAAACTAGAAAAATAACAATAACAGATTTTTTTTGTTATTCAGTAACGACTGACAAGTAAAGCACCCTCTTCCGGATAAAATATTTCATTCCCAGAACGACATTTCTAAGCAACGTAATTTTCGCCTATTGCAGAATAGCGGACAAGTCATTTCGACCCATTCACTATTTTTTCTCTGTCCTTTCCATTTTTCGATTGGAGATCAAAACTGTTATCCAATCAATTCAGAAAATTTCCCTTCTTAATCCCGGAACGACTTTCTTTTTTTATTCTACAGCATGATAAATAGAAATTTACATTTATTTTTCCCTTTCCTCACATTTTCATTTCTCGATGTTCATGTCGACTTCCTTTTGTCAGCCACTTTGAACAATTTCACCTCAAGCAACTTCGATCGACCACGCCAATAACACAAGGTTGATTAGAAAAATCGTATAGCCTCTCTGAAACATTTTGATCGCATTAAGCGATTTGCTGATTAAAATAACCGAGGACAATTGTATACAACCAGGCGGGACTTAGTAATCCGATAACAATAGTCGAATGATTCTATTATGTGCGAGAATAATAAGCGTCACCTAATGTATGATTAATAAAATGATAGAAATAATTTAAAGGATTAAATAAAAAAAAAATTTAGTGCTTTCCATTTTGTTTTAATTTACATAAGTTACATGCTTACGTAGTCCCTCAATATTTATATACATATGGATCATGATGAAAATTTTACAATAGTATGATATATGGTATAAATATGATATAAGTATATATAAGTATGATATAAGTGTATATAATTAAATGAAAATGTGAAAATGTATCTACATAGAAAAATATAAATTGAAGATGAGTCCACGTAGAAAAATAGATTAAAATTGACTATGTGTATGCTATTTCATTGGGGGGGAAATGCCTTAATAGGTTTAGGGACGCCATAGACAAGATGAGTGCTAAACCAGAGTATGAAATGGAAGAGTACTCGCAGAACTAAGATTTTCGTCAAATTTGTTTTAAACACCTCCAAAGACAAGTGTTTAACTCTATACCCTACACAGTAAAAAAAAAATAATAGAAATTTAACAATGCCTAGTGCAGTGTTTTTCAAACTGTTTTTGCCGCGGACTCCTTTAGAAATCGAGTTTGATGGTGGAACCCCAAAATGAGAATCTGTCCATTGTGGCCCAAATTATGCATTTCAAGTTTTACACAACTGTTTTTAATTTAAAAAAACTTCACTCGAAACCATTACGTTGCGGGAGCCTAAGGGCTCCACACTTTGAAAAGCACTACTTCTCCCCGAAGCCTATTAAGATGAGAGCGTACCGGAATATTCTTTACAGTGCAAGTCAGGAATGAATATTAAAAAGGACTGCTGATGTGAATCGAGCATAAATCGGTTGAATTGGTTATGCAATCATACAAAAGTAGAGGATCAATGGCGAAATGGGATAAAATAATTTCAAGAGACATAAAACCAGGGACGAAAATTACCAATTAAATTGTTTCTGGTTTTTTTTTTTTTTTAGTACATTTTAAAATAAATGTTTGTATGGATCTTTAAAACTTGTCTTATGTTTACTTGAACTTATCAAAAACATGTGTTTCCCTATTTCTGAGCCGGTGAGGTTCAAAATTCAAAGAACTAAAATATACCATAAAATACAAAAAGAATCAAATTTAAGCTCTCTCGCTGCTGCGGTTCTCGAATTATTTCCAAAAAATACCTTCCTATTGCGGTCCCAGAACAGCATGCAACGGTAAAGTTCAAATTGTAAAAATTTTAAATTTACCACGGAAAGCAATGATATGTCTAATTTGAGCTTTTTAGCTGCTCCGGTTCTTTCCTATAACTGCGAACCAGGACGCGAATGCACCGAATATATACCACGGCAATTCGGCTCTTGTCGCTGTTGGCTGATTTTCAAATCGCACGCCAAAAGTATCACTGAGAGCTCTCTTATTGCGTAGCTTACTCTCTTATTGCGCAGTCATGGGATATTTCACCTTTCGTATAATGAGAAGGGATGCAGGGGCGTCCCGAGGTCCAAACAACCCATGCGGCTGCTTGGGGCCTCAAAATTGGAAAGGATCATTTTTTAGTCCTAAGCCTTTATTAACTTTTGGTTGGAGTTAATTATTTCAACGTAGCATTTTGCCACTAATTAGTCCCTCCTACGTTTTCCTTTAACATTTTGTGTTATTCTGAAATTTACTTTCAGTCATTCAGATTTCAGTAGTTGCAATCTGAATAGAGTTTCAAGCTGGTAATGCAGATTCAGTAACATCTTTTATTAGTTTAGTCTATTCGCTTTTGTGTATTTCGTGGTTGCAGGGCTGCCTATCCTATGGCCCAAATAATTGAGTTCTTTGCCCGCAAAGGTGCATTTATTGAGTCTCACTGAAAATCCACACATTTCCAGTTCTTGTAACTCCGCATTCAAGTGTCGTGCGTGATCTACCCACGTTTTAAGAAAGATGACAATATCATCAATGTACTCCTCTGAATGATTTTTGAGCTCTTGATTTATCACTCTTTGGAAAGTACCTGACGCCCCCGCCAACCCAAATAGTATTGTTTTCCATTTGAAACGTGCCATTATGGGTGGAGAACGCCGTTAACGGCTTGCTCTCCTCCTTCATCCTGATATGTCAATAACCTCTTACGAGGTCCAAACCGGTCAACAATTGCTCTGACCCTGCTACATACATCAGTTCTTGCATGTCTTTCATGGGAAAAACCGGCACACGTGAAGCCGAGTTGAGTGCTCGAAAGTCAATGCAAAGGCTTACGGTGGTGTCTTGTTTGGCCACGCACACCACGAGATGCGCAATTTTAATCAGATCAAGCTCTAGTAATTCTTATATTTATTTGTCCACCTCCCTTCGTTACGCCATACGTATCGGGCAACAGTGGAGTTTTCCGCCTAACCACGTTCGGTAGGAGCTCTATCTTCCCAGGCTGAACCTCTCTAACGAATAACCTTTTGCAGCTTCAGTAGCCTTCTCAACTGCTTCCTCCAATGGGGATTCAGGTCAGGTAGTTCCACAGATTCTACCTGCTTCTTGAAATCCTTCTCTTCCCTAAGGCTCGAAACGTTATGGACTTCGCTGAAATCCACCTCAAAAATTACATTGACCGCTTCGGTCCTAACCAAGTACTTTCTGATTTTGTTTTGGTGAAAGTGTTTCATTCACCCGTTCTCCATTTTATAATATTTTAAAGGGTTTAAGACCCTGCAATTTTGGGAAATATGGGAATATTATTTTTACGTTACGGGTTATTTTTTTAATTGTATTCATTAAAATGTAATGAAGCATTTACATTTAGTAAACGACAATGTTGGAAGCACAGAACATACAAGATTCCATTGTTTTAATGAAACAATAATTTTTTTTAATTAAAGTTTAATTAAATACTGTGCATAACAAAAAATTTAAATAAACCAGAACGAATCTTTTTAAAATTGTTACAACTGGATTTTCCATGGGACTTCTAAAATTTCATTATTTTTAAATGCACGATAATTTCTGAACGAATGAGAAATTAAGGGTACGTTTTTTTAAGGCCCTGCAATTTTTTTATATTGTAGTGGATTGTATAGCATTGTGTGAATGTTGGAACGCAGAGAATACAAGATTCCAATTTGTTCATTGTTTTTTTAATGAAACAGTTATATTTTTTAAATTTCAATTTAATTAAATAATTTGCATAACAAAGAAATATGAAATAAGCAAGGACATATATTTTTTAACTTACTACAACTTGATATTCCAAGGCGAATTCTGCAATTTTAGGATTCAATGTATTGCACGATATCTACTGAACGACTGGACAAATTATCTAATGGAGAAGTTTTCCATTAGAATTTGTGTGTTACACATTACAAATTGCAAGAGTGTGTTACACATTAGAAATTGCATGTTATACATTAATAAGAAGTGTTAGAGAAAGAAGGAAATGGTTAATACAAGAAAAAAGTGTATATGAGTTGCGACAGACCCCAGAGCTATCGCATTCTGTCATAACCTCTTTAGAGCTGTGTTTACCCAACTGCTGTGAAATAATTTTTCTTAAATTAAATGTTGATGTATAGTAGTTTAAAAAATAAACACAAGTTTCAGATTGAAATACTTCTAAAAATGACTTTTTTTCTAAATAGGTTCATGTTAAGACCATTTTTAATTAAGAACTTTAAAGTAAATTGTATTTTTTAAAAACATTAAAGACGTGTTTGATATCTTATTGCATACAAATAGAAATATTACGGCTGTAGATACATCGTAAAAACCACAAATTTCTATAGACATTACCGAAAGTGTGGATATTTTTTTCAAAAAATCTGCTCTGAAAAAAAAATATGTATTTACATATGTATATGCATACATATGCGGTGTTTATCCAAAGCATATGAATGAATAATTAAATAAAATTATTTAACCTAGAATATTTCTTTGTTTATAAAAGCTTATCGCTCACGATTTTAACGACAAAATCTTCTTATCGCTTTAAAATTCTTCAGCTTATCGCCTGACATCGCTATCATACGAATGACCTTGCGAAAAAAGGATTCATGCACTTTGGATACTGTTATAATCTTAGAAGACATTGTTTATTACTTAATTATCACTATTTAACAACATAGCTTTAATAACATGTCAATGAATATAAATTAATGTCTTATAAATTAAAAAAAGTAAGATACTATATTTACATTACATAAATTCATAGAAATACACTAATGATCTTCTGACAATCTCATTTTAAATCATGAATACGGCTAAACGTGTAAATGTTTAAGGTTTGTAGGTTTCAATAAACATTTTTTCCTTATGCCTAGGAATTAAGAGCACTCTTAGGGAACTAGAGTATTTTTCCAAGAAGACTAAGGCCTTAAATTCATAATATTTGAATGAAATTTACCAAATTGTACAATACACTCATACTTAACGAATTTTCGGGAACTATTCTACACTGCTGGCCATTAAAATTACTACACCATGAAGGCGGCATGCAACAAACGTCAAATTTGCATGAAAGGTACTACATGCTGGGATATGCAAATGATTAGCATTGCAGCGCATGCACACAAAACAGGTATGAGTAACGCCATCTACACTCTGTATAAAAGTAAAGATTGCACAGCGGGTTTCGCATTCGAAAATCGCATTTGAACGTTGGTTGTTTGTGTGAAGCTCGTGTGATACCTCGTGTAAGAAGGAGAAACTCCTACCAGCGCATGTCGAAATTCGACTGCGGCAGGATCGTGGCTTATCAGGACTGTGATTTATCGTTCCGCGACATTACTGCTCACGTTGGTTGCGATCCCGTGACTGTCAGGCGAATATGGAATCGATGGGTCCAAGAGGGCCATACTGAACGCCATGCAGGATCTCAGCGGCCTCGACCACTAACGCCCGAGAGGACAGACATGTTGTCCTCTCGGCCTTGCGGGATCGTACAGCCATATCACGTACCCTGAGTCAGGAACTTGGCTCGTTTGCAGGACAAGTGTCCGCATGGACAGTGCGACGACGCCTGCAGCAACACGGACTGTCAGCGCGGCGACCATCGTTGCGGCTTCCCTTGACGCTGCAACAGAGACAGGCGCCCCTACAGTGGTGCGACGAACGACGACACTGGACACAGGAGTGGCATCACGTCGTTACATTGCTGACGTGTTAAGGCCCGTGGCTGTGCCCTATCTTCGAGGCCTGGGTGATGCCAATTTCAACAAGATAATGCACGAACGCATGTTGCCGTTTCTGTCTCGACCTTCCTTGATACAGAGGGTATTCGACTGTAGTCCTGGCCAGCACGTTCTCCAGATCTGTCACCCATTGAGAACATCTGGTCATGGGTGACCAAGAGACTGGCACACCACCACTCGCCAGCCACTACGATTGATGAACTCTGGCATAGAGTTGAAGCCGCATGGAATGACGAACCCGTATCTGTCATCCAAGCCCATATCTGTCATTCGACTCGATGCCCAGGCGGATTACAGCCATTGTTGCTGCCAGAGGTGGCAGCTCTGTGTACTGAATTCTGCATGCTATGTACCCCCAAACCACCTGCAAATTTAATAATGTCTTCCTTCCATTATACTGTATATGTACAATAAATAAGATTCTGCTATGTGCTTTCGTTCCTGGTGTAGCCATTTTAATGGCCAGCAGTGTATATTTAAATGAAGTTTACCAAATTGCACGATACTTACAAGGGGTGTAAGACCCTAAAATTTCATTATTTTAGTGAATTGTTTGAATTTCCTTATTTTTAGTGAATTGCTTGATACTTAAATCTAATGTTTACTGAAGTGGTGAGGTATGCGTTTTCGATATTTCAAAGGATTTAACCCTTTCCGGACGGCAGTCTTGAATGCACGTTATCAATCGACGCGTGGGAGCGTCGACCGTCCAGAAAGGGTTAACACCCTAAAATTTCATTATTTAAGTGAATTGTTTGGTTCTTAGCAAATGTTTGGGAAACTAAGGGTGCGTTTTTTAATGTTACATGAGCCCTAAGACTTTTGATCGTTTAAAATTATGAAATTTAGCAAATTGTACAATACTTATTAGATGATTGGTGAATAAGAGACTCATTTTTAATGTTATAGGGAGCCTATGACACTCAAATTGGTATATTTTTTAAAAAAATTCACGAATTTTAGGAGAATAGAATGACACTTAGCAATTATTTTTAAGGATATGTGATTGTTAACATTGAATTTAAATGATAGAGTGACCATCTGGTGGGAGCGCAGTACATTCTAATAACATTAAAATATGAAATATACACAATTACCACTTTTAAAAGAAACGTGTAATGAGTTCAATTGCGGAGAAATTACCACTTTTAAAAGACATACAATTACCACTTTTAAAAGAAACGTGTAATGAGTTCATTGCGAGACATTGTTGACATAGAAATAGAAATGTCGGGATCTCGCGGTTGTGGATACACCATAAATCCATTCAATTCTTAACGAACATAGACAGACAACCAATGGATTGATTTTTTTTTAAGAATATCTGATTTTCTTTAATGTTGAATTAATTATAGAATTTTTTAACATTGTACTTAAATGAAAGTATTGTAAATGCTTATCAATCGTAGAGAGGGAAGGATGAGCATATTTGATTGTATCCATTATTAACAAAGTGTGGAAAATGACAGCGCGAAATTGAGATCTATGATAAAATATACACTTCTTACAGAATGAATGACAACTTAGCAGATTTTTAGGAAACTAGGGTTCAGATTTCAATGATCCTTCGAGTTTTAAACTCACATTCTTTATGAATCTTCAAACTTTTTAGAGAATGAAACGTAACTTAGTATTTATTTTTAATGAATAATGGAGTACGCAATTTAACACTAAACATAAATATTATAAATTTATCTCTATAAGGTGTAAATATCTTTCATTGTAGACATTTGATATGATTCGAATAAACATCTTTTCTTAATTTTTTTAAAAATAGAGATTAGTAAATCCAATACACTTGAATGTATAGATACGTAACCCACAAGGGCATACCATTTTAATTACCACATGTTAAAAATGAATTGATGAATGTAAATAAGGAGTTCAGTTTTAAAGATAGGAAAACATTTAATGCATCTATTCCTCATAAAATACATATTAACAATTATTTGTTGCGCATTTAAACAAATAACTTAAAATAATTTTCTTATCGCACATTCATAATCCTCTGATTTGAAAGACTTGAAAATTTTTCGATCATACCAGTAAAATACTCCTTCCCCACGCAGCAAAACTTTCCTTGCTATGTTATTAATGTCAAGATTTAGATGTACTTGTTCACGCACATTGTTGTACATATCTAATGGAGTACTGTGAAGACATTCGTGGTAACTTTGATCTTCAATTTGGGCGACACAACCAACACATTTGAAAAGTTTTCTTGCATAATACATTACACTGTCATGAATACAAGAGATTAGAGGATCGAATGCAAATTTTCTGTCACAGATAGCTGAAGGTAGAAAGGTTCTACTGTCCTTTATTTTTAATATTTGAGTAGGAAGCCACTCTATGAATATACTTTCTCGAAGTTTATTACTAATGTTGTGAACACAATTTTTTAAACATATTATTTGATTTTCATCTAAGACAATATGATACTGCATTAGGTAAAATTTTGAATCATATAATTGAATTATCTTTTGTAAATGCCATTTACCATTGTCATTAAAACAGAACATCCCATTGCGACTGATGAAAGAGGTATCTGCGTGTAGAACATTGAACGACCACAATTTTGAGGGAAATTCACTCCAAGTAGCAGGTGACGTAACGCTTTCACGGGTAGGGAATAGTTCATTTTGTTCATTAGGGAGATATTTCCATATATGCACTATCAGCTTCCCATGAAGAAGTTTCAAATACGCATACACACCAGAACCTAAATGCCACCGACGAAGTATATCTTGCACAGAATCTGAAGAAGAGGTTCGGTCGAAACATATTCTGTAGTAGAGGATAAAATTCCGCTGTTTTCTAGAGCACAAGGAATCAGATCATTGGTTGAGTTTCCGTCCTAGGTGAGAACTTATGAATTAGCAATGGCATATATTTCTGCTGGGGCTATGGAAGACATAAGGTTGGTGTCTAACCAATCCACCGCAAACTTTGGCGAAGGTGAATTTAATATATTTGTGGCGATTCCTATGGATTTTGTCTCATCTAGGGCAGAAACTGACAAGTCCACAGCAGTTCCACTAGAAATGAGCTGTTCGAGTGATGGCATACCTTGGGTCTTAGACATTATTTGTGGATAGTAACATTCAAGTATCACATTTGCAGTATAGGATTTATTTCTAAAACACTAAGATCTTAAAACATTATAAATTTGTCACAGCTATTAATGAACCAAACCTATCCACGCAACAGCCAAAGTCATATTGTCTTATCGGTTCACGTCATAAGTATAATCGCGCGACTTAAATCGAGTGTCGTGTGCAAACAGATTACATATGATATGAAGTGTTCAGAGCTTGTAATTTTCAGTGAATTGTATACAACATTGGATTGTGCTAAACGCATTTTTTATCCACATGGGAGAATTTTTACATTATTTTATTCATCTTTGAAATCATAAAGTGAAAATATGTACCAAACTTTGTTAAAGTTTATAATTTTTAATCACAGCGACATTAAATTCTTAGGAAAATTTTTGTATATTTTTATAACTTTAGGAAAATTTTTGTATATTTTTATAACTTTAGGGATATGTTACGCAAAACTTTTATAAAAAGTTTATATGTCGTTTAGGGCACAAAAAGGCTAAATGAGCACTAGATAAGTTATGCTGCTTATAATATCTCAGCGAACTGTCTAAGTGTTTTTTGGCTAGAAATCTTAAAAGATATCTGCATCCCGAAGATCAGCTAGGGTATTAACTATTTTTGTAAAGTATGGCAAATTAATTGCATGTAAAAATGTAGTGTCATATATTGCATGTATAACGGATTATTTATTTGTTGTTTGACATGGCATTAGAAATCACTTGCGTTATATGAAGTATTCTATTGAGTTTTTCCTGTGATATGTACAGTTTCAATTGCATGCTTTAGAATTAAAGTAACATAACTTGTTGATTTAAATGTGTTGTGCTGCAATGAAATCATGAGTTTGTATCCATTCTGTGTATTATTATATTTCAATAATAGAAGGTAAGATATATTTGAATTTCAACGTGCATTGCATACTTTTTTCATATACAGTTATACGTGTTTTGAAATAAGAGTAACAAATTTGAAATTTGATTTACATCTAACCCTGCAATGAATTCATGAGTTCATTCTGCGTACTTTTATTAGTCCTGCTTTAGTCTCTTCAAGCACCCCCAACAGGGGCATATTTAGGGGGATTTAGAGAGTTCAACCCCCCTCGAAATTGAAAAGTTTCAAAATGCTTCCTAAATACACATGTGATAAAAAAAATCTACTTAATCTCCATTCAGTTTGTCGTTCTGAAATCCTTGAATTAGAAAAGCAACCTGATTTAACCTCCAATAAATAAATAAGCAATAAAATAATTAAAAAAATGAAATAAGTGAGATTGTAGAAACTAAGAATTAGAAAAAAGTGCTTTGGCTACTGAGTTACTGTAACAGGAATTGAAATTCTCCTATTAAAAAACCCGAAATCTGCAAATTTGGAAACATTCAAGTTACTGAAGCTGTCAGAAGAAGCTAAGACCAAAATCCAGTTATTTAGTGACTAAAAGGTGTACATGGGTCTAATTTAAAATTTTACCCTCCCCGAAAATATCAAGATTTGATTTTGGCCAAAGCCCAAGATATTTTTTAAATATTACAAACGAGCCTAACTCATCCCGAAAGAACTCAACGGGCTTTAGCCATTCCCCAGTGCGGACCGGCCCGAATTTTTTTGTAATACATTGAAGCCCTGTTGCCTCGTATGGTGGTCCAAATTTACATTTAAGGGATTAAACACAAGTTATATTACATACAGTAATAAATTAAAAGAACCTAACTTTGAAAAATCTGTACAAAGCAAAAAGGAGCATTATTGTAAAGTGTGTTTCATTTATCATTTTGATTTTATGATATCAGAAATTAAATGAGATAGCGGCTCTTCACTGAGAATTTCTAAAATAATTCTAAATTAAAAAAATTCTTTATTCACCCATTTAAGTTATCAGTAAATAATGCAATGCCCTTTTGTTAGAGCTCATCAGCACCAAATATTCTTGACTGCAGTCGATGAAAAAAATTTGTCATATGCCACACTTGTTAATATTTTTAAAAATATTTCAATGCGATTAAACTTTCTATGTTAGTATGCATAGGTATTATTTTCTTTGATTATGACAATGACATAGTTATGTATATTTTTAAAATTTGATAATAATACATTAAAAGTGGTAGATGTTTAGAATACAAATATATATTCGAAGAAAATAATTCATCTTATCCATATATTAATTTTAAATTATAACAGTTTGCTCAAATAAATTTTCATTCAATATTTGTTATCGGAAGGAAATTGACGGAAGTTTTTTACTTAATGGAATTTATTTGATTTTGATAATTTCGAAATATTCGGAATCTAATAATTGAAATTAAAATCTCAGAAAAAGTTGAAAATAAAATATCAGTGTTAAATTTTAAATAAACAGTATCAATTGGCTTTTTTATTTATTTTGACCCGGCCCAACTCGACTCGACTTTGATAAAACAAGGCCTGAGCCCGGCCCATGGGCCAGGTCGGGGCAAGCCCATGCAAACTTCTAACTTGAACGCCTTGCGATTGATATTTGAAACTGAGACACCCCCAAATTAAATATTAAAATACTCCGCTGATCCCCACGTCCTATAAGAGTACTTTTACTTTTTCATATTATAGAATATAGTACACCAAAAATATTGCTTGAATGAAAATTTTTGATTTCAATGCCAATATTTGTTTTAGAACCTCTTGAACATGTTTTGACTATTTCAGTGATGTCCGCCTATCTGCAGCCAGTGTTGCCCTGCAATGAAATGAGTTTGTCAAGTACACCATTCTGTGCACATTTACATTTAAGTAATAGAAGTTAAGATCTATTGGAATTTCAACGTACACTGCACACTTTCTTCATATACAGTCATGCGTGTTTTGAAATAAAAGTAACATATTTGAATCTAGCAATGAGTTCATTGCAATGAGGTCACCGCAATGAGTTCATTGAATATCATTCTATGTGCCTTTCTTAACCCTGCTTTATTCTCCTCAAATACCTCCTCCCCTACAACAGTATTTTTTTTTTCAATTGTGCCCCCTCCTCTCACATTTTCAATTTAATTAATATTCTACTTCAATACTACTGATTTCTTATAATTAAATGCTTACTTTAATTTTTAAATCATACGAGAATTTAATTATTTTAAGGAAATGAAATGTAACATTTTATACTTTGGATTGTACCGAATATCAGATACGAGAAATGTAAAATTTTCCAAACTATTAATAAAATACATAATCAGAAACAGATTAGGTAACTTCTGCAATTTAATTAATATTCTACTTCAATACTACTGATTTCTTATAATTAAATGCTCACTTTAATTTTTAAATCATACAAGAATTTAATTATTTTAAGGAAATAAAATGTAACATTTGATACTTTGGATTGTACCGAATATCAGATACAAGAAATGTAAAAATTTCCAAAATATTAATAAAATACATAATCAGAAACAGATTAGGTAACTTATGCAAATGTTTATAAATGAAAATTCCTTGCTACAAATTGCTTCAGAAAATGTTGAAACTGATACTAAAGTATTCTTCCCCAGTAACAGTAACTACATTAGCTATTACCGTAGTAACAATCCTGCACAAAAAGTATTCTAGATATATATACTTTTCAGAATCAGCAGAATTTTGTAAGCTGGTCAACTTAAAACTGGAATTGTTGATAAAAATGTGCAAAAAAATTACACATGCTTGGTTTGTCCCGGTCGTCCATTTTGTTGCTTCAAGTCCTCTGGACGAGCCGGACGGCCTGGGGCTTTCACATGCTTGGTTTGTTAAAATAAATGGGATTTAATACTCAGTCTGAATGAAAGAAATCAACATACATTAAAAATAAGGCGATTCTGAAAACCGAAATGACATTGCATTTAGATTACACATTCCATGTAAACATCAACATACTACTTGATTTTGAAATTGATGAAATTTGTAAAAGTACATCTGGAAACTTTATTTAACTTGGAAAATGCCTCTGAAAACAAAATGCCTACAAGTGCTAAATGAAAACAGTGATTTCAGATTTTTTTTTTCGCACAGGTAATTTTCTTTAAATTGTTGTAAAAACTGTTTTTAAAAATGTAGTAGCATCTATTTTGTCAATGTATATTATTCCATTAACTTTTTTTACATAAAAAGTACGGATGTTTAGAATTAATTTATTGAAGTGTACCATTCGGTCATAAAACATGAACTTTTCAGTTTCACTGCTTATATATAGTACAAAATATTCAGAGAAGCTAAATTTTTTCCTCTTTCAAAATATAATATTATAGTTTTTCGCAGCAATAAAACAAACTTTTGCAGATGAAAAATTTGAATACTTAACTTAATTTTCAAAATATGCAAAAATACTTTTGTTAACAGATCTTATTGCATTGGTAATTTTGCTTATATTCAGGGGAATATTTAAGGGAGGCTTCTTTCAGGACTTTTTGGCCGAGGAAGGGGAGCGAATAATACTTAAGAGGGAGGTAAGTTTTCTATTTGCCTTATATAAATATATCTAAATGTTGTCACATAAGTAGAAACTAGATTAACATAAAATGTCTGCCGGGGGTCTTCGCCCACCTCTCCCAGATGTATGCCTGAAAAAAAAAATATTGGGCTTAAACTCACGGGCCAGGCCGAAACCCATAAATAACCTCTACTTATACCCGCTTGAGATTGATATAAACTTAATTTAGAACTGAATCCCTTCAAATATTGAATTTCAAAATACACCACTGCTTTAAAACAATCTAGTGACAATAATTTTTTATAAATCTGTATTATTCTGCAGATTCTAGGTTTTGATATGGTGGGAAAATAATAGTACATATTATGCTATTGATTATAGATCTCACTGGAAATCAATAAGCTTATTGTTGTTACTGATTGCATGATAACTAATAAACAATATTTTCTCCATTTTAGGTCAAAAAATGCAATATCTGTAATATCGTTTTGAAAGTTATGTTGCATTCACTTTTAAACTTAAAAATACACACAAAATGATTTTTGTAATAAAGTGTAACATAATTATATTTTTATAGTATTTTTTTTATCTAAAATGAATGTAGTTTGATACCGATGGTTCCCAGATATTCGCTTAGGAGCTGACATTTATTACTTGGAAAAATCACACAAAGTTTATTCTATTTAGTTTTTGTTTCAGAGATTTAGCGCTAATTTTAAAAGAAATATAAGTTTCATTGCATCTCGATAAAGACTCTTGATAATTTCTAAATAATGAAGAATTGTGTCCATTCATTTCTGGTTAAAAGTATGCATATACAAAATATTGATTCATTTAATAATAGTGGTTTTTATTTTTCCCAATAAAGATAAAATCTCGAGAATTGAACATGTTATCGTCTTCAAAATGAGATAGCATTCACACGTAAACAAAAATCACATATTAAATACCTACTTTTGTAACATCTTTATACGTCATTATGTTTTTATAATGTTTATTCGATTTTTTAAAATAAATGTTAGAAAAATGGAGGGACTTCTCCGTGGTCTCTTCACTCCCAAAATTAATAGGTTCATTGATTGAAATATTAGCACTAAATATTATTCGATTTTTACAATTTGTTAGCGATATGTAGCACTTCTTGTAAGAAAAAAATAAGCTTTTTTACTAAACAAGACTTGTTTGATGATGTCGACTGTAGTAAGAGAATAAATATCTACAGATATATTTAGCAAATGGTTGTTTTGGAATGAAATTTTCCCAATAAATCCAAAGCAATTAATTCTGATATGCTAGGATAAATCATTCGCAAAGTTTCCTTTCTAATGAAATTTTCTGAACCTCTTACCTTTACAACTCTTGAGAAGGTGAACTTAATGTTTATATCCGTAATCCTTTCTTTCATCCATAATGAAATCAATTGTCATAAATTTATTTGAAACAGAGCTCGGAATAGAAAATTTCATGAACCGGAATGCCAAATCACTCATATCGTATTTCCGACAAAAAAAATCTGATGTGGGCAGCACTTGACTTTCCCTATATAATGCAATGACTTCTTTCACAGTGAAAATATAATGTATAGGATCTACGCCACAATGTTTTTAGTTGAATTGTACATTAGACACTTTTCTTGATGACAACATCTAAAACTATTTAGAAGTACCCAATTTACTTATATTTCATGCAACTCTAAATTCACAATTAGCAATATTGATAGCATCCGCAATAAGCAATATAGTCCACATATTAAAATATTTTAATAATTAATTCACCAAGCTGGCATCATTTTTGCAATTTTAATGAGATTTTCGTCAATCTGGGGTAAAATATAGCCAAGTTGGCAATATTTTATTAAATGAGTAGCGAACTTCGGCAAAGTTATCGCCAAGTATTACAGATAAACAGAGAAAAGAGCATTTCTTACATATATAAATCATTGTTGGTAAATTATTAGGTGTCAAAATACAGAAAAATTACACAAAGTATTTTCTTTCGAGAATAGAATGAATTAGATCCACGAGAATGATGTTAACAATTTAACAAATAATATTACATATAGAAAGTGAACATATTTCACAATAGTTAATCCTTTCTTTTATTTTATGGGATTTTTTGATAAATTTATTTTAAAAAGTATAATATCTCAAGAACGGTTCATGCTAGCATTCTTAAATTTGTGTCAGTAGTTTTTGAATGAAAATTTACATACGAAATGATTTTTTGTGTAAAATTATTGACAGTTCTGATTTTTTAAAAATTTGGGGGTCTTCCAAATATTTGATTGCGTTTAAAATCAATATGCTTCCAGTGTTCACCCATTGTAATTTTTATACAAAAATGTAAATTTTGTCCAAACGCTTCATTTGTTTATGAGATATCTCCATTCACACACACACAAATCACTTCAAAAACAGAATCGATTTCACAAATGCTTTAAACATGCTTTTCCGCCGAAAACTTTAATTTTTGTCCCCGCCGCAGTACTTTCCCTATACATTATACTATGCACATAGGGAAAGCAAATAAAAAAGAAATTGACAAAAAATAGATAGAAATTTCATTTATTTTCAAACAATATAAAAACATGCACGGCGTACAAAAAAGTTTACTGTAGTTTTGCATCAATAGAGAACAGCAAAATGTTATAAACATAATCACAAAAAATTATAATAACAAATATAAAAAATACTCTCAGAAAAAAGCACATAAGGCGGTTTTCGTGCATTTTTGACAAATCACGGCTATCTTAGACATATGATTGTATGTAATGCATTGTAAGTTGCATTAAAATACGACTCTGTGCGAAGCACAATAGGCGCATATAGATCGTATAGATGCTTTCTTGTGGAGAGTAAGGAAAGATGGAGCTGTGAAAAAGAAGTTACTATTATTGGCCAAGGCCAAACGACTGCTTAGCATGGCAAGCAGTCCCAGTTTAAAAATCATGTTAAACATAACCACAATGGAATTTCAATACATTTCATGAATCGGAGCACTGTTTTGGTTTGCTCTGGTACATTTCAGACCCTGATTTGAAAGCATGCCACACCTCCTGTATATTATTCACACCTCCTGTATATTATTCACACCTCCTGTATATTATTCACACCTTCTGTGAAGCGACAAATGTGCAAACTTATGCTATAAAGTATCATTTCATTATTTAATTCCGAAAATATTTTAAAAACCAATGCATCATTTTAACGTTGCATTAAGTTGTACTAAATATTATTAAACTTATCCTTGAAACTAGTTTTTTAATCCAAATAATTTAATTTCTTATTACAAAGTAGGTATAATGGACAAAGGTGAAACCGACCAGAAATACAGCAGATTTCTCTAATAATTAATTATTTTAATTCATTTTAAATTTCAACCGATTTATAGTTACTAGTAGAAGCGTGAAATTTGAACCTGAGAGACCAGTTGTTGGCTAAACAGTAAAACAATTTTATGAATGTTGAAGGTCACTAAATATTTATATAACAAAAAATAAAATGTCTGAAAATTTTGTTTTTAGTGCTCCTAAGTGACATATTACACTTCCCTAACGAGAACTAAATAAAAGTCCACAAGCATTGTTGTGCTCTTGAGTAACATGCTCCGGACCTCTGTTCCATGGAAACTGGCAAATTCAATCCTACCACATTACCAACTTCAAATGTCAATAACATTTAACTTGAGTTGCATAAAAATGTTTAGTGAAATACAAACAAAATTAAAAAACTTCTGGATCTTCAATAGTAAGAAGTTATTAGAAATGCAATTTATTAAAACAACTTTAACTTTCTTGCAAATCAGAAACATATAAATTCAATCAAACATCCATCGTAAGAATTCAAAACTTATTTACATTATTTGAGAAATAACTCGTTTTCCACATATGACATTATTTCGCTCTATAAAATAAGTATCTTTGTCAAAAGTGCTTTTGATTTGACACCAAATTTAGTTTAGCTTCTGTAAATATGCAATTTTGCATGCATATATGAAGATACTCGGTTTTTATGTACAGCTAGTTAATTGCCACACTGGTTATAAATATAAAGAGTATCATTCATTCTACAAGCATGTCCTTAAAGGTTTTAATTAAAAGAACACAGGAAAAAAAGTGTACCAACATTTTATAAGAACCATAACTCTTTACCGATCACTTAATTTTTTATGACTCTCAGCGGTGGATTGGAGGAGGGGCCTACAGTCATGGACACCAAATTATGTAATTAAAAGATATACCATAATTTTACATTACCTTCTAATTTATATATTTGCTCGACTGCACTTACTGTAATCGACCGTAACATTTAAATGCTCATATAGTCAGTGCTTTTGATATGTGTATCAAATACGCCTTTAAAACTGCAATATTTTTTTAGTTCTCCAATTAACACTTTGTGTGGTGATAATTTGTGGTTTTAATATGGTTTGAAAAGGCAAGTTGTTGGTTTATATTAGTTGTGTTTATGTTACTAGTAAAAACTGAGCTGTAATTATACTAGTTTACTTAATTTTTAGCAATTGCAATTTAAGAAATGTAATAATTCCGAAAGTACAATGACAACAATTATGTATGTAAATTGTTTCTGAATAAATAACTAGTATACCCCTTTAGATCTTAATTATTTTCTATTGAAATATAAATGTATCTTCACACATTTCAAATTTTGCTAAAGTAAAATAATAGTCTATGAAGCAAAATCATGCATTTATCTTTCATTACTTTTTAACACATGTTCATTGTAATCGTCTCAAATGTAAATGTATCTAAATACTAGAGTATTTGAGGGATAACAGAGTACAATATATGTATATTTATATAAAGTCTCCCTGCAAATAATAAATAATTGTGAAAAAAATCAAAATTCAACACTGGCAGTTTTTCATCTTTTTCATTTCGGATATTAAGTAGAGCATAGATTATATTTTTAGGAAATTGAATTTCTGTAAAATGACAAAATTCTTATTTCATTTAAATACCAATTTAAATGTTTTAGTTCCATATCATCAAGTTGAATTTGGTTGATTATATTCATGTAGCAATTGCGACCCTTTTACTAATAAATAGAAATCAATTTGATGCAAGGGTCCAACAATATTTTAAGCCAGGGACCCCATTCAAGCTTGATCCGCCACTGATGACTGTGTGGGGTTGGACTCGAGAGTATAACCGAGAATGTCATTCGTAGCAGAGTGACAGTAAGAACCGGCCCCCAAAACTGTAATGCATGATGAAAACAGACTCTGTGTCTTGAAATCAATCCCATCATAGATACTCTTACTACTGAAATAAAAAGTTCCACAAAGTACTACTTGACAAACTCAAATTCATTGAAAAAAATGAACTTCAATGTGACTCAACTCGACTTTATCGTACCAGAATCCATTGTTAAGTAGCTTGTTTTTTATTTTTGCTAGAAAAAATTTGAAAAATCTATATTGTTGGTCCAAATGATCATAATTAAAGCATGTTACCTTTCATTTTAAAGACTTGAAAAATATTTCGATTTATACAAAGTTTGACAACGTATCCCATCGGGAGGGGAGCGAATCTGTCGATTGATACTATACTGACAATGAACCCTGTGAGGCTGAATTGCACCCTGTTGTGATAAACATGCTGCCTGGACCAATTTGAATAGAGTAATTAGAAAATCAATAGTAATTGCTTTAAGAGCTTAATAAAAAACTTTACAAAATCAATTACTCCATTCAAATCATGATCACTGCAACAAATTTTCACAGGTTGGATTCTCATGTCAAACAATTAAATTTTAAAAGGCCAAATAACACTTAAAATAAAATTATAAGAGTATCAATTTTGTATAGTGGTTTTGCCAGGTATTGACATGAGAACCTTGAATAAAAGTAATAATATAAAATGAATCATAATCATGCACAATAAGTACAATCCTCTATTTTAAGATGCAAAACAAACGTTTATTAATAAAAAAATATAATATATATGCATTAAGTATTATTATACTAAATTTTGACACAATTAAAGAATTGTTTTGTTATTTGAATTAAAATTAATTCTCACAACTTCTGAATAAAATGTATACATATATATATAGACACATTGTAAAAGGAATATAAATTGACATTTAAGCAATAAAATATATATGAATAAAAAAAATAAAGAATTTTTCCTAACTCATAGTGTCTCCCTAAAATTTGTCATGTGAATATTTAGTAATTCACACTATGATGAAAATTGATTTTTTGCTAGTAATACAAAATTTTCAAATCACACTAGATCAACATTGCAAGCTTCTGTAGAAGTGGGTATTCAATAGATAGACATGGTACACACTGTTGCACGACCAACACAAAATATTTGGTTGCTTAACTCAACTACATCAGAAGTATTAAATTTTTCTTCTTTAAGATTTATGCATGCTCGTTATTGCAGCACTCTCACACATATTAGAAAAAACGTTGTTTTCACAAAAAGATGTAAGAGCTCTCATTCTCAACAAAAAAAATCCATCTTCTAAAAAAAGAAGGCTCACCATATATTTTAAAACCAATCCTCCCCCTTCCCATGGAAGGGGGAACAAACTTTTTCTTGATTTCTGCCCACTACATATTGAGCCAAAAGTCACACACCAATAAAAAAAAGAAAATGGTCAACTTTTCTGTTGGAATTCTGGGAATGTGAATGTATGAAGGCGTGTCAGTATCGACTATTGGTTGTTGACCAGATGATGTCATCTTTGCTCTGGACACATTCATAAAATACGTTATAAATACTGAAACAAAAACAAACCACAACGTTCACTTCCTTGTGGATCTGCAGATCCCAGGTCCATTGATCTGACACACTGTTTCTGCCAGGCAGAGTCCTTTGGCAAAAAATCCCCTACAGTTTGTGAGCATTTAAAAGTTTTACCACACTTGAAAGTTTATAGCCACCTGAAAGTTTTAAGTGATACCGTTCCCGTGCACTTCGCAAAAAAATTGAAAGTCCAGAGTTTCTGGTACTCGTGCTCGGTTTCCATTTGTACACATATGGTTGTTCACCCAGTGACCATTCACCTGTCCCCCAGGATCACGTGTTTACATATTTTCATTGCACAATAATATAAACATTCCCAGAAATCCCGACCAAAACAAATATGACACCATTAGGTAAAGTACACTAACCATAACCATAACAAAAAACTTAACTTTACACTATCCGTCCATATTACCATATTATCTTTACCTAAATTAACCACTCAAATAATCCTCTGTTCACCTTATATTATATAAATCATGCACTTAATCATACTCTATTTATCCCCCGTAGACATAGATAAACACTCAACATATTACTCCGTTCCCATGCAAAATCTGTACACTGACTCCGCAGATACCGAAACTAAAGTTTCTTTCTACCCGTCAGTCCCGCTCCCAGTCAGCTGTTCGACCGCCTGCTTCCGTTCTTTCGTGGTCGGAGGAGTTTCGTTTGAACGAGACAATCTCCCCCTCCCCCCCCGAGTCTTTACTCCGCATCTAGCCCATTCCTTTTCTCCACTGTGCAGAGCGATCAGGGAATCTTCTCCTCACCCCCCCCCCTTTCTGCTACAGCCACCAGCTCACACTATTCTATCACTACAATCTCGCACTGAAAATTTTTCGGGGAATCTTCCCGATCCCACTCTCAGAGCTGTCCTTTCCGAAATCGAAACCCTTTGCTCCCTCCTTTCAGCTTTTGCATTTCTACTCCCGCGGTCCATGACTTCGTTGTGATCTTTCTTCCTCTCGCCTTCCGTAACTTCTACCTGTCCGGTATTCGCATCTTGACTATCGGGTGTGCCCTCCCGGTCTCTGCCTGTAGCAGGAGAATTTCCAGCGGTCGTACCTTCGCTTGTCGCCTCCTCTCCGATCTGCTTATTTTCGGGACAACTAATTGGGCCTCTCTCTCTCTCCTAACATATTCTCGGAGTAGACTACATATCCTCCGCAATTTCTGGCTCGTGCCTCTTATTCTGAACACCTTAATTGTTCCTTCGCAGAACTCTGCGACTGTGGGAACACAGCTCCCTTTGCTTTTCCGCCCTCTGCGGCTTCTCTCCCCCTTTCTTCTATTTTAAAACTCGAAACTGACCCTCCCTGGGGTTCGTAAATCGTTTTGCTCCCGTTCGCGCCCTCCGGAATCGGTTCGCGCCTACCTGGGCCTATGGCGTCCGCCATCCCAGCTCTAGGATTGTTCTCTAGCCCTCTCTTTACCTGTGGCAGTAACAATACCTCCTCTGCCATATCCTGAACGACCGAGCATAAAACTTCCTGTTGGGGCGCACTACCGCTCGCCCCCTTGACCATTCCTAACGGGATATTTATAAATGGACATTCTACTGCCGGGCCGAATACTCCCTGTAAACGTATAGCCGCCGCCTCCGTCCGCGATTCGCCTGGCACTAGGTCGCTTGTCACGACCGTTATATCAGCGCCCGAATCCGTAAGTGCCCAGGCCAATTTTCTACCTACGCTCACCTGCACCCTCTCTAAACTGCATAGCGATTTCCTTTCCGTAGCCTCCGGATACTCCGCCCTTATTGCATCCACCCTGGCTTCGACTCTGTGGTCAGTAGCTCGTGGACCATCCCTATGATCACCTGCGCGTCTGTCCCTTTGACCATTCGCCCTTCCCTGCCTCACTTGAGGACAGTCCCATTTAAAATGATTCCTTGAGCCACATTCAAAACACTGGCTCCTTCCCCCCCCCTTTTCGAGTCTCCCATTATTTTGACTTGTCTTTCCACCCTCGGGACGAAATTGGCCACGCTCCTCTTTCTTAACAGCACTGGACCTTTCAGTTACCTGTCCAGACGCCGCATATGACTTCCCCTGGCCGTGAAGTACATGTCACACTCCTTTGCCAGATCCCTGGGCCTAAACCAGCCATTACCTTGCCTTATACCTATATGGGCATATGTTTCGAAGTCCAACCCCTGGGTGGTCTTATCCGCTATTACCAACTGGTTCACGGTCTCAAAAACATTTGCCCCTTTAATTGACAGTAATACTCCCACATGGATATCACCCGAGTCGCGAACTGCACGAAATTCTCGTCAGTCCTACTCTCGCCTTCGGGAATTTCTCCAGACATGCCTGCGGTGGCGGTTGAAAGTTCTCCAACACGACTCCCTTAACTGTCTCGTAATCCCCGTATTGTTCATCTGGAACCTGCGTCAGTAAATCTGCCGCTCTTTCTCCCAATAAGTTCAAAAGTATCGTCGCCTTGAATTCTAGCGGTACGCTTTCAGAAGCGAATGCCCTCTCCAGACTCGAGAAAAAATAAGCCCACTGGTCAGATCGTGTGGGTACCTTGACTGTTAGCAGTCTTATAATCCTAACTGTTTCCTCCACCGTTCTGAACCTCATCTGCGCCCCTGCTTCTATGTTTATCACGAGACTCTCTGTGTTCCTGCGCCCGAATTTTTCTAATTCCATTCTTTTCTGTGATTCCAGATTTAAATTAAACTGTTCCTGTTCTAATCTTAATTTGATTTCATATTGTTCCCGTTCTACATTTGCCTTAATCTCTAATTATTCTTTCTCAAAATTTAATTGTTCCCTCTTCCGAATTTCCTTCCATTCCGCTTGTTCTCTCTCAAAGTTTAATTGCTCTCTTTCCAATTGTAGTTTATTTTGTATTGTTCCCTTTCCACTCTTTCAGCCATAATAGCTGTTAACATTCCTTCCGCGATAGCTTCCTCATAATCTGGGCTCTCCAGAATTAATTTTCTCAATTCTATGATTTTTAAATTTTGCGGTACAATTTCTATCAATTCGGCTGCTAAAATAGCCAGATCCGCTTTCCGCGCTCTTGCCAAAAATGCCATTTTAAATTGAAATAAAATTATAACTATATATAGAAATAATGTATTGACACTGTTTACACCTGACTCTTCTCTATCTCAATACTGTATTTCCCGTATTTAAATTATAATTAAAACTCTATAACTTAATATGCACTAAATAAAATGTACAATATCTTTATAATTCATAAATAAATCATCCTTAACATTACTATTTAAATTTGAGCCTTTACTAATCAATTTTCCTATCCAAATTCTAGCCCGATTAAAAGATCTCCTAACTCCCTTTTTATTTTGTTACAAGATCCTGGGTTCCACAAGAAACCAAAGCAAAAATGACACTCACTCCTTCACTGCTTTCTGCCGGTTACACTACACTCCGTCGTGAGTGTCCGGTTCCTTGTCGTTGTCGTTCGTTGCGGAAGTCTCCTGTTCTGGTGTTCGGCGGTGGAAAAATCATCCGTTCCTCGGCTTTCGGTAGGAAAGGCAATCTCTCTCTCTCTGTGGGCTCCTTCAGTTCGTTAAATCTCCGGTCGTTGACCTCCGATGTTGCTCTGCAGTTGAGTCCCAAAAACGCGTCAATCGGTGTCTCTGATTCGAACTCTGATGGATTCAACAGTCCCTCCTTTTATCATATTTCATAGGCTACCACCATAATTGTAACGAACATGCATATTTGAGCGAAAAAAATACTGCGGACAATTCCGCTGAGTTACCTTCGTAACATATGCTTCGTCGATGCCGGTCTGATTAGATTGCGTCGACTTAAAGGATAGTAACATTTACTCTTCCAAGACGTGAAAAATTCGTTTCGAGATGATAGTAAAAAGTAAAAGCATAGTTTTTCTCAGAGACTGCAGTGATGAGACATCATTATTAAATAAAAATAAGATTTATTCAGAACATGGTGAGATAATATCATAGTACATAAACGTACGCTCGGGGACCAGGCATGTGAGGCGATCAGGGCCTGAAAGTGCTGCCTGCTCCTCTGAAAATTGTCAAGCCTCTCTCCCGTCCAATTTGACTATATATTCGAGCCTTAATCTTAAGACCACCCTGGATAGAATATTCTGGAATGTTCCCAGGCTCTCGACGTCAAGGACCACCTAACTTCCCATCCTGGGATTATCTCTCCCTCCTCTGATGAAGGCTGAAAATGGGTGCTTTCTTGGAAATCAGAATGTGTTGATGGAGTTTTATAGCTCTGTTTTTGCCAACTGCTAGGCAGGAGGTATATGACCTCAAAAGTTGTTGTTGGAAATGGCAGGGTATATGACCTCAAAATTTGTTGTTGGAAATGGCACAAAAATAAGCCTCGAAAGTATCAGTGTTTCTCACAACCCCTTTGCAAGGCCCCCACAAAGGGGGGATCAGTTGGTACTACAGTACTGGGAACCGCCGACTGTTAGGGGCTCGTGAATATTGCTGAGGATAAAATATTTATACATTTGTTTATGAATATATAATTTTTTTTTCTAAATTAATTGAAGGTTTTGAAATTTACGTATTATGTGCAATTATAAAATTACAAATATGAATTATATATAAAGCCTAAACACAACCTGTAAGTTTGAATGAAAGAATAGTATAAAACATTTTGTAAACATCTGTTTGGATTCTGTGTCCCATTTCTGAAATAGTCAAAAAAGCCTGAAAGACGGGCTCCTTAGTTCAATACAAGCCGTCTAGGTACAGCTAGCTCCAGTGTCATTGTATTCAAAGGCAATAAAAACCAATCATGGAGAAATTTCCTAGAATTACACCTAAATAGATACGTTTGTGACCCTAGTGGGTTGCTCTTGCTCATCATGTTTACAGCTCATATCAATCACAAGCAACTAACTACTGAGACCACAGTGACTGAGACTACCCGTCTACAAATTTCTTTTGTGAAATTATCAGTTTGGAAAGGGGGCGATCCTGCTCTTCGAGGTCGTAAACCAATTAACGCGACGGGATATCCATGGTGTTGGACTGTACAGATTAGAAAGCACAAAGAGCAGGTTTATTTTAATTTCTCATGCAATTACATGGTAATCTCATATGTGTTATCAGTGCTAGTTGCTAGTGCATCTCTCAACACGTGACTAAATGTTATAAAAAAAATTATTCGCTGAAACAAATCCCAATGCTACCATCTAAAATTTAGGGTATGTTCAAAATAATTTTCTTATAGTTTTCAAATATTATTTTCAGATATATTAATTTTAAACAAAGTTAATTTTAGAATTAATTAAAATTTATTTTATCAAATTTCTATATTGTTTTGTAAATTCAATCCTCTAAAATAACTATAATTAAATATGCACAAAACTTGGGAGAAAATATTGCATTATGAAAGGAAAATGGAAGCGTTTGTGTTTATAATGCTTTTTTAAACGTTCACTTTATATTGCATGATTTTATGTTGAACTTGGTAATTACTAGAAATTGTGCTCGTTGAAAGAGAAAATTCACACATTCTCTATTATATATTTATTACCTTTCGCCGAGGAATATCCAGGGGAGTCAGCATCAAATTCTGGATTCAAAAATAATTTTTATTTCCTATTTTTTCCCACTTCCGGTTAAAAAATTTCCCTTGCGTCATCTATTTCTTGGAATTGGCTAAGGATATAGCTTAGACGATGATTTATGCAGTATCGAATTTCGAAGGGGATAGAGAAATTCACTAAGAATTTCAACTTCTAGTTGTGGAGGGGTCACTTCAATTTAAAAAATTTACATTTTCCTTGCAACATCTATCTTTTTAAAGATGAGCTTAGATAATGACTGATATAGATTCAGCATCATATTCCAGAGGAAGTAGGGAACCTCCTGCCCCCTCTGGAATTTAGTTTTCTAAGGATTTCTACTTGCGGTTTTTTATCTTGCGGTTCAGAACATTTCCTTGAAATGTATATTTTGATTGATTATAGAGCTTAGATGATTACTGATAGGAATTTAGCATCGAATTTCAGTAAGGGTAGGGGCCTGAGGATTTACTAAGGATTTTCACTTCTAGTTCTTTTCCCAATTCTGGATTAAAAAAAAATTCATTTTCCTTCAAACATTCATTTCTCAAAATCGGCTATAGATAGAGTTAAATGGCGACTGATATGGATTAAGTATAAAATTGTTTAGGGGTTAGAAGAATTCATTAAGGATTTCCGCTTCTGGTTCCGCAGATGTCACTTCCGATTAAAAATATTACAATTTTCTTTTCAATACCTATTTCTCAGGATTGGCTGTAGGAATAGGTTAGATAATGACTAATATGAATTCAGCAACGAATTTTGCAGGGAGTAGGGGTCACTAATGATTTACACTTCTGGTTCTGTAGATGCACTTCCGATTTTTACAAAAATTCGTAAGACTATGCGAAATACAGAGGGTGTTCACACATTTTTGTAACGATTTTGACTTTCTCCACGAATTGAATTTAAATTTTAAAAAAATAAAAACCTGACTGGCATGAAGTCGAAATAGGGTTTAGTTATCGTCTGCATCATTAAAATATTCTTTACTTTAAAATGTCGCTAGAAAATAAAGAATGGATCGAAGGCTATATTTTTGCGCTTTCCGAAGAGAAATACTTTTATTAGATTATAATACTCTTATTCGATTATTAAAAAAAGATGTGAAAAGCATGGTTTTAATATTTCTACACGTAAATTTAGTGACATAATTAATAAAAAAGGAAATAAACGTCAAAGTTTACATTTGACTGGGAAAAAGTTAAAAAATCTGATGTGGGCAGCACATGACTTTCCTTATATAATGCAATGAATTTACTACTTTTACAGTAAAAAAAAATGGATTATTTTTATAGTAGATATATATATTCTTTCCAAGATATTGAATTTTCGTCAATGAGTCGCCATTTTCATTGATTTAGCGTCATTAGTATTCATTTGGCGAGTTTGTCGTTAATTTAGCAACATTTGAAAAAGTCGCCAAGTTGGCGACATTCCACCAAATTCGTCGCCAAAATCTCGCCAAGCGTTATGGACGGAGAAATAAGTTATTCTTACAGCAGATAAATGACTATTGGCGTTCAAATACAAAAGTATTACTCAAAGTATCTTTTTTCATGAATGGAACGAGCTAGATCCACGAGACTGATGTCACCAAATTTATCGCATGGTATTACATATGAAAAGGGAACATGTTTCTCAATAGGAAATATATTTTTTTTATTTTATATAACATTTCGATAATTTTTTTGAAAAATATGCAATATCTCAAGAACGGTTCATGTTAGCGTTCTAAAATGTATGTCAATCGTTTTCTAATGAAAAATTACATAAGAAATGTCTATTTGCGTAACTTTATTAGCGGTTTTGATTTTTTCAAAATTTCACTCGAAACTTTAGAAGGGTTCTGAACATTCGATTGCGTATAAAAACAATAGGCTTCCAGTGTTTACGGATTGTGATTTTTGTACCAAATTTTCTTCGAATCGGTCCATTCGTTCGTCAGTTATCGCTTCCACAGACTCACTGACACACACACACACAGAGACATCACTTCAAAAATGTTTGATTCGTGATCAGGGATGCTTGAAACGTGCTCTCCCGTCGAAAACTCGAATTCGAATTTTCGACCCCATCACAATACTTTCCTTATACATTATGTATATAAGGAAAGTAAAAATGCATGCAAAACGAAGGTTGGTTCAGAGAAAACAAGGAAAGTTTTGTTAAAGGTTTTATGGTTATTGCTGGATTCTCTTATAACTGAAAACTTAAAATAAGGAAAGTAGGAAAAAATACCAAAATTAACTCGGATTACTATCAGAAATATGTTTTAACACCTGTTTTCAACAAGACATTCCATCACTTTACCCAAACAATATTCACTGTGTTAAGTTCCATCAGAATAAGGCTACCAATCACACCTCTAAATCTACTGCTATATTTTTTGAAAAAATGAGAAATGAAACCGGAATTGAGGCTATCCAATTTAAATGCATCCCACCTATGTCTCCCGACCTATGTCCTATGGATCACTGTGCATTTGGACTTTCAGAACAAGCTCTTTATAAGCGGCATCCCAAAACATTGGATGGACTCTGGAAAATTGTGGCGGAGTAGTGGAACAAAATCAACCTTGATATTTTAAGAAAAGCTCTTTTATCTTGGAAATCAAGATATAATATGATAGTTCAACAACAGGGCTATCAGATTGAACATATTAGAAAATAAAATTCTTATCTTTGTTTATATATATATTTTTTTCAAAATCGTTACAAAAATGTGTGAACACCCTCTGTAAGTGTGCAACTGAGTATAACGATATTTCGTTTAAAATGAAATGTACACATCACTTGCTATCATATGAACAATCTTTCATAAACTGTGTTATATTTCGTACTTGATATATTTTATTAGACTGTATAAACCGTGTTATTTTTCTGTGTTATATTTCGTACTTGATGTATTAATAGATTGTATAAACTGTGTTATTTTTCTGTGTTATATTGTATATTAAACCTCGTACTTGATATATTTTATTAAATTCAACTCTACCCCTAAATAATACATAAAATAAAAAAAGGTACCCCCCCCCCCTGCTTTTACCTAGGGCCCACAGCTCGACTTAGTACCCGGGCCCAAAATTGAATGTGGGGGGGCCTGCCCCTGCGAAGCAATTGAACTTATTATTCCATCAAAATTATCAATAGCTGAGAAAGAAAACAATTTTTTAAAGTACCTTGAAACTGTGAGTAAGAAAATTAACTGACCTTAATACATACAGAAAATAATACAATATACATATAAATGTATGAATAAATATGATGTGCACATCAAAAAATATTTACAATGAGTTATCAATTCTGAATATTATATGTATGTTGATATAAAGCATAAAAAAGTAATTGTAAGTTCCATGAACAATCGCTTGGTGAGTTTATATTTCACCTATGAATCACTTTCATATCCAACTGTAATTACACTCGATCGTGTTTGAATATACAATAAAGTTCGACACAGTGACTACTTGAGCTTTAAGTCCATTGTTGTTTAATTGCAAAGTTCATAATGTCCTTGAACTAAATATCCATATTAAATAACATAAATTTGCTCAAAATATAAAATTTGTGTTTGCATCAATAAATTTTAAAGTCAGTAAGAAATAATAAAAAAATTGTACATGTTGATAAACATAAAATATTCATATCCGTATATTAAATACATAAAATTAAAATAATCTGCTAGCAACATGATTCGTATTTTTTCATGAACATTATATCAATGATGTTTACCATTGCAACATCATAAACTTATTTCTAAAATTGTGAATTTCATTGCAATTTTGTGCTATTTGAGTAGATAAATACATTCTAATTAATAATAAATTAATACATATAAAAACAATCACATTCTAATATCAATACAATATTTACATTATTTTTCATTTTCAAAAATGTAGCTAAATTCTTAATGTGAGCTACATGTGTTTACAATAGATATAGACAATTGTCTTTAACTACACTCAATAAACTAAATAACTCTATAAACTTTCTCAATAAGCTGTGCAAAATTTTTGTAAATATGTTCAGTACATCTGGGTTGATACGTAAGTTCAGTAATAATGAACTTTGATGCTCGATGTTAGCGGTCATTAAATATACCAATTAATTTTTACAGAAATTATTGATTTAGCAAATTCTGTGTTAGAAGAGGAATTAATCGCCAAAAATTAAAATATTATTTCTTAGTTTAACTAAAGATAAGATACTAGTTTCTTAAAATGCTATCAACAATGCAACTGCAATTGATGAAACAATACTTTTTATTGTTTTGTACTTAAGAGCAAGGTTGAGATTCTGTGATGAATTTAGATTCTTCGGCAATATAAAAATACTGCTATCAAATGAAATACTGAATACATTTATGAGGATAAAGGTGAATTAAGAAATGTAGATTGCCTAACTATTTTATAATTATGCATAAAATCTATTATAAATTATATAATTTGAATGGTTGAAAATATGCAATAAATGTACGAGCAATTGTTCATATATTACAATGTAATTAACATTTACTCTGATTCATTTTAACGGAAAGAATGAACAAAATTAAATTTTTCTTATACACATGAAAATAATTTTTAATAAGGGATGCATACTTACAATTGTGTGTATGCATCAGGGTTGAGCATATAGAATATGTATTCTACATTTGACGTATAATACGTGGTTTTCTACTGATGTAGTTTACATTGTAAAAAAATATCAGATTTTTCTGCTTATTCTATGTGTACAAAACCTAACCAATCATTTTAATTCAAAGTAATATTTTAAAACTTTAAAGACTGCATGATATTTAAAAATAATACCACATTTTCACAATATAAGATAAAAACTTAAACTTAGTTTATAATTTTATAATTAAATACGTCTTCTGTATTTTTAACGTTAGTGATTATATGTTGAACTTTACTTTCTAAAAATCAACTTGAAGTATTGGTTAATTCCTTTTATTTTCATTTCACTAAGATATCAAGTAAGAAATTACACTAAGCAAAGTATAAAAGACCACTACAAAATAGTACGCAGTTTAAACACCACTATGAAATAGTGAAATAGGACAAATCTGAAGAAATTATCCATTGTAACCATATTTTAAGCTCAAAAATTAAATATGGGGGAAAAAATCTCATTAAAATATCCCATGTGTGTCATATTATGGTTGAAATTAAGACTAGGTATGATACACAAATAATTGTTTTGAATGAGTAAATATTAATTTATTTATAATAAAATTATGGACATATGACCCTGTTTGAAGTTGAGCAGTTTCATAACTAGCTACTCATCTCTGGATGTTAATTTGAACTCAATCCCAAAAAGTTGATTTCATTTAAGATACATACCAAATAAACCAACTATATTGAATAAAAAGTAAACAAACATTTTTAGAAATTATATTACATCTTTGTAGTGATATATGATCATTTTATTCATTGTTTTATATATTACATTGAAATTTCATATATTTTGAATTGTTTGGTCGAATGAAAAAAAAGTGTATAAAGTTATTTTTTACATATAGTCACACTTTCACAAATGATTGCTTTTTCTTAAATCTCCAAATGATTCCAATTAGGGATAAAATGCTGCAACATGTTACAAAAACTTTATGCATAAGCAAGTCATGGTCGAATGGAAAAAAAATGCATCCATCATATCTGTGACTTACAATGTGTTATTTGATTTGTATGTTTACGTTGAATATTACACGAAATGTTATAAAGATCAAAAATAGGGATCTAACACACAGCATCAAACATAGACAGTATATAGTAAACTACATATTGCAAAGAAAGCAAACAAAAAGCTTTCAGAAAAAAATAATCTATTTATTCTTGGAAATAGACATTCTATTATCAAAACATGGCAGCATATAAAATAACATGTCTAAACAAGATACCATCTAAATCTGGTAAATGAAATGAAATTTAAATTTTAACCAAATTGTGGAATCTGCATATAATATAATCGCATATACATAATAATGACAAAAGAGAAATTAATTGTTTTAGGTGACTTTCAGCGATGGTATCTTTTACTATGCTTTCAACTGTGCTACTGCTATGAGAGATCAATTTTATTTTTCTGTACAGATTAATACAAAGTACTTCCAAATGCTTTATCCTTGAAAAGTGCTTCAATGGTATTGTTGTGGTTGGATCTGTTAAGCATTGTACAATTTTTGTTTACTCACAATTATTTTTCAAAAAATGTAATTTTCAAGTTAAGTTATTTTTTGCATATGGCAAAACTTTTAAAAATTATTGTTCGGTTTTAAATCCCGACAAATGATTCTAATTAGAGGAGAAATATTACAAAAACTTTAATACATAAACAATTCACGATTAAATGAAATAAAAATGCATCCAGCACATCTATCGTCTGTTGCATACCACATGTTATATGGTTTGTATTTTTACAGAGAATATTAGACGAGATCTTGTAGAGATCAAAAATAAGTTTTAACATATTGCTGACTGACTATTTCAAGCCAAAGCTATTCCGTGTAGTGAGCAATGTTTCGTCAGTTGAAAATAAAATCAAAACATTTAAATAAGCTTCAATAAACTTTATTTACACAGCATGCATTGAAATGAAACTTACTACATATATTTAATAATTTTTTGGGGTACGGTATACTATAAAGCATTTACCTATATGCAATGGTACACAAGTTTTACAAACATATCGAGTTTCACTGCACTTTCCTTTGGAAAAGCATACTCTGGGATCCCCCCCCCCTAAGTAACATCAAAACATCTAAATAAGCTTTAATAAACTTTATTTACACATACTCTGGGATTCTCCCAAGTAAAATCAAAACATCTAAATAGGCTTCAATAAACTTTATTTACATAGCATTACTTGAAATGAAACTTACTACATATATTTAATAATTTTTTTCGTGTACAGTATACTGTAAGCATTTACCTATGTGCAATGATACACAACAAGTTTTACAAACATATCGACTTTTGCCGTACTTACCTTTGGCCGGCCTCTCAAATGGTTGCTGTAAACCCTCTGGGTCAACCGAGAGGTCTGGGTCTTCACTTACCTTTGGAAGAGCGTACTCCACATACTCTGGGATTCCCCCCCAAATAACATCAAAACATCTAAATAAGCTTCAATAAACTTTATTTACGCATACTCTGGAATCCCCCCCCCCCAAGTAAAATCAAAACATGTATTATTAAATGGTCATCAAACATGTTTCGAAAAAATGCACGATAACAATAAACAGAGATTTATAATTAAAGCATTTGTTTTCTTTCTAATTTGTTTCATTAAATATATATACAAATAATTATAATCAATTGCGATCTCGGGGAAAATTGGGGAATATATCCCCACCCCCAAATTTAGAGAGAGAGAGGTATACGTATACTCTTGAAAACGGGAAAATCTGTCAAAATTGAAATTTTTATTTTATTGGCTTATATTATTGCCTAAATTCTTGTCTTTCTGTAGATATCCTCATTTTTTTAAATTCTATTAACTTTTTTAAATACAGCTATTTTTATGAGCTAAGGTATTAGAGATTTAATGGTCCACTTGGACTTTAAAGTCGATTTCTGAAGAACGTGATTTTGACGCACATTGTGCAACACGAAACATAACTTTGGTTCATTTATATCAGTTTGCGAAATTTAAAGTGATTATTAAAGTTAATAAATGTGGCAATGTAATACACTAGGATCTAACACCTACATTAAAATTTATATTTTCTATGATGTATTGTTCCAACAATCGTGCCAAAATGTGGGCATATTTCCGTACATTTTCTATTAATTTTTTAACTAACAGCTAATTAATGTGATAATTAAAGAATGACAGTAAGCCGAAACAAAATTCAACCAGAAAGTATGTCGTGGGGTGTTAGGTCATTTATAAAAAACTTTTATAATTTTATCTTCAAAATTAAAAAAAAAGTGAAGGGTATGCGTATACCTTCATATTTCCCATATAAAATCTTATTTTTAACTTATCTACATACGCAAAAAGTATGCAAAAATATTAAGAAATGCATAAGTTGTGAGATTTTTTCCGCAAATTTCTCATTTGGCACCACTGTGCGTCGGTGCAACTTATCTATATGCATGTGTGTTACATCATATTGATCCGCCTCCGGTCCCGCCTATATTTTTTACGGACACCCGGTCTCAATATACGTTATCAGGAAGCAGAAATCATCCGCTTTCCCTCCTGCATGTTCTGAAAACGTACCCGCTATACCCCCTGCTGTGAGGTCGTTTCTTCGCTATTGGCTAAGTTAAATGACGTCATGGGCGGAGCCTAGTATAGAACACTTTGAAGTTTGACAGTTTCACACAATATCTGTCGTCTTCGAGATTATACATGGAAAAAAAATGTTTGTTATTAAATCGGGAAGAAAATTATGATAGAAAGAAGTAGTGCAAAGATATAACGTTGTGTGACAATATTCGGAGATATATACACGTTCGTAAAACAACAAAAATGTCTTAAATTTAGGTAAGTAGTATATGATATATTTATTACAATTTTTGCGAGTAAAATGCTGACACTGGAAACGTTATACCTTATACATCTGTAATAATCCGATTGAATGATTTTCTAACTTATTTTTTATAGTACCTAATTTTAGATAGAAGATCGCCAACCAAATATGAATATATCAAAACTTGTACTGCAATATTTCACCTGGCCTGTTTAAATAACTTAAGTGGTCAGATGTTTTTATTGTTGTATCAGTTAAATTAAAGGAGAAACTTTGATTTATTTCCTTCTAGGCTAATTAAATTTGTGTAGAAGACAGCAATATATTTTTTAATCTGATTCATAGTTACTTTGTTTATCACAGTAGTGTATTATAGTATAAGAGTGTTGAAGACCCAGACCGTCCGACTCGTCCTGAGGACTAAGAGCAGCTATTTGGACGGCGGGGAAATAGTATAAGAGTGTAAAGATGTTATACAAATTAATGAAATTACTAATAAAATTAATATATATGTATATACCAAGTTGTAATTTAAATAGCATATATATGAAGTTTGATTTCAATTGTATGGGTGTTGATTTTAAGATTTTATAGATATTAAGTAACATTCTGAAGAAAGCAAACACTAATAGCCATTATCTAATGTTTATGAAATACTTTGAAGTTTGATCTGTACCCAGTAGTGAGTTGCCAAATTTTTAACAGCCAGTAAGCTATTATGCAAGATTATAGTTTCAAATGCTATCATTCTTCGCAGTTCACACTAACATAATATACATTTATTGTGCATTTAGAATTCATTTGGTGTTAGAGTTAAAATTATTTATATTTTAACACTGTTGTTGTTTCTTATGACCTCCTGATTTCGATGGATATTTTAACTCTTAAACATATTTATTTCAAATTATGTTTAAAATAAATAAAATTGGCATCACGTCTGATTTCAACCAGCAGAAACAACAAGCACACAACTATAATAGAAAGTCTTTATTTCACTTCTTTAAGATGTACAAAACTTAAAAAGGCCAGAGCGCTTTCGAGCGTAAATACGCTCGTCATCACTGCTCTGAATTTGGTTTCAGACCTGCTCACTCTAATGTTTCTTCTTTATTTAACTGGATTCTGTCTGATAAGCTGGGTGATAAGGATGACTTTAAAAGCTTTGCTGGGGTATATGTGGTTCCCCTGTTGTCCATCGATGGTAACTTTAAATTTTATATTGGCAGTACAAAATATATTATTGATATCCGTTTGGCAGAACATGCTAGGGATGTCAAAGGTAGTAAACTTTCTACGGCCCTTGCTCATTTTGTTGTTAAAGAAAATTTCCGGCCCCTTTTTTGAAAGAACTTTCCTTCTTATGTGTTGTAATAACCCTCATAATATTCTCCTTTTTAAGTCCCTCTTTATTTATGTTTACCGCGAGTCGATTTGCAATTTTGACCCCGTTCAGATTTTAAATTATGCTTGGCGACTCAGTCTCGACTCCACGCAATTCAAGTCTCTTCATAGTTATCTTTGACGTCATCCTGTCGGGGATTGGGCTTGACTGCCCCCATTTTTTAAAATTTTTTGAATTTGAAAATACTGTAATAAAATTGTAAATTTTTACTGTTCTTTTCGTGATTTATGCTCGATTTTTTTAATCTGTTCAAAATGTTTTGTATTTTTGGATTCTCCTTAGATAAACGTAAGTTTATTGATAATTGTATTTATGCAAATTTGCCACCTTTTCTGGTCTATATATGAACGATCATTCCTATTTCCATGCAGCCACTGAACGCTCGAAAGCACTCTGGCCTTTTTAAGTTTTGTACGTCTTAAAGAAGTGAAATAAAGACCTTCTATTATAGTTGTGTGCTTGTTGTTTATGTTTAAAATTTAACAACCAATATTTAAACTTTGGAAATGTTTAATAACAATTACATGTGTATTATCCTACACTTTGAATTTTGAATATACAAAATTTTGATATTCACATTTAAAAGGCATGTATTGATACATCATTCAAATTTTTCAGAACATTTTGAATTTAACTCAACGTTAATTCAGTTAAAAACCTCTTTACACTTGCTATCCTGTATAACACATCTAAAATATAAAACCTGAAGTTTTATTTTTCAATCTCTTGAATAATTTCAGTTTGAAACATTTAGTCAAAATACTATTAATTTAACCCAAAATTATTTATTTGAAACAAATATTAATTTCAATATCTTTATTACTTCAACAACTATAATTCGATTTAGATAATATATTACTATCTAATGTTAACGAAATACTTTAGCATCGGTTGGACGCAGTGATAATTAGTCAAACTTTTAACTGGTACATGTATTTTTAGCTTCATTATATCTCATTACATCAGGATAAATCAGATAACATCAGTATTAACTAGGTAAGTCATTTTGCATCTATTCATGCATCCTAAGACATCAAATCCATCTTCATATAAAATTAAATTAGTAACTACTGTCTATTATTTTCAAAAACAGCATTCAGTAAGTTGATTTAAAATATCTGTTGGATAAGCTCCTTCTTTTTATAAACATGTTATAAATTGAAATTAGGTAATTTCATGCAACATTTATTATGCAGTTAAAGTTGTTCAAACAGATTGTACTGTTAAATAGAAAATGCATATTTTTAACTATAGTAAAGCACTATCACTACTCTAGGGACCAGTGAAGTAAAGCGTATACCTGTGAAAATATATAACTGAAATTAATGTCAGTGGATAGGAATGTTTAGCGAGCTATGTAGAAATGCATATAAATTATGTATGTACTGTATTTCAAATATTTGAAATTTAATATTCACTGATTAGAATGGGAAATTAGACTATATAAGATTTAACAAAATATTTCAAACATTTTTATGTAAATAAAATTAAAATTTGTTTTGATTTGACAACAAATTATGAATTTTATACAAATATTGAAATTTAATATAACTATCCATATTTCATTACCTGAAGATACATTCAATTGAGTAGTAGAAAATTAGTACTAACTTTTGAATCATTTGTGAGATATCAGTGATTACAAACGTACACATGCTTATCTCAAAAGCATTCAATTCGAAAATAAGAATATTTAAAACAAAAACATGTAAATTCATTGATAGTTCAAATATTTGATCCTATTACAATATTTTCCTTTAACGTTAGTATTATGTGTGTAACAGTAGCGTAGCGTCCCCAGGCAATTCTTTTTTTGAGGAAGGGGAGGGGGGGGGGGGTTGAATTGGTAACCAAACAGTTTGCTTCCCATTTTGCTAAATATCATTTCTCTGAACTTAAATGGGTTTCTAGGGAATATGATTTCCCTACTTGGTAATGCTATTGGTGTTTAGAGACAAAAAATATTTCTTAAATATATTTCTATAATTTTAAAGAATCAAGGGTACTTCCTTATTATAGTGGCCCCCGAGGATGAATCACCAAGCATCCGAGATTTATGGCCAAAGTAGGTTGTAAAATCTCACCAAACATTTGCAGTCCTAAAGAAACAGCATGTGTTTATATTATTGTCATATTGCTTTTTCGTTAACGAAAACCTTGGCTCAATCGGATATGTGGGAGCCACTATAATAAGATAGTACTGAATCAAGCTATATATACAATTTCTTTCTAATAGTACAATGATTCTAGCTAAAATTAAATCTGCTTTTCAATTTCTTCGTCTACAGTTACAATTGCAATATATAGATATTAGTTTATTAAATGGGATATTTTTATTTACTTTTGAAATTTATTTTTACCTTTACTCTAAGGCAGGAATTTACTTTTATGCATCAAAATTCTATTATTTGTACTACTGATGGGAAAAAATCAGTACAAATAAGATAACCATATGCATTACTTAAAAAACATATTTTAGTTCATCCGGTGAACAATATCTTGAAAAATTATAAATATTTAATCAACTGAACATGATTGACTAGTACCTACTTAATCAAATTTAAAACATAATTTTTATTACATAGTGTTTATGATAGTGTTTATGTTAATCCATGTCTAACCAATTCGGATTTCTTATAGAAAGCTGAAGGTTAATTAGGTCCTTGTAAATTGATAATCATTCAATGAGTCATGAGTACAGTTAACCAAATTTAAAAGGTAGCTGCAAAGTTTACAGTTAGTACATTACAAGGGCAGATTCAGGCAGAAATAAAAAGGGATTTACAGGGATGTATCTAGAGAAATGTGAGTGGTGGTTGATTTTCCAGAACAATTATAATTGAGAATATAAAATTTCGAAACGAGCTTCACGTTAATTCGCACACACAAACAGTATTAGTATAATATACTTATATATTAACGAAAACATTTGATAAAATTGAATATAACTTTTTTTAAATGTAATTATAATATGTATATTTTTTTGGATGAGTGGTGGTCGGCAATTGAGTGGTGGTCGGAAATTCTGAGTGTGTGGTGGAAACCCCGACCACTGTAGATACATCCCTGGATTTACTTCGACATGTTTCTTTTATTGAACATTCGTTTTTGTAGTATATCAGTAAATAGTTAAACTGATAAATTTTTTTTTATTAATCATAAAATGAAGCAAACTAGCCAGATAAAATGAATTTTATGTCATTTTGCGATTTATGACATTGCAATAAACTTTTATAAGTGAATCTATAGAATCACAAGAAATGACATATCTGAAAAAAAAAGGGGGGGGGAGGGTAATTGCCACAATGACCCATACCTGGATCTACATTAAGTTTCTTGTTACCATTATAGATATCAGATATTCTATATGGACGAATGCATAATAAGCATGAAACCAGTCCAAGAATGCTCATGCTGGTATCTGTAATAGGAATATCACCCATATTTTTTAGAATGCCTCTTATAGATGGGCTTTGTGTTTATAAACTTTGCCTTTGCAACTTCATGTGGCCTGAGCTAAATTGTATATGAATTTTGAGCCGGCCACGTGGAAGAACTGAAATTGTTAGTTCCCATAGAAGTTCTAAAAAATTGTGGTGCATGCTAACTTTCATGCTACCACTGCAAATTTTGATTATTTCATGATGACGAGCATATAATAAGTGAGAAACTAGTCCATAGATGCTAGTATCTGCAATAGGAGTGTCTTCTCCATTACATCCTATTCACAAATTGATATATTAGAATGTTGCAAAACTGTAAGAGCAAAACAGTTTTATCAAGCTATTTTCACAAAAAATATTATGACTGGAGAAACAAATATGAGCAAGATAAATAGCAGATATATTTTGAAGTTGAAATTGGGGCTGCAGCTAATATATTTCACATGACGTCTTTGATGAACAAGTATTTTAGCTATATTTCAGGCATTTAACTTGAATGTACTCGGAAAGCTGTATCTGTTTACTCATATTTGTTTCCATTCACCTATTACGTGTACATATATTACGTAGATGGTTATCATAGAGACAAAATATCAATTTAGAATGTTCCGATACTGAAATATGGAATTATATAAGGGTTTTGCTGTTTAAGAAAAGTTGAAACCACTTTATGTGAAATATCAGTTAGAACGAACTGCAGGCTAGGCACTATTAGTGCCTATTATATATTCTATTATACATTTATTTGTTACATATAAAGTAGTTAACATGAAATTTGAATTAATGTAAAAAAAAGCTATTCCTCTGAAAGTCAAATTCTTTAGGTAACACACTAAGTTAGAGTGCAAATCTCAACCAACTTGTTTATTTCTGGTGATATCAATTCAAATCCATAGCATCTATTCTATTGGTATATAACTTTTTAATACTTCTGTAAAGAAACCAGGCATAAATAAATTAGGTGACAAATCAGATTCTTTAAGAAAGTATTACAAATTTATATTCTCAAAAGCAGTAGTTAAATTATTTTGATCTATTGGTATCTTTTATTCACATAGAAACAAGGAGCAAGCATTAAAGGAGAACTAGTCAGTATGTACATACCGATTGTCAAAATTTTCAATGTTCAAGTATCAGTTGTTACATTGAAAATGTTTAAAGTAAATAAAAGTTTAATAAAGAATGCCAAGAAATTAACTTATATATTTAAAAGTATGCACTGGTTGTGACTGATGGACTTACCTGGTTAAAGATACTCCCCCCCCCCCCTCCTCCCAACTACAGGAAAATATTTATTCGAATTTTTTTTTAATTACATTAAATCAAGACACAAATCATATTGTAATTGTTAATGTGTGTAAAAATTTCCTCAAAATCCAGAAGAAGGTGTATTGAAGTACTTTAATTGTAAATCCATTGACGCAGTTCTATAAAAATATAGGTATGCCATTCTTTTGGTTTTGCCACTTTGTTTTCTTTCGGTTAGTGACAGTGGCATAGCATTACTCACACCTATTCAAATGGTAAAGAAACCAATATGCATATCTATTTGTTTAGAATTTAATGGGAACAGCAAACAACTGATATATATATAATTTTCGAAGCATATCAATTAATAAAAATTTTTAGCATAGAAAATTATTAGCACATCACTGGGTATATAGAGTGGGATGGATTACCCACCCTCTATACTAAATATTTTACCCAGGATTACATTGTAAGCCTGCATTTTTATTAATTTTAGATTCATTTAAAAAAAAATTTCCACATTTTTTGTCCAAAATATTCCATTGTATGGCTTTTTCTTTTAAATCAAACACATAGTTTTGTTTACAAACTTGCATAAATATTTGAAACCGACTTCAAAAAAGGTTATGGTAACCCACATTTAAACTGTTATATATCTTGTTTTGGATAGCTAACTTGTTTTTTTTTGTAGTTAAAACATTAATAAAATAAAACAACTTGCCTCAAGTGCTATAAGTCATCAATGAAAATAGGATTAAAAAATTTGCGATACACGTACGGAATACAACATAAAATGGGCATAAGGTGCCTTTAATAAACATAATACATATAACACAAGCATTTTAAACTGTATGCTGTATATACTTTTTTTCCCGTAAATGAAGCATTTTCATCATAGATCAAGTAGTAATAATAATAATATATTTTATTTAATTCTTTAGTTTAAAATCATATCAAAAGCAAATAAATATGTGTGTATGAAGTAAAATACTTGACGAGATGTATATAAGGAAAATGTAAACACGTATAATCTCGAAGATGACAGATTTTGTCTTAAACTGTCAAACTTCAAAGTGTATACTAGGCTCCGCCCATGACGTCATTTAACTTAGCCAATAGCGAAGAATCGGCCTCACAGCAAGGAGTTTAGCGGGTACGTTTTCGGAACATGCTTCCCTCCTGGGGTTTCACTCTATTCGATTCTTGATTTCATTAAATATTGTCGATTTGAATTCGAACTGACAATTTCGATTAGGAACAGAGGTCTTCTAAATTGTGATGTAAGGAAATTTGTGTGTCAAATTTTTACTTTATTTCTTTTGTGGAATCAGGTTGTCTGTTTATTTTGTTCAGTAAATTACAACGGAATTATATCTGCCTCATGATTGTGACAATATTAAAAGTATTCGACTCCTAACTTTCATGAAATTCCGTGTTAACTAATAACTTTCATAAATAACAGTGTTAACTGTCTTCTTACTTAATTTTTATATAAAAAAATATACATTGGAATTACTTAAGTGTTAAATAAATATCAGCCGATTTTCAAAGAGACAAATTATTTAATTATTCATAGATCTGGTTTTCTTTAAAATCTATATTGAATGTTTTTAAGCTCATGTTGCAGATCAACTTATTGTCGATAACGTTGATTGTTTTAATCTATTTTAATCATTAATTTTAATTCGTTATAAAGCACTTTTGAGTTTTGTTCGTAAACAGCTTCATTGTTTGTTTTTTTCAGTATTCATTTTTATTTCAAACTATATATATGTATAAATATCAGACCTAGCTCTGGATATTTTTGTTTTTTACTTTAGTCAGTTTTATATTTTTATTGACCATAATCCTGACGTAGTTCTTGCATTGCAACGCTGTACATAAAGGTTCGGAGCATTTCCAGTGAAACTGGAAACCTCAAACTCCTCGTGCAGCATGGAGCGACACTTTGAAAAGAGCAAATTTAGGACCAATAAGTTACAGCTTAATCGGTTCCAATTGTTTTATTATAAGTTAATACATATAATCTAAAATATTTTTTAATGTATTCTGTTCGTTTATGCTAAAAGTGAACGAAACAGTTGTCACATGACATGAAACATTTTAGCTGAAAATAAAATTGAATAATAAGCATGTGCACATGTTATAAAATACGTTATACTTTTAGTTAATATTTGTTTCATGTTTATAATTTTTCAATGTGTATTTTATATTCAAACTTTTTAAATTTCCTTTGTATTTAAACATTCTAAATTTTAAATAATGAAATATGTGTTCACATTTTCTCAAGCCTTTAGCTGCGATTAAGGAAATAAACATGCAGATTCGGGTTTGGCAAATCAGTGGCCAAAATTATTACAGTAAGTCACCATTTTTGATGACCACATTTTCTCCAGAATCCTATCCCACTTCACTTGCAACTGGTAGATTGGGCCAATTACCTTGCAGACCGCAAATCTGTGGTGAATTACCACAAATTAGTAGCTACGCATGAATCCTAGTCAATCACAATTTCAGGATACTGGCGGGATGGTGATGCAGTTCTACTCCCTTAAACTAATGTAGCTCTACTCCCTTAAACTAATGCAGCTCTACTCCCTTAAACTAATGCTTAAAATTCCCATATTTAGTTAGTAGCCATTGGCCTGTAGGTCCATGAAATTTAATGGCCAGTTGTTGACAGCTGCAAAGTGTGCAATGTTTTTTTTTCAACTTGCTTAATGTTATGCAAAAATGTGTTTAAATATGTTATGTAATAATTTAGGAATTTGCTGTTATTACTTATTTATTTGTAGATTTATTATACAGTAAACATAAGTCCACTATATGTCTGTTAACAAAAAAATTCCCCTTAGCAGATCTACTTTTATACAATTTATTATTTGGATGTTGAGGCAAAGGAGGAGGATTTTAAAAATTAGGGGAAATTTAAGAGATTGGCAAGATACACAATTGTTTATTATTATTTGATAATAACACAGGATAAATTCACAGAAATAGTTAAATTTTTTAATGAGTAATACTGTTAACATGCATTTATTATTGCTATCTTATCATTATTAACATTTAATAAATTTTCAAAACTTATTTTAAGTGTTTTTTTCTAAAACTAATTCTTTTCTAAGTCAGTGTCCCTATCCCTATCTTTTCCATTCTTGAAGGTTTTTAAAATTTAAATTTTTCATCTATCCCATTTTTGAATATTTTAAATATTTATATTCACTAATTTTTTTTAACCTTGTTTTAAATCTTACCAATGATTTTTATTATAGGTCTTTTCCAAGTGTTTTATAATATTTGTTTTCCAATAGATCATAAATTCATTTATCATGAAGCATTCAAATACTTTTGGAAGCAATTTTAAATTCAGTTTTCTCATCTTGATCCTTTTATTTTTTATTTTTCCAAGCCAATGAAGCATTTACTATTATTTATTTCTCCTTATTATTTTTAAGAAACCTGGCCACTGATTTTTCTTTAATTTAGAGGGTTTTACCAATGATTTTCGACGATTTTTAATAAATTTATAATCTGGTTTTTATTTTTTGATCATTTACACTGTAAATTTTCAATTATCGCAATATTTCAGTATTTTTTCCCGTTATACTATCGGACATTATGAATGCTTTTATTTTAAAATTTTCCCAATATATTTATTTCGTAACAAGTAAATTCTTTATACGCTTAAAGAACTTTGATTTTTTTAATATTTTGACGTTTTTGAATTTGATAAATGTCTTTTCGTATCATTAGAAACATGACGTTTTATTACAATACTCAAATTTTCCGATCAACGGTGGGGGAGGCATGAACAGCCCTTGGCCGCGGGTAAGTTGAAAATGGAAATGATTTAACTTTGAATTTATAATAATTGTTAACAGTTAGCACTTCTAAAAACACAACTATGCAAACATTTTAGGAATCCATACATTTTTAGTTTTATACATTGTCGATGAGAGATTAATAACTTAAAACAGGGTATAATTTATAAAATGAAATCTAAAATTTCTGTGAGCAGAAAACTGTAGTGCATCGAGACTTTAAAAATTATGAAATTCTCGCGATCTAGCTTTAAAATTAATACAAGTATGTCTGGGTTAGGATCCTTCAAACACGCTATTTTAGTCAATGCTACACACATTCATAATTTCCGTATGGTTGTTTATGGACAGTGCATATGTAGATTGAAGTAGAACAATAATATATAACATTGTAATATCGGCAATTCAGCTCGGAAAAGAATTCCTCCTTTCCCAAAGTTGATGTCCTTTATTCGATCCAGACACCCAGATTTAAGTTCACCGGTCCCGAGCCTCAGTGAATTCCCGAAACTCTTTCATATAGATTAATTCTTTTTATTTTTTATTATGAAAAACATGCTATAATGAATATTTAACCAAAAAATAAATTCACATGCCGAAAATAGCGAGGGCGAAATTTTACGCACCATTTTTATTTTAGCGAGTTATTTTAATTCCGTTCATGCATCCATTTTAGGGAACCTTTTTAAATTTGAAATACATGTAAAAATGATAAAAGATCTATTAATACCAAACAGCTAGATTGCTTCTCGAAAATTGTAAAGATTGGGGGTGTCTAGGTCAATGCATAGAGCGTGGCAAAGATGCTACACCACAGCATGTCGTGAAACACATCGGTGATTACGGGGAGGAGTGGTATAGGAATGTGGATTGCACTCATTCTCGGTTGCAAATGCAATAAATTACGATCACCTTGTAAGGCAGAACAACTACAGAAGAACCGTAGCAGTATCGTAATGATTGTTGACAGATTTTTGTTATTCCACAGGTGGGATTGTTTAGGGAGAAAGGTCATTCTAAGCTATCACAGTTTGGCCAGTAGTTTGGCTTTTATTAATCTCCATGTAGCGAGTGGGAGTTTTAAGCTTTACGTTCAAACTGGCTTATTAGCTGATGTTTTCATTGGCATAGTAGGAGAGAGAATGTACAGTGTCTCTTCTAATAACCTTGTTCTTTTCATATCACATCATTCAGATAGCCTAATCACGTACCATCTGTTCCTAAATTAGCAGAATATTTTAGAGAAAACTCTTGTCTCCCCACTTTAGGGGTTTGACAAATTATATCGAATATATATATATATATATTTTTAATTTTTTTTTTTGCAAAATTCTTCCACGGATAAGCAATTTTCTGCTTTTCAACCATTTTCTACCTCTGATTATCATCAAAATAAAACGTATAATACTTATTGTGTAATTAAATACAAAAATTCACTTTGCAATAATATAAATTTTAATTGTTTATTTCAGCAGTATAAACACTGTTTTCCTATTCCTAATACTCAAATTTTCAAAACATTTAAATATAATACCCCTTTAGGTAGACAAATTTTCAATTACAATGATATATCTAAATCTCTTATAAATCAAATTCCTCTCCCAATTTACTATGTGTTTGTACCAGCCAAATTATTCTAAATACATAGACTGCAATCATAAACACATAATTACTAGTGATCTCGACATTGTTCAAAATTTAGCACTTAAAAATCTTATGCTTTATGGTACCAAATTTCGAATCCAAAATACATTATGAATCATTGTCTTTTAATTAAACAACTAAGTATTGATCTAGAAAAATTCATATACAAAATTGCTTGTAGTAAAAACTATCCCATTGAAGCTTTCGATATGTGGAAGGTCAGCATTCTGACAAACATCAAACATCTTTTAGGTAACTTGCCTACAACTAAACCTACAATTAACTTTACCAACTTGAAGCAGGCAATAAATTAACTAAAATTACTATTTGTCATCACATATGTGGATATAGTTGCCAACAATTACGCCATCATTTGTAAAAAATATTATGTACAAATCATAAACAATTTCATAAATCACAATAATATATTTAAAAAAATTGTATTCAACATCATCAATATCTAAAAATTATTGCATTTCATAAATTATTAAAATTACCTTGCAACATTCTAAGATTCCCTTATATTGTCATGATCCCAAAATTTCATAAAAATCCTATCTCTTTTAGATCTGTAACTATAGGACATAAATCATTTGCAACTGTTGGTAGTAAATCTCTATTGGTCATTCTTAATAAAATCATTTCTAATATAATTGATAATTCAACTTCTCATATTATTAATAACAGTTATCAATTAATTCAAAAGTTGGATACGATTAATATTTTGGGATTCCAAACTTATGATCTATATAAAGTAATTTAGGATATAATTAAATCTTTCTATAATAGACAAAATTTGGATATAGATCATTCTTACGTGCACCACCTTCTCAAGTGTCGAAGACCTAAACCACACAACCAACCCTAAGGCTTATGGCAGCTTAATGTGTGGCTGGACCTTCTCAAGTGTGTAATTTTTACACACTAAGGTGTAATTTTTAATAATTACTTGATGCAAGGCAATAAAATTTATATGCAAATTAAAGGTGTTCCTCAGGGTGGCTCTACCAGTTCAACTCTTGCAAATCTTTATCTACACTTCTATGAGTCAAAGTTTATGAACTCTGCATATACTTTTTACAGATATATTGATGATGTAATTCTCATTAAAATAGCTCCCTCATCAAATGATATAGATTTAAATGTTTATCCTCCAAATTTATCCCTTATACCAAACGAAAGCAACATCTGATCTAGTGTTAATTTCTTAGATTTAACTCTCTCTTGATAATGAATATTCTTTTTTGTCAAACATTTATGACAAAGGAAAAGGTTTGCCATTTAAAATTCACAAGATGATCAATTTTAACCCATGTATAAGTAAACAGGTATACAAAAATATTTTAATAAATCAATTTTATAGGATTTTTAGGTTATGTGAAAATACACAATATAGTACCCATCTAGCGCGGATTTATTTCGATGCTGTAAGGCAGAATCATATCCTGTTAATTTTGTTAAATATCACTTTAGAAATTTTGAATTTTATTTATAATATGTTATTTATTTAGTCATATTTGTAATTGCTATTGTATACTTTAAACATCAAAATATTCTTTGAGATTGCATTGTCTTTGTGATAAGTTTTGGATGCATATTATATAATTGTTAATTATTAATTATCATTTAGTATAATTTGTAAACGTATTTTTCTTTATATCTCTAATTTTTGGGTTTGAAACATGTCTATTTGTATATCTATTGTCCATTGGTTGAACATCTTATTCAGGAGTTTTTCCTATAATTCATAACAGATGGCGTTCTCTAGTATTCTTTCCTATTTCATACTAGGATAGAGCAACGAAATATTAGGCATTCTGAATAATGGTGAAGTAAGGTATGAGTTTTATTTCTATCTGAATCCTTGGGGATTGTTGGATAGATTACTTATATGTACTCCTGTATTACTTATATCCCTTGTATTACTTATATCTCTCATCCTCTTCTTTTCATTTGACTTATATTATTTTTTGTTATTTCCATTTATGTTTCTGTCTGGTAATGTGTCGGATCTTTTGACGATGTTTCGGCCATGTGGCTGTATCATTGAGCGAAACACATTTGGAATTTGGAACCTCTGTGGATGCAAAGATCCTTGAAAAGCTAAATCTACAGAGGTTCTATTCAATTTCATTTTTTCGGACTGCATCTTTTCTTTTATTTTTAATTTTTGTCATTTTAATGTTTGGAGCCTCCACATTTTGACAATCCTTTGATGTTTGAACTTTATTTGTATGTATCGCTCTTGAATGTTGATAATTCATGTGTATTATTGATAATTCAAAATTAAGATCATTTTGCCTTATTTGGTAGCATTGTTTTCCTTTTGTTAGATATTTCCTTTCATATCCTCTTTACTTAATTTTCCTCCATATTGTTTTTGAACCAGGGTATGACACTGATCATGTTTTAAATTAGTCTTACTATTTTTATTTATTTTTATCTTTATATATATATATATGAGTACTTCCACAAGTTTCCATCTTAACACAGAGTTTCCATCGAAAAAATGGAAAAGTTCTCTTTCAAACCAACTTTGAACGGAATCTATACGATTAATAGTCGAATTTTCGTGAATTTTAAAATATTTATACTTTTCACTTGTTGAACATATCAGGTTCCCGGGCCAAGATATTCTCGCAGAGTTTCAATCTTAACATGATTTTCACAGTATTTTTTTATTATTATTATTATAAGTGGATGTATATGTCAAAACATTCTTTGGTTTTCGAGAATTCTTTGTGAATTCTGATGTAATTATAATCAGATGTATGCATCTTAAATTCCGGGTAATACCCAGTACATTTTCTAGAATGTTCTCGCATTTTCCGGGATTTAAGATGCAAATATCTGATAATAATAACACTAGAACTGACAGTGAATTCCTAAAAATCGAAAAACATTTTAATACCTAAAAATCAAAAAACATTTTAATAATATGCTCGCTTATAAAAAAAAAAAAAAAAAAAAAAAAAATCTGTTGTGTCAGTGCTCACATGGCTACACGACGACCGCTTATCTTAAATCCCAGGGAATGCTGGGTACATTTCCTGGTTGATAATAATAATCCTGTAATAGAAAATATTTTTTCATTGCTCAGATTTAAAAGTTTGTATAATTAACATTATATTCATCGTTTCTGTCTGATGCACATAGAACAAAGAAATTCGTTAAACACCGCTGCTTTGTTGATTTATCTGGCTATGTTTCATTTTTAATACATTTTATAGATAAACAAAAACACAAATTAATAAGATACTATGATTGGTAAATAAGCATGTGAAAGGTTCGTGAACTGGCGATACTTGCATCCCTGTTACGATTGTGAAAGCTTCTTCCTCAGATACCTTTCTTATTGTATTTGGCATTTATGATGTAACTCACCTTTCATAAATCCCTAGCTACAGTATCTACATATAAAAATATAAATAAAGTGAGGAGTATATGGCTGAATTTCTGATAATTGTCAATTTTCAGGTTCCTAAATTGTTTCTTTTAACTTCATAGTTTCTAGAAATTTTTGCCTGGAATAAGTTCTTGATAATGTTTTTTAAGATTTCTAATAGATGACTGAGCTGTTTAGCATGAATTAATGGAATTTTAATCATAGTTTGAATGTAAGCTTGATAAAAATATTATTTCAGTGACACATTGAGTCTGAAATGTGCAAAATATCAAAACATAGATTTATTTTGCACATCAACTCAAGTAAACAATGCAAACATATGATTTCTAATGCATGATGTGTAAATATTATGTAATTATTTTGCAAAAATATAATTTTTTTTAATGAAATTCCTCTTTAGGTGTAAATTTTTAGAGATAATTTTATCATAGCTTTACTGTAAACAGATTTTACTGGCCTCATTTTTGCAAATAGATAACATCATTCAAGGCTGATCTTTTCAGAGTATCTTAGAAGTCTAATAATTTAATAATTTTTTTATGAGGGAAAATATTCATGTCACCTTAATGGCACGGCTTTGCTGAAATGACTGTTTATATGAAAGGGCTAATTAAACAGTATTATTATTGCAACATGCATTGAATCATTGAGAAACAACTTTTATTTTATTATAACACAAATTAACTAAAATATTTTACAAGAAATAGTAAAAATTCTTTACCACATAGCATTACAGCCTAAACACTATAATATACAAAAATGAAACATTACCACTATCACCCCTGCAGAGTTTCACTCAGGTAGAACTGCCCATAGGAGGGGAGGGGGGGAGGTACAGGCACCACTCAAGTGTATATGTGTGTGTGCGGGAGGGGGGGGTATAGACCTCCAGTATATTTTTTTGTGGGAAAAGATATGAAAAAATCATACAAAGGTGAAAATCAAACATGATGGAAAGGGCCCATGATAAATGTTTGTAGGAGGTGCTTAATTTGTATGGACAACACTGCCCCAGGCTATTTTAAAAGAACACAGTGCCCTGGCTGCCTTTTTGTTATCAGAACAGCATCCTCCTTGCCCTTTTGTGATAAGAAAAGCACCCTGCTTCACCATTTGTTAAGCTAGCACTGCCTGTTATCTCCCAACATTAAATAAATGAAAATAGTAAGATTAAGCCTTGATCTAGAGTTAAAGAAAATACCCCCCCCCCCCCCCTCCAACCTACTTTCCTCTATCAAAAGAAACAAAATAGAAATAGCTGAAAAGGGAAGATCGTTATGCCAATACATTCCCCTTTTCACAGGATTAAAACTCAAATTTTGTTAACTTATTCCATGATTGGTATGCATATAGGGTAAAAAGTTCTAAAAATTAGAACTCTATAAACATTTTTGCTCTAAAACCAATATTTAAAAATATAGCTTTCCGGACTAGGATTCTTTTGTACCATTTGCAGAAGCTCCTCATTTGCTCCTGTTTGTTTATGTCCTGTTGTCAGTCAAAGTCAAAATATATGAAGATAGGAAGGGAAATAATAAATTGTGTCTAGATCAGCATGTTGCAGTAACTTCAAACTTTTGCAGGCTTTAATAAAATATGAGAAAACGTTTTTCCTAATATTATTTACTAACTGCTTTCTGCAACCAGCATGGTTGTTTTTTGAAAAAGCTCATAACTTGCAATAGTTTTCTTGCGGTAACTGTCAACCGCGTACTTATGCTATGCTCTTATGCCGGCAACAATTCATGCAGTAGTTGTTAACCGTGTACCCAACCTCTATGCGGGCACATGCAATACGTGTAAGTTATATACAATAATGATAACTCCTCTTCATGAAAAATGAAACACTGTGCGATGTAAATGTTTTATTAAAAATATGTTTTAATTAAAATATTTCATTCTGTATTAACAGATTTCCTTAAATTTTGGAGAAATTCCGATTCATTAAGAATATATTTTAATTAAAATATTTCATTCTGTATTAAAAAAATTTCTTAAATTTCACAGAAATTCTGATTTATGATAATCCTGTTGGCGAAAATTATAGAAAAATCCTAAAAGGAAAAAAAAATCCTACCACCATTTCAAAGCCAGCTGTTCGTCATTCCGCATAATGTAAATCATTCCATTCACATGACATAAATGATCGTGACATAGTTATATTTGTGTATATTTTTATTCCGCATAGAAATGGAAACTAACATTTGAAAATAAAATTGATATTATGCAAAACACACTTTTATATGTTAGCAGAAGACATATTACTTTCAAATTTTCATCCATATTAACAATAATTAAATGCATGTTAAATTAGTTGATGGATAATAAATATACGCATCAAAAATGAAAAATATAATTCTGTTCTTCACTTTCCTTAATTATCGTAAAGTGGTAAAACTTTAAACAAATGCCGATGTGGTGGCCGAGCGGTCAAAGAGGCAGGCGTTTCCTCGTGATGGCTCGGCTGCCAGATTGCGGATTTGAGTCCCGCCTGCTGGCATGGATGTTGTAATGTCTTATTTGGGGCAGAAGTCAGACTTCTACCGTAGGGGTGCCCCGGGTCATTAGACTAAACAGAAGTAATGCGTCCATTCTTCCTTATGTATGTAAATGTATAGGGACACGACAACAACAACAACAACTTTAAACAAATATAAAACAAAATTCTAAGTGATATTATTCTAGAATTTAATGCCACTGCTATCGCCATCTAGTGGAAGAAAAAGATGATTTTTCGAACATCATCGCACTATTGCCGATTCTCGAAGACAAGCATGTGTATAAGCAATTTTGCAAAAAATTATCGTTAAAATTTTTAAGAAAATGATATTTTTTTTAAGTCAAAATTGTAATTTCTTAAACTTCAATCATTTATTTCCATTATTTACATTTTTTATTTATGTAATTAAAAGATGAAAACTCATCATTAGTGACAATGACAGAAATGACGAATTTGCTGTTTTATGACGTCAAAACTATATTTAATATTATTGGAAAATATGTAGAACATACTGTATTCTAATCAAATATAGCAAAAAATGTATGTTTTATTTATAATTTTTTGTTTTTAAAGCTCAAGGGACCCAAAATTGAAGATTATCAAAAATTCAGCCATGTACCTATACTCCTCACTGTATTTATATTTTTTATTCTTTTTAAAGAATTCAAGACTTTCCTTGTTAATTAATGAGTATTTTGTTAACATTGTATCATTTTAATTTCAAATTTATTTTGTTAGATTTTAAAAATGTGGAGGCTTGCTGATGTGCCTGATTGGTCTTACTATGGAGTAAATCATAGCATAAAAGGAAATGGTGGCCCAGAGTGTGTTAATTTCTTGTCTCCCCAAAGACGTTTATTGGAGACACTTGTTGCATGTGGTATTGGATGCTATACTGTTTATTGGGGATATAGAAGATGCACTGTACCACCTGTTCCCAAAGTAGTAAGAGAAGACAGAGGAGGTAAAAGATTACTACTGGTTTTGATGTGCTTAGTCTTTGGAATTGAAATAGGCTTCAAATTTTCATCCAGAACTGTGATATATATATTGAACCCATGTCATGTTATAACAGCGATCCAAGTAAGTAAAGCTAATGTTTCTCATGTTTTTAATGTAATTTAAATAAATAATACATAAAATTTTGATAGTGATAGGATTCTAATTGACTTATTTAAACCTATTTTAATTTATAATTTTCTATTACATTTTTTATTAAAAAAAGTTATTAAATTTATTCCTTTTTATAAATTTTATGTTTTAATAAATGTTTTTGTTATTATATATCTTAAATAGTATTCATTGTATAATGCCAGAAAAATTCAAAATTTGTTTAATGAATGTAGCTATAATATAAAATATAAAAGAATATTTAATTTACCATATGGTAATTAAATTATGGTAAATCTCTAAACAGACTTTCATCTTTCTTGATACATAAAAAAAAAATTGTTTTGCTATTTTTTAATCTTATTTTCTGCATTATATTTTAAGATGGATAGTTCAAACTTTAAAAAAAAAAGCAGCAGCTATAGTTTTGGGAAAATTAAAGAGAAAATGCAAATTTTAATTTTCAAGTCGACAGAGTAAATGACAGCTCAACAGGGGAATGACACTTGTTTATTTTATCAATATAAGCTTATTTTATTAATATAAGCAAGTGCTGTATTAGTACATTGATTAAGAGTACATATTTTTTTACACTATATCACTATTTTCTAAATTCATATATATAAAATAACAAATTCATTCGGGAATAAAAGATTTAGTAACCCAATAGTTTGATTTATTAGCCCATTGTTCAGGAAGTGATAGTTTTTTCAGAATGTTATTTATTTTGTAAATGCAGACATTTCTGCTTTTGGGCCACTTGAAAACATTTGTGTTTAATTTCCATTGCATTTACTTCATACTCTGTTTCATTTTGTATGGACAGTATTATCCCTAGATAATGGATGTTGTCATAAACAATCCAGTCCCCCACACAGAAATCTTCGAGATCAACTTTTGCATCCCTTTCATCTTTATTCTCACTGGCTATTTCACACACTCTCATCTTATCACTCTTAGTCATCTTTTGGTGCATTATGTGGTAGTGTTGGTATATTTCTGATGCTCCACACTCAAAACAGCGTAAACGTTAAAAATTTATTATACATCGATAATCCATTGTCCATCACATTTGATGGGCATCTGTTGTTCCTTTTATATGAAAAAGGGACTTTTTATCTATCAACTTGTTAACATCCTCAATATCTTTTTTGCAGACTTTAAATAACTTGACAGACAACTTATTTTTGAGTTCTTTGAAAGGTGTATTGTGGTTGTTGATGTCATTACCATGAGCTACTAGTTTATGTGCTGTTCTCTTAATAACAGCACCATTACTATCCCCTTTTCCATGTTAGCCTTTTTCCGTATACAGCTTCAAAATAGTTTTATACAAGTTACAACTGTACAGATATGTGAAAAATTTTACATACAAAATTACCTATGATGTGAAAAATTGTCTTATTCCAATATTGTGCAGATGGGCCATTACTTTAAACAGTAAATGGTGTTGATATTTTGATGATGGCTCAAATATTCTTGGGCAGTACAGAATAAGCACAGCCTTCATGTGATAAACACAGTCTTCATGTGAGCCTATACGGTAGAAGCATCATAGCAAAAACTGTAAACCATGTTATCTAGTGTTGTTACTATTCCTTCTTAGCTTTCCTATTCATTTTTGTTGTTTCATGTTTGTCGGTGTATGTTTCAGTAGTAGTTTATCACCTTAAATACTAACATTCAACACTTTCGTGAAAATTTTCAATATGAATGGTTTTTCCGTTACACGCATCACACTTTCTAATCAAGTGTCATTATATTTTGGACAGCACTCGCTTGACGCAGCCTCACAGTGTGTTTTTCTCTTATAATATTTTTTTATGCTTATAATAACAGCATGTCCATGTTTAAATGTATACACAGCATATGACTGTATCTCTGTCAGTCACATTAGGAGAACAAATTCAAAGTGGCCTTAATTGAAAAAATGTTATAGTTAATTTTGCATTTTGAACTCTGATATAAGAATTTTATATGCAAATTTAGAAGTGTATCACAAAGAAATTTTTTTGTTGTATTTCTTTTTGCACTGTTGCTGTATTTTTTTGACAGGATACATTCTTGAATTTGAATCATCTTCATAAAATGAGACTGCTTTCAGACATGTATCTTGTGATACAGCATGTCCGAAAATAGTCGTTTTTAGAAAGAAATCTCTTTTTTTTTTTTTACTCATAGTTCAAACAGGATTATCGATTTTCATTGGCTCAGATGTGCTTTGCTGTCAAACATGATTTTACTTCCTTCAATAATTAAATTTTTTTTTTTAGAATTTTACCTGCTAGAAATTTTGAATACATTGGGTTTAGACTTCTCATCTCTAAAATTTTCAAAACTTTACTGAAGTTCCTTCATTATAATTTCTTCAAAAAGAAGTTTCTTTCAAACAGTAGGTGTTGCAAACTTTGTACCCTTTAGCATATATATTAATCTTTTGAATAGCATATATTAATCTTTTGAATAGTATATATTAATCTTTTGAATTTACTGTTGGTGCTTTGTTATTTTTTTTTTCTAATCTCTGGAATTTTTTTTTGTATCTTACAGCACATTGTTCAGATTTCTGAAACAGTAATTTATTTTTTGTAGCTCTCGGAATAGCTTAGTACTATCTCTATGTACTTTTTTTTCTACAAACTTCTTTTCTACCCAAGGATTTTTCAGAGGAAAAGTTTTCATAATGAGTTCTTGGGGTTACCTGTAGAAGATCATTATGTTTTGCGAACATTAATCTGAAAGATTATTATGTTGTGATATGTTCATTTCATTATCTTCATTAACACTTTTTTGTGCTGCTACGTTTCTTTGTTTATATTTTCGAGTGTTTGTGTTCTAGTTTTTCTGACAGTGTGCTCTCAGTGTCATTTCAGCTCCAATTTTCACTAAACCTCTTTCTTTTCTGTTAAGGTATTTAAAGCATTCTTTTTCTTTTTGCTTTTTTAGTAGTTTTGGATCTGTATTTCTTCTTTCTCTGCATTTTCAATCATTTTCTCTTTTTCTAATTAGTATTTCAATTCTTTTAGCTTCGAACAATTTCTTTTTTGAGCCATTACAATCAATAGCAAAAACTTAAGGAAAGAATAATAAAACTTTGTATCCAAATCCAGGGTAATTTTTTTAATTAAGAAAATCAATAAATTATATATACAGGGTGTCCAGTGCTATCGGTGCCCAATGGCTATTTTCTTAACCATTAGTCACAGAGATATACTTCCAATTGCAAAAAGTTTTAAATTTTAAAATCTATTATCTTAAAAACAGTTTAAATCAATAAATGTATTTCTAAAAGAAATACAAAATATAAATTTTTATACTCCCACCCCCCCGGTCCTACCAGTTATATTTAGGAAAATCATCCTCATACAATTTCATGCAAAATAAAAAAAAAATCATCCTTTTATGATCAAAACTTGCTGAATTATATCTGCTTAAACTTGGAGCACTTTTTGTGCTGAGAAATGGGGTTATACACAAAATAATTGGAGAGACAAATATGTCGCAGCAATTTCATTATTTTTTGCAGCAATATACATTATACTAAACAATATTAAAGTTATAATTATTTGTAACACATAAAAAACAATATCAAAAATACAGCTTGTACTGACAATAGAAGTAAAAAAAAAATACAACTTGTGTTAAATGACATAAAGAAAAAAGAACAGCCTCGTTGAATTAGAAAATAAAACATATTTTAAAATGCGAATATACACATTTCAGCAACTGAAAATCATATTATAAACCTTGTTATCATAATATTTGCTCGAAGTGGTTTCTTTCGGCTGCAATGCAAAAACGCACCCGTGAAGAAAATTCTTCCTGTACTTTGTGCAGCATAGTCGGTGTTACACATGTGCATGCTACGAAAATAAAAATTTAGCAAATCTGCCAGACTTGTTGATTCTTTTTCATAGACTTTATTTTTCAAGAAACCCCAGAGAAAGTAATCTAAATGGTTCAAGTCTGGTGATCGCAGGGGCCACTCAACAAGACCTCCATACCCAATAATATTATTTCCAAATGTTGTGGCTAGAACAGTATGTGGTTTAAGTGATTTGTGTGCTGGCGCGCCGTCATGCTGAAACCACATCTGTGATACATCTCGTAAGAAAATACATTCATCCAAGAAGTCAGTTACTGGACCCTGTAAAATCTGTGCATACTTTTCCTCCATACTTGCAGAGACCAATAGTGACTATTTTGAGTATTTACAATATCCTGTCTTGTAAACTGACACTCGTCGGTCCACAGAATGTCACTAACAAATGACGGAATACCATCTTGTCTGTTTAAAATGTAATTGCAGAAGTCAAAGCGACGCTCTTTGTCTCCTGACATTAATTCTTGTCCCAGTATTGGGCAATACGGATATGCACCATATGTGTATAAAATGTTTCACATTTGAGATTTAGAATATCCACATGCTTCGCTAATCCTTCTTACACTACACTGTGGATGAACGAGGGCATATTCGAGAACATCCTCCACAGGTATGCGCATTGTTGAGTCCGTGATTCTTGTTGATCTAGGACGATTTCGAACGCTACCCGTTTCTCTTAAGCTCTTTACAACTTTTAAATAGTACTAGCAGATTGATGATTTTCATTTGGGAATTTCATAGCATACTGCCTTGCAGCCTCTCATTTATTCCGATGAAATTCGCCGTAAAGTAATACCATTTCAGTGTACTGCCTGTTATTGAACATTTTTCGTTTATCACTTCACATTTGCTACGAGCAAACACAGCATCAGAAACTTTAGAACAACAAGAACAAAATAAACAAAACTGTTTTTCAACTCTGGCAAAGTATAAAATTTAATGTTTATCATCTGTTGCCGTTTTAGAAGGAAAATTAAATGTTAAATATTTATCGTCTGCTGAGCATTTTATCACAGACATGATACTTCATTTCAGCTTATTCAGATACTCTCTACAAACCTGTTATTTTTTAGGTGTTATATGTCTTTATTATTTTAGATTTAATGTGCGTAATTTTTTATTTTCGTCTGCAGGTACGCTGCAACTGGTCTCATTACTGGTCTATTACCGTATAAAAATTTAAATTTCGTAATTTTTTCAGAAATGCTTTTATTGACTTAAACGACTCTTACAATAATGTTTTGCCTCGTTTACAATAAAGATCTTAAAAAGACCCCAGATGATCTTAGTCGAGCCTGATTATAATACCCTTCTAAACGAAACACTATTCGATAAAAAGCTTTGCGTCATTCTCAACATTATGTCGGCAAATGCAATCGAAACGTAATACTTTGAATATGGAATTTCAATATTTATACGGTCCCTTAAAAGGTTGCCTGAAACGGGACATTTTTATGCATGGAAAAGCAACTTAAGTCATAAAGATTAATGCTTCATAACTTGAAATTGTATGAGGATGATTTTCTTAAATATAACTGGTAGGACCGGGGGGGGCCGTATAAAAATTTATATTTTGTATTTCTTTTAGAAATACATATATCGATTTAAACTGTTTCTAAGATAATAGATTTTAAAATTTAAAACATTTTGCAATTGGGAGTATATCTCTGTGGCTAACAGTTGAGGAAATAACCATTGGGCACCGATAGACACTGGACACCCTGTATATACATACAGTATAGGATCTATTATCTGGAATGCTTGAGACTTTGTACTTTCTGGATAAGGAGTTTTAACTTAATTTGGAACACTTTTCTAAAATCTATTGGAATGTTCTGCAATGTTGTTGTAGAAAATTATAATTTAATTTTTAAGCATAAATGTATTACATAAAGCTTTATTTTGTAATGAAAAGTATACTTAATTAAATAAAATTATATATTATTAAAAATATATATGTAATTACATTAGAATCGGATCTAGTTGTTAAAAAAAATTATGAAAAAGAGTGAAAACATGAAAGAAGTTTATTATTGAGGCTTGATAGAACACAAGTTTACACTAAAAATATTGGGTTGGAGGGAAAGTTATGTCGTATTTTAAATAGGCAGGTGATTTTTCTTGTAAATAAAAAGAACATCTGTAACAAGTCGAGAAATTGCAGAAGAGTTTGGCATTCATCATACAACTGTTGGAGATCACATTAAATCTCTTGGGTTTGTGTTAAAGCAAAGTTTTTGGGTTCCACATGAATTAACGGAAAATAATTTGTCTGATCGTGTAAGAATGTGTTCATCACATCTGATTAGACACAATGTGGAGCCGTTTTTGGACAGGCTGGTTACTGGAGATGAAAAGTGGATTCTTTACGAGAATATTAAGAGAAAAAAATCTTACTACAAACCAGGAACATCATCAGCAACAGTTCCAAAACCAAGTATTCATCAACGAAAAGTACTGCTTTGTTTGTGGTGGGACAGGAAAGGTCCAGTGTACTACGAGTTGCTGAAACAGGGGAAAACCATCAACGCGGATCTGTACTGCAATCAGCTGGATAAATTGAATGCAGCTCTCAAAGAAAAAAGGCCAGCATTAGTGTCCAGAAAAGCGTCCAGATAATGCTCGCCCGCATACTGCAATGGTGACGCAACAAAAACTAAATGCGTTAGGATGGGAAGTCCTTAGTCACCCACCGTATTCACCTGACATTGCACCATCTGATTATTACCTGTTCAGATCTCTGCAAAATTATCTAACGGGAAAAAAATTCACGTCTTTTGAAAGTGTTTCTAAGGCAGTTGCTGACTATTTTAACTCCAAGGATGAGAACTTCTACAAAACAGGAATTCACAGGTTACCTGAAAGATGGCAACAGGTTGTAACAAATAACGGAGCATATATAATTGATTAATATTAAACACATATTTTTATAAATGCATTCAAATATCTTCTTTAAAATACGACAGAACTTTCCCTCCAACCCAATAATAACATTTATTTGTTTATAATAAAATTATAATCTCATATTTAATGATGGAAATATGCCTACATTGTTGCTTTAATACATTTTTCTAGAAAATTACCCTTCATTTTATTAACTACCTGTTTGAAAAGTAATTTTCCCACATTAAGCATAAAATTAATAAAATCTTAATCGATGCAAACAGATTGCAAAACTTGAAAATGTCTTTACAGTAAAAAGAAATATAACGAGGATCGTATACAAATACTGATTTTCGGGATATTGCCAGAGAATATTTTCCATATTGTCAACAAATAAATAAAATACATTAAAAACTTATCAACATTTAAAATTTTGGCTAAATGTAAGCAATTGTTGCTGAGTGAGCTATTTTTCATTAAGGGGAAGAAAAAGGAAATTTCTCCTTGAACACTTCAAACACCAAGAAATTCGTATGTTTGCCTGAAAATCGGCAGAAAATGTACAAATCAGGGTCTCATGAGAAATGGCACTATCTGAATAAGTCAAAAAGAGATTGGTTTTAAATTATGTTTCTCAACATTTTGGACAAAGATAACCCAAATTAATTTCGGAAATCAGAATTTTAAAACTTTTTTAAACATTCGATAAAAAGAAGAAAAATGTCAGACCAAAATTGCATTGCACAAACGAGGGAGTGATATACTTAGAAATCTGCATAAACTATGCACTGTAGCATGGGAACGTTAAGTTTTTCATAATAAATTTTCGGAAAATAGTAATATTTTGTGATTTTCTTTTGGTGAAAATACAGTGACATAACAAAAAAGAGTGACAAACAGTGAAAAAACATCTCTCAGATCTAATCTGAAAAGAGCAATCCCTCCATAATTTAAGAGGTGCTATACGGAGGTAAAAATCTTGATGGCCAGTTTAGTGATTCATGCCAAATTTAGAAACTTTTTATGAAGCATACAATATATTATGTAAAAAAAAATAGATATTAAAAAATTACATGGGTGTAAATTTCCATTGTTGCATGGATTGACAGCACTCGTCACTAAGTTTTCGGACCGGCCGTCCAAACAGTTACCTTACACCTTTCTGGTCCCGGCCGTCCAAATGGATGCTCAAGTCCTTGTTGACGAGCCGGACGGCCTGGGTTTTCAACACCTTTCTGGTAGGTCGGACGGTCTGGGTTTCAACAACTAAGTTTTCGGCAGACGACGGAAATTTTCCATAAGAAAACATAGAAAAACCCTAATTTGTTTTATGAGGACGTTTTTCTTAGAAACTACGAAAAAATCGATGGAAAATAACACTTCTGATTATTTGGTGAGATTTTAAAAGAAAAACGCTATTTTGACCAATTTTTAGTGAAAATATGTTTGTCGGTGCAAACTTAGCATCATTCTGCCCAATTCTGGTTTTGGGATCGTTCCAGATATCAGGATGCCAGATAAGCGATCCTGTACTGTGTATATATATATTTTTTTAATTTTATTTTTGGCCTTTGATTTTGTGATTGAAATTAGCTTTTCATGATATTTTGAATCTTTTAATGTTTGAACCTTTGATTGTGATTGAAATTAATATTTGATGATATTTTGAATCTTGTATTTACCAGTCCATAGTTTAATAGTTGTATTATTCTTAGATTATTATTTACTGGTCCCGGAGTGAATTTTTATTTTCTAGGTTTATAGTTGAATGTTATTCTGAAATAATCTCTTTTTGGAATAGTCTATGTATATATGTACATTTGTTCCACTATCTGACCAAGTTTTGCTTATTATAGAGCATTCATTTAATCTAGTTTTAATGTTTTTACACATTAGTTGCATTTATTATTTTTAAGTGATTTAGAAGATCCTTTATTTTGAGAGAATATTAGTATCTTTCTTCTGTTTTAATTTATGTATCCATTTTTGTATATGACATTTAGTTTCATTCTTAGCTAATGATTCTCTAATTTTGTATGCAAGTTCCTGTATTTTGAGGGAATAAAGGTTACTATCTTACCCTATTTACATGATGTCTAATTATCAATATTTAGCTACTGGCAATTGGATGTTCTCTGACAGTCATGCTCTGTATTTGAGAACTTGTTAGGGTTCTCCTAAATCGATATCCCGAAACTACAGTATCCATTTTTAATGTCTATTCCATCTTTTTTCAGTACATCCAACTAACTTTCTATGTCCTCTACCTATAGCTATCAATCTTACAACCATGCATCATTTGATAACACCCTTAAATTTAATACCTGTAATTCTAATAGCTTTACAGCTATTAGAATTACACATTCTAATAGCTGTAAAGCTATTCTAATAATTAAACGTGTACACATGCTAATTGTAACAAAATCAATAGTAACAATAATCTAGCCTTCTGTATAATTTATAATTGTATTTATAACATTGTTTGTAAAATTTATAATATATCATATATAAGCCAAACCAGCAATTCTTTGTACCTCCAAATTAATGTACACAAGAATGATATAAAAAATTTCCAAATATTGCAACTACCCTTAATGTATCAAAATTCGAATATGAACTTTTTTCTACACATGGGTTCGCCAACATTGAAATCAGCATTCTTTCTGTTCAAAAATGTTATGACAGATTGTTCCTTGAAAATGAACTCATATGTGAATACAAAACTATATTTCTATGTGGACTAAATTAATTATTTTATCTTCATTGTTAAAAAATCCTTTAATTATCCATATGATGACCTTAATGTATATAATTTCGGTACTTATCGGTTATAGGGACCATGGGTTAGCGACTGCTTTTCCGAGTTATCACCAACATGAATATTAGTGATATAATTATATGTATTTAATTTTTATCCTAATAATTTACAATTAAATGCAAGTAATAATGATTCCAATGTTGCAAACTTTTTAGATTTAAATTTAGATTTACAAAATTATAATCTGGTTATGAACTTGTATGATAAAAGACTACATTTTAATTTTAATACTTCTAACATTCAGCATTTTAAATCTTGTTTGCATATACAGGGATGGAAAATCTGCGCTAAACTGCTTCAATTTCCGTTCACTGCTACATCCTGGTACAAAAGCACCTAAAATCTTAATATCTGCACCAAATTGTGCCAAAAACTCTATTTTCTTACACGTGCAAAAGCGAAAGTTCTGCACTGATTGGTCCGAAATATGAGAAGAAAAAATCCTGTTATCTACAGTTATTCTGTGTGATTTCAGACCACATTTCCAGCAAAACAAGTTTGCATATCACGCATGACCACATTCGCGATGACTGGGGAAACTCTGTCATTCTGATTGTAACCAGACCATAACTGAAACAAGTTTTCAAACGGCAAGGGTCACGACTAGAGTCCCATTATACAGATGTATAAAGTGATTCAGGACTCTACTCATGACTAAGCAGTTATAATCTAGCCATTTGTGCAGGAGCATGCGAGCTGTGTAGCGAATTCACAATATAAATAGCACTTTATTCGCCTATTCACCTTTAACATGCTACGCGGGTGCATGCAACCCAAGTATAATACGAACAATAATCAAACTCAATTCAATAAAGATGTATGTGAACTCACAACTGACAATGCTTTGAACAATAAATAAAATAGTATTAATAAATACTTTTGCATGTCTTAAATTAAGCATTATTTATATTTGCACAGAAAAGTAAATTATATAATAATTATAAGGAAAATTTCTTATTTATTCGAACTTAAAACTTTCCTCACCTTATAAAATAACATTGTGTCATTCCATGTGAAAACACCCATTTTAAGAAAAACTTGTTGCTCCATAGTCATGGATTTTTTTTAAATTTTTACCATGAATACATATGGTAATAAAACCCCCAAATCTGAATATGTAATGTATATATCCCAATAATGGCCCAGATACAGGCATTTGAAAAATGGTCATTTTTGCAAAATGGCGGCCATCTTGGATTTTGCACTAATGTTTAAAAATGTAACAGCTTGAGAACTAATGGCTCAAATTCAATAATTCTGCTACCAATTTAAAGCTATTTATATCAGGAATATAGGTGCCATATCAAAACAGTGAAAAATATATATTTTAATATTGTTATTACATGAAAATTGCAAAAATCACCTTCGGATTGATAGGCAACTTTAATGGGCTATAAAAAAAAATGGCCCCTAATATTTTTTTCTGAAACTTGGTACAAATACTAACTAATATGTGAGCTTTAAGTACAAAAAAAATTAGAAAGGTAATATTTCTTATTATAGAGAAAAATAGCTTTTAAAATATATACATTTAGTTAACATTTGACATGCAATGCTTTAATCATTTAAAATATATATATATTTTTAAAAGCAAATAATGAGCAAAAACAAACACAGGAATTTTTTACACACTAACTAGTATGTGTGCTTTAAGTACAAAAAGAAATTAGGATGGTAATATTTAATTTAATAACTAAAAAAATACTGTTATATGTATGGGAAATTGGTGTAAAAATTTCTGGCATACTGAATCATTCTAATAAAAATCTTCTTAAAAACCATACAGTTATCTCTCTTATATTTTATTTTCTTATTTCAAATTATAAAAAGGTATTTCAATAGAGCTGAAGATACCCATTTTTTCCTAGTGGCCGCTGGCTGCTAAACCAATTTCATCTAATAGCCAGTATTGTAATCTTTGGCACACGTCTAGAGGTTTTGGCCATATATATGATGCACTTGGGCCATGAGAATGCATAAACATAACATATTAATTTCTAATTCATTGAGATGCATTTGTACTCCTTTAAGAATTTCTGGAGATGGACAGTTTTCCCACCTGTGTACCATACTTTTCTGATTCAGTTTAATAAACTTGTTTCTTTTAATAATGATGTAGTATAGTCACTGATATGGATGGCATGAAGCATGAGTTTAATATTTTAATGATACAAACACATACAGAATTAATAACTTTGCTTCCAACAATTACATATTCTGTTGGATGTAGTGTACAAAATTTAGATAGTATTTTTACTTCATTTTGACTTTCTTTAAGTGCAGGGTATAATTCCTTTAAATTATGCAAAAGTAATCTTTTTTGTTTTAATATTTTCCCATTTTTACTTGGTATAGATATGCAATCTTTTTTTCCTGGACACTAACGACTGTTTTAATAAAAACTAGTAATTTTTTTATAGTATCAGAATTTAATTTAACACATATTTCACTAGCCATTGATAACATCCCTTCTGTTTCTTTTATTTTTCTTGCCTTTTTTTTACTAAATTCTCTGTAGTAATATAATAAGCCTTTGTTTGTTGGACTATCCATGAATCTTGGACAAATTTTGAAATTTTCAACTTTTCTTTAAATGATGCATCTAAAGAAAACTTATTCAATAATTTTTCCATCATAGACGTGCAATTTGAGTAAATAATGTCTTTTGAGGCTTATTAATACTTTTAATACCCAATACTGTATCAGTTTTAGTAGCAACATGGCTACTTAATTTCTTAACTTGCACATAACTGAGTTTCCTCTTAGAGCTAAATCTATTGACCTTTATTGGCGATAAATCCAAAAGTTCACAGCTTTTATTCAATTGTTCCATTATTATTCTGACTTCACTATAATCTGCATCATTGGTCATCTCCATGTCAGCAGTATGAACCTCTGACTCACTAATTGATGAATGCAAGGAAGAATAACAAGAAGTGCAGAGTTTTTTTCCTGAAATGAGTAATTCCTGATTTATCATTGACAGTCTGAGAGAAATTGGTATTAGGTGCAGCTCTGATTTTGGTGAGGTGTTTATTAAATGAATCACAAGTTTTCTGTCTTAAACTGTACCATTTCAGATATTCATCCTTGTGAATCTTGCAGATACTACACTACCACTCAGGACACAAGTACAGGAATAAATTCAGTATTTAATGACACATTGATTTTCTTGCATACAAAACATTCAATTTTTATAGAATAAGACAAGAACTAATCATGGAAGATAAATAAAAGAAATAATCATAGAAGCACAATTCACTGATTTATTTGTTGAGCATACTCAGCTCTGAACACTTGAACAAAAATGAGCTCTGAAAGGAATAAGTCACCCAGAAATGTAATATAACATTGTATTTTGAACTCAACTTAAGAGAAAACAGATGATGCAGGTCAAGTAATCATTTCAGGAACTTTGACAACTAATTTATGTTAATTGCTATTACTTATATAACAGAATTGTGAAAGTATTAGAGTTGAAAATTCTAAGGCTATAGGCAGCTGATGTCTCATGTGACCCAGAAGCAGGTGTTTTTAAATGTTTCAGAAACAATATTGGTGCTATAGGATCACTTCCTTCTTCAACAGCTTGTTTGTTTATGTTTAGGTACTTATTTCAACTAGATAGGGATATCATCCAGTGTTTCCCTTGGAGCTGGCAGGGTGATATTTTTAAAGATATTTTTTTGGTGATAGACATGCTGTAGTTCTGTGTTAATTTTTTTTTTTATTTTAGTGCTGTTCATGAAAATGGGTGCTTTATATTATCTAATTACAAATTATTTTTTGTGAAATTAACTGTATGTATGCTGAAAAGCTTCAGCTTTATGCGATAGTTGTCATTTATAAATAGGCCAAAGGTTATTGTACTGCCTCTTAGATGAAATTGGTTTAGGTGCCAGTTGCCACTAGGAAAAAATGGGTATCTACAGCTTTACTGAATATAAAAAATGCCCATTTTATAATTTGAACTAAGAAAATAAAAATAAGAGTGATAACTGTATGGTTTTAGGAAGATTTTTATTAGAACTTTTCATCATCTCAGAGATTTTTACACTGATTTCCTATACATATAACAGCAAATTTTTTAGTTATTAAATTAAATATTACCATCCTTTTTTTTTTTTTACTTAAAACACACATACTAGTTAGTGTGTAAAAAATTCCTGTGTTTTGTTTATGCTCATTATTTGTTTTTAAAATATATATATATTTTAAATGATTAAAGCATTGCATGTCAAATGTTAACTAAATGTATATATTTTAAAAGCTATTTTTCTCTGTAATAAGAAACATTACCTTTCTAATTTTTTTTGTACCTAAAGCGCACACATTAGTTAGTATTTGTACCAAGTTTCAGAAAAAATATTAGGGGCCATTTTTTTTATAGCCCATTAAAGTTACTTATCAATCCAGAGGTGATTTTTGCAATTTTCATGTAATAACAATATTAAAATATATATTTTTCACTGTTTTGATATGGCACCTATATTTCTGATATAAATAGCTTTAAATTGGTAGCAGAATTATTTAATTTGAGCCATTAGTTCTCAAGCTATTACATTTCTAAACATTAGTGCAAAATCCAAGATGGCTGCCATTTTGCAAAAATGACCATTTTTCAAATGCCTGTATCTGGGTCATTATTAGGATATATACATTACAAATTCAGATTTGGAAGTTTTATTACCATGTGTATCCATGGTAAAAATTAAAAAAAAATCTGTGACTATGGAGCAACACTCATCGGGTGTCCCCATATGGAATGACCCCATTAAAATCTGTTTTTCCTTATAAGGTTAGCAAATATGGATCAAAAATAAATTTTGATCACTCATAAATTTATTAAATATTTTTTATTTTACTTTTTTGGAAACTGAAGCTATTAATTATTATTTCAAATTGTGGTTATGCTTGGAACTAGAAAATACTTATGAACTTTTCTAAAATGGATATTCACAAAGTGAACTTCAATATTTAAATGAGAAGGAATTTAACAAAACTGAAGAAGCAATTAAATTGAGATATTCTTGATAATAGTTTGACAGTGATTTTTACCTTTATAATGCTAAATTAAGACCAATTTTTTAATAAGAAATTTCATTATATTGTTAGCTGAAGTTCATTTAACTTTTAAATAAATGTATAAATGCATTTAATATACAAATAATCGTTTTCAATGTTAATTTGTTCGCAACCAAAATTTCCTATTTATTAATATTCTGTAACTTAGTGTCTTTATTTAGTTCCCTTTTTCTGACCTTTTTTAGTCCTAAGGAAAGCTGGTTGTAATATAAAATGATGTAAAAAAACTTTTATATTTTAATAATAAAAATCCTGACTTTTTGAAGTTTTCCTCTAAGATTTTGAAAATCCTCCAAAATTTTAATTAACGGTAGAAATGCCCTCCCCCCCCCCCCTCCATTAGCTTTGTGAGAGAAAGAAAACGTATGCTTCTCCACATTTTAGTACTAATTTATTTTAAATTAGAAAAAGTAATTTTAATTCATGCAAATTAACTTATATAACTTATATACAATTTTTTTTTTATATTGTAAGATGTTGCAGCTGTTTTAACTCTGATGTTCAGAAAGAAACTGACTGTAATGAGTATTTGACATTTTTATGATGTGTGCCTAGCACAAGTTTGGAAAAAGCCATGTGCTTTATATAAAGCACATGGCTTCATGTCATCAACTGTAGTCAGCATAGTGCTGCAGCAATAAAGCATCATGCTACTAGCAAGAGACATGAAGAACTGTGTGCTAAAATGAGAAGCGTCAAAGGAACATTAAAAGTGACTCGGTCAAGATTGTTTGAAAATCAGGGTGCTTCTACATCAATGTCTTACTCTGATAGAGTATTAGCTGCTGAAACATATTTCATGTTCTCAGTAGCTGCCTGTGATATTGTATATAGTTATGAATAAGGAGTGGCTTTTGATGACCTAAAAATTCACTAAAAATGTCCTTAAAATAGTGAAAAAATGCCTTTAAAAATGCCCTTAAAGTTTTACATTATTATGAACTTAAAAAAAGAATGACATGAAAAATAAATTTAGTTAATTCATGATACAAATTTCGAAAATTTTGAGTAAATACAAATAATCTAAATTATTGTAATAAAAAATTTATATGTATAAATACCTAACTTAAAACTTTTATTATCCTGAACTGCAACAATTTAATTTCTCATGATAACATCGGAATTACATTGAATTATTAGGTGTTTCCTAATGTTGTCAAATGTAACAGATCTTCTATTGTCGAAATATAAGTTTTTATACAGTGAAAAGCTCCTTTCAACATCTACGGATGTGATAGGTGCATATTTGAAAAAAACGGATTTGCTTATGTCCAATTCTTCCTCGATATCAAAAACTTCATCTTCACCAGTTAGGATGAGAGAGATTTTCTTCAAAGTTTTGAAGCCCTAGTTTTTACCCAAAACATCGTTTAATTTGGCAATTATACAATGCCCAATTTTACCTTTAGCCTTCTGAATGACTTCACTAACGTCAATGTAATCTATGGCGTCAACCAGTTCCACGTGTTGTTTTTCTAGGCATTTAATGGCCGACGATAAAATGCTGAAATTGGATTTTATATACGCCAAGTTTCCTTCTACGTTGTTTGTTGATAGCACTTTTTGTGTAATTTGAATTGAAGCAGCATCATTGGCGTCAAAGGCATTTACAATGGATTTCACGGTTCTGAAATTCTCACAATAGTGCATGCAAGCATTCAGCCATGTTCCCCAACATGTTATAACAGCTTTTGGTGGCAAAGCGAGACTAGGAGTTTGCGATTTAAAAACTCAATTCGCTATGGCGCTTTTAAGAAAATTTTCTTAACGTTGGATACTAATCTATCCACTTCAGGATAATTTACACGTATTTCTTCAGCAATATGATGCAATGCATGCACCAGGCAAGTAACATGCACTACCTTAGGATAAAATCCTTTAATGGACTTCCCAGCTTTTACCATATATGGGGCTGCATCATATAAAAAAAGAAGCACATTGTTGTGTTGAATACCATTCGGCCATAAAAGATGCAAAGATTTGTCAAATACCTGACAAATTGTAGGAATGATTTACTTTTTCTAGAAGATCACTGTCAAGTAAAAATATTTTCCAGGATAGTTTGGCTCCAATGTTCCTATTATCACGTTTGCAACGAGACGACGATCAGCATCATTTGTTTCGTCAATTGACACAAATATTTTTTTCCCTTTTACATTTTCTCTTATTTTATCTGTTTCCTTGTAGCATCCATCTACGTAGTTTTTGCGCAAATTCGATTCAGCTGGTATAACATGACCAGTATGTTTCTCTAAAAAAAAGCAAAACTTCGGGTCATTCAGTTTTCTCAGAGGAATATTCGCAGATATGAAAGCTTCGCACAACTCTTTGTAAAATGGAACCATGTTAGATGTCGATGAAGTACTTTGCAAAAGTAAAAGTTGGGACAATTGCATTTTTTGCTCTGCAAGTTTAGCAGCTTGTATACGCTTTTCTCGTCCAATATGCTGTACGATGGTGAATCTCTTTTTGGCTGCAACTTTTGTTTAGCACAGTTTGCAAAATAAAATTACTCTTTCCGTAGAAAATACGTTTACACCAAACTCAGAAACGAACTTGCGCAAATAGCAAGATTGCGAAGGTTTGCATTTAGGCATGTCTGAAGCAATGCTTCCTTTACAAATTGGAAATAATGACTGAATTTCTCTGCAGCTGCCCTTCGCCTTGTCAGAAAATTGAAAACCCTTTTAAACTGGTTAATGTCACTTCTGATTGGTAGCAATAGTCACGTGAAGAGGATGGACAACCCAGTTTGACGTAGAAAATTCCTATTAATTGTAATAGTTCTCTTTGCCCATTATCTTTCTCAAAATCCTGTCTTGAAAGGAGTTGATTTACGACCAGAGCCCCTTACGACGGGGAAGACTATCTTTATTGTAAAATACCTGTTTGCACCACAAAACGGGAGGAAGTGTTGTGGACCTGGGGGTTTGTTTGTAAAGATGCTAAGACAGGAATTAGCAAAAACACCCATTGCAACAGAAAGTATAGAGAACTAAAAATGAAAAAAAACCCTAAATATAGGAAATCTTATAAAAAGGCTAAATATTGCCTCAAAATGCTAAAAATGCCCTGAAAATGCTCAAAAATGCCTATAAAAGGGAAAAATTTGAAAAAATGCAGATTTCATCAAAATCTGCGCCTTAGTTATGGAGATGCCCCAACAAAACTTTTCCCAAAGATGTTTACTGATTCAAAATTGGCAAAAGACTTTAATATGAATTGGAAAAAATATTGTATACAATTTTTGATGGTGTAGGCCCTTACATAAAATCTGGTGTCTTGGAGGAAATAGTAAAGAATAACTTGTTTTTTAGCATCCAAGTTGATGAGACTCCACTTGGGGAAAAATGGGTTGATCAGTTTGATGTTATTATTTGATATTTTAGTGATAAAGACAAGAAAGTTGTAGTGCATCATTTAGAATCTTTTTATGGGGCATACAAGAGTCGATGATTTATTTAAAGCAATATTGTCTGCAATATCTGATCTGCCAATGAAGAATTTATTTTCTTTCTACAGTGATGGACCCAACGTATTGAAGCGTATAAAACATAAACTCAAAAGTGCGAATGAAAATATAATTGTAAGTAAATGCTCATTACACAAAGTTCATAATGCATTCGGCCATGCTCTGGAAGTTTTTGGAGCTAATATTGAACTTCTCTTAGTAGATATATTTTATTTCTTTAAAAGATCTGCTGTGCAATGGCAGGAATTTAAGGAACAACAAATAAGCTTGAACCTTCCAGATCATATTTTTATACAACATATCAATAGTAGATGGTTAACCTTGCATACATCTATAAAAAGATTTCTTGAACAGTATAATGCAGTGAAAACTTTTTTTAAAAAGGATTTATCATCCAGAACCCAAAGTGTAAGACTGAAAAGAATAAAATCAGTCATAGCTGATAAAACCCTTCTGTCGAAAGCTTTTTTTCTTAAGAATGCTGCTGAAATTTTTAATGGATTTCTTTTGCTATTTCAGAGAGAAGAACCCTTTGTTCATATACTGTATGATGAACTAGTAAAGCTTACAAAAGAGGTGATGGGGCATTTTTTAAAACCAGATATTTATATGAATAAAACTGGTTTCCAGTTGAGATCTGTTGATATCAAGAAAGGAGAAAATTGGCTAAAGTATCCAGAAGTTGGGCTGGATACACAAAAAGAATTGTTATCAAATTGTAAAGAAGAGACGACTATATTTTATATGTCAAGCATGATCCTTTTATATGACAAGCATGATCCTTTTATATGACATGTACAGAATATCTCCCAAAAGCTCCTCATTCGATAATAAATTTTTAGAAAATCTGAAGTGTCTCCACCCTTTATATAGGCTAGAGGAACTTTCTGTTCAAAATATTCGAATGCTTGCTGCTGAACTGCCAAATGTAATAAAACCAAGTGATATTTTATCATTAACAGATGAATGGGTTTTACTGCAAGCAGAAGAGCTTGATTTTAGTATTTTCGAAAATGAATGCAGTGTCATGAAATCACCAGAATATGAAGGTGAAGGTACCTTTTCAGAAGCATCTTTATCATCTAAGTATATGAGAGTGGATAATTATTGGTATAAAATCTCCTGCATTACAGACCAGCTAGGAAACACTAAATATAAAAAGCTAATTACTCTAATAAAAGCACTTTTATCCACAGCTCATGGAAATGCTGAATGTGGACACAGTTTTAATTTCAATAAACACTTATTGACAAATAGATCCAGCTTGAGCATATATAGAGCAGCTTGGATTGCAGCAGGATATCTTTAAGATTAGATAGTATCAGCTTGAGCATTGAAAGTGTAAATGGCATTCGACAAATTAAATGTCATGTGAAAAGACTAAATGGAGATGTGAGCGATTTGTCAATAACTAAAGAACTTTTAAGATTTGTAAAAGGAGCAGGAGGAAAATATAGACAAAGAATGGAGAGGAACAGCAGAAAATGAGTTAAGTGGAAAGCTGAACGCGAGAAAGATGTATTAAAGAGTTTGAAAGTAGAAGGTGATGAGTTAAAAAAAGTTAGAATCATCACAAAAAATGCTTTCTACAGCAGAGAAGATGATTGAAGGAGGCATAAAAAAGAAAAATTTATCAGAGATTGAAAATGGCCAAGTTCTCTTAAAAGAGGCAAAATCAAATATTGAAAAATATCTCACAAAATTAGAAGAACACAGAAAACTTGAATTAATTCAGTGTTGAAGGCCCAGACCACACGACTAACCCTAGGCCTAATGGTAGCTTAGTGTGTGGGTGGGGAATTAATTCAGTGTGTCCAAACTGTTAAGAAACAAGCATCTCGGACATACACTATTTGTATTTTGGATAAAAAAAATTAGTGTGTATTAAACTAGCTGGCAATTTTTGTTCTTTAAGATTAGATAGTATCATTAAATCTTTTTCTCATTTTTTTAGTTTAACTTTTTAAGATTTAATAATCTTCATGCTTTAATTAATGTAAAATGAAATTTTTATATGCCTAAAATAACTATCGAGTGTGCACAACATCATTTTCTAGCTGCTACAAAACAGCAATATTTCCTGCTACAAAGGTGCTACAAAACTCAGTTTTCAGTTTTCGGCCCCTGCATATATCAGTGTTTAGAAATATTATATCAAACCAGGTTCTTAGAATAAATAAAATTTGTGATGACAATTATAAATTAGCACATTTTATAGAATTATTAGATACTGTAACTAATAATGCATATCCTCCCAAATTCGTAATTAATATTATCAACTCAGTATATCAACTACCACTTGATATCATCCAAGACAACATTCCCAATTATGGCGGCTACTAATTTATATTTAAATAAAAAAACTAATTATTATTAATTATGTGATTATATAAAACTGAAAAATAATAGAATAAACAAAAACATTGAAAAATAAAAAAAAGAAAATGAGGTTCACAAATATTTAATATTTTGAAAGTTATTTTCACTAGCAACGATTTGAGCCCTTTTTTAATATTGTTAGTGGCATACTCATTTATTCATTTTTTCTGTGATTGTTGCATAGAGTATTGAGAGGAGATAAAACTCTTATCCAATACCATAATGCTTTGATTTAGGTGTCGCTAGTGTTAGTTAAGTTCCGTCTGTTATCATTTGACACAACAGGAAAGTGTTAATGTTTGTTTATATCTATTTGTACAGAGTGTACTGGAGTTTTTAATGTGTACAATAATAAAGTAATTAAAATCGAAATATCTCTGTATTAAAAAAAAAAATAAATACAAAACTAATTACTGAAAAAAAATAATTGAGTGTTATAGGCTTAGCAGAAAAAACATGCAGTCTACGGCATACCTTTTAGTTGGGCAGAACCTAGACATAAGGACAATACTGACATAGCAAGTGGGAATGTTTGGGTATGTAATGTGCTGAATCTTGAGCTTTTGCGGCCTTAGGCCAGCTTTGTTTGGAGACCCCTCTTCATCCCAAAATACTAACTACTTTTGTTTTCTCTATTTACATGGTAATTCAGGGTGCATAGCAAAGTCCTTATACTTTGTGTCCTGTCGAACACAGATAGCTAAAGTTACGAACAAGGTGTATGGGTATAACAAAGTGACTAAGCACTACAAGATGAGACCACTTGCCATGCCCCTAGTAGTAAAATTTGGAAATTAGTGTTCATATCTAGAAAACTATGGGAGGTTTGGAAAAAGAGCCAATTCTCCATACTAATTGGGATGTCTTCTCCCCCTCCATAGAAAAAAAATCATCTGCAGACACCCTTTCCAAAAATCCTGGCTATGCTACTGATGAAGGGTTGGTTATGTTTAATATATGGGGCTTTAGTTATGAAGGCCTTCATAAAATATAAAACAAAATGACAGGGATTTAAAATATTATATTTAAAAAATAAGAACACAAAATACAATTAAATATTATTATACAGGAATATGAAGTCATAATTTAAGAAAGTATTACATGTCATGTTAAAACTAAAATCTATACAAATTCTTTTTTTGAAAATATTAACAAGAATACATTTGATTCAGTTTGAAACATGTTTTCCAATGTGTTTCTAAAGAAGCAGATTCATAATTCTATGTGCAACCAACATTTAAGATTAGTAAATATATTAAATCAAGGCAGTAATGAAACTTCTAGATTAATATTTTGTGGCTTATTCAATACATATCTGACAACCTCAACACAAAACTATTCTCATGTTTTGTTGCCCAAGGCATTTAGGTCCAGACATTTTGCACTGATGAAGGAAATCCAGTTGATTACCAAAACATACATATGCATATTTTTCCTGACTTACACTGCATTTTATGTATTAAACCAGTTTATTACATCTATTGCTGTCTCAGTATCAATTGTTTTGTTTCCTTGCTCTCTACAGCTATGACAAGTCTTTCTCATCAAATTCCTTCAATGATTCTTAATTCACTTCAATGACTAGAAGAAACTTTCATTGCTTGTGGTAGTCATATATAGAGTCAGAATTATATCCATTACTTTCAGAATTTCTTGAAATGCTGTTTGTAAAATGCTCTAACAACTATGCATTTCTTGATGACAGGAGTTTTCATGCTTATTTTTGATGGGGAAAGCTTTTACAATGTCCAATTCTATGGCAATGTGAGACTGGTAAAAATCAGATTCTTTATAGTGAGCAATATAAATCATTTGGATTTTACCACTCCCTTGTTGATATCATAACACCTGTTTGATTTATGTATCCGTCTTTAAAATTTTATTAATAAATGTTAGCCAGTAAGCGCTCATCTGCTAAATGTTTTAGGGACATAATAGGCTCACTTTATTTCTTGTATTTTAATAAACATTTAATTTCTCGTACTGGCATTCATTAAAAACAGATACCATTTTGGAACAAGATAAAAATGTTTGTCGACAAAGTAATATCTTTTAAAGTGTTCACTAAACATAAACTAAGACAATGGACATAACAGTAGACATAGACAGAATGAAGTACAACCTATTTTATTTTTTTTCTTTACACTTTAAAACTGTCCACTTATTATAGATGCTTCATAAAAGCATTGAGCAATATACACTCCAAGACAAAAAAAATCGACGCACCAAGAAAGAAGTATCCAAATGTGACAAAATTTGGTACATGTAATGTGGATGTACAGAATAAGAAATGATTAGAATTTCAGAACAATTAGATGATTTATTGCACTGAAAAATCTACACAAAGTGAGCCCGTCAATATGACGTTGGTCCACCTCTGCTGTTACCCGACATGGCATTGATGCATGAAGTTGCCGGATGGTGTTCTGAGGGATGTCATTCCAAATGGCCGCCAATTGATGAGCTAATTAGTCTGTATTCTGGGATGGTCGCAGGCGATGCCTCATCTCAGCCCTAATGTGCTCAATAGGCTGGGGATCTGGCTGGCCAAAGAAGTGTGTCGTAAGCATGTAGACAATCAATAAAGAGGCGTGCCGTGTGTGGCCTGACATTATCTTGCTGAAAAGTTAGCCCACGATGTCATGAAAGAAAGGGCAATACAACGAGTCGTAGAATGACAGAAACGTACCTCTGTACTGTGATGGAGCCACAGAGGACTATCAAAAGGATTCAGCTCATAACGCCCTGTTGTCGGACAGTAAGAGCCGAATTCTGACGATGTTCAGACTGTCCCCAGACATATGTCGCTGGTCGTCGGGATTCAGTTCGAAACAGGACTCATCAGTGAAGACAATTTGTTCCCAATCTGAACAATTCCACATTGATCGGGCCTGACACCATTCCGATCGCTGTTGATGGTGCATACTGGTCAGTGGTAGGCGATGTAGTGGGCACCGCGAGTGTAGATTCTGCTCCCGTAGTCCTCTATTAATGGTCCGGGTGGTTAGATGGTTGATAACGACAAATCTCGTACTGTCACAGCTGCTCTGACAATCACTCTACCTTCCGACTCTGTTGTCGCTCTAGGCTGCCCACTTGCCACTGCCCACTTGCCACTGAAATCTGCCATTCTGGACCCATTCCTGCCAACATCGTCTAATTGCTGCATTACTCTTACCCAAATACCGAGTGATTTGTCGGTGTGCTCATCCAGCCTCATGCAGTCCGACCACACGCCATCTTTCAAACTCCTTCATATGCTCGTAGTGGCCGCGAATTCGCCAGCGAGGCATTGTTACAATCAAGGTACGTAAATGCAATCGAAATCCACTGTATGTTTTGTTCCTAAAAGCGAGGTTTGCTCCTTATATACACCACCATGGTGCTCAGTTTCAATGCGCTGTAGTTCCGACTGTTCAATCATTAGATGCGAATTTTTTATCATTTGCATATTCGGTCGAAAGGTATTTGCATGTAAAGTTTCATTACTATCGGATTATTTTCATGGTGCATCAATTTTTTTGTCTTCGAGTATATTTTGATAGGTTTAAATAGTGGTATTTTATAATAGACTGGCCTGATGCAATTTCTTTTTCTTAATGGAAAGCCGGCTACCGTTAGATAAATAACAGCAAATATTAATGTTTTTCTGTTTTCAGAGTTAAAAAATGTTTGACAGGAGGAGAAAAAATGGCCCTTCTTTCCACCTTAAATGATACCCCTGTTTGAATGTGTTTAATTATAATAAAAATCTCCTGCATGGCATAGTCATAATCACTCCCCTCACACTTGATAGACTAGCAATGGCTCTGTAACTGCTTAGAGCTGTTCATGATTGCTTTATTTATCAAACAGACTGTTTTTAGTTAGGCACATTAAAGAAAATATAATTTTTTTTGTTCTAATATGAAATACTTTTTCCACTAGATTTTTCTTCTTGCTGCTCCACCTACTTCGAAAGCTTTGACATTCTTCTTTCGAGTTCACATGCATTGCTTGTATGGTGCTATTTTAGCTATTTTGTTTCCTGTCCTTAATACTCGAAAGGTTAGTCAGTCATATATTTATAATCTTTAGTTTTATTCAATGATGAGCTTAATATTTCTGTATGTTGTGATTTTGTTTGTGTAACATTTATGTAAGATTCATTCCATATAAAATTGATTTTTGGTGTGTGTGTGTCTGTGTGACCAACTAAAATATTCTTAAAATTTTATCAAATTCTTTCTTGAGTAGAGGTATGAAAAAACCAAAATTTTTGTGGCCTAAACTATATAGGTACAAAACTGCATGATCCTGAAAAGAGTGACATCAAGTCTATAATTTTAGCTACACATGTAATATGATATAATAAAATTTAAGCATTTATAGAAAATATTTTTGAAAATAAGGGGAAAATAACCAAAAGTAAACTTTATGCATTATGTATTAAAATCTGTACTAAACTTCTGCATAATTTTTTTGATTGGTAATGCATTCCTCTTACCTAATTTCTTGAAAATAGACATTTTGCAAAAAATGCCCTATTCGATCTTCTTTAGAAAAAAAGTTCTTCAAGAAGGATGAATCCAGGAAGTTGAAAATTTGTATAAATTACATCTACAAAATGTTTGCTTTGCAGCTGTGTTTTATTGACCATTATTTATTTTGCCCAAAAATATTGCCTCTAGAGATTTATTACAGGAATTATCTCAAAGACTTCCATCTATCAACTTAGCATACACCAAACATGTACTTTAATTACAACTCAGCAGAAACAGTCAGCCAACAAAAGTGCTCAACAAGTGACTTTAACTTAATGCCAAACTTGAAATGTAATTTTTACATTTATATATAAAATTAAAGAGACACGAAAAGCATACCAACTTAGTATACATTGCAATATCAAAGAAATTTAAAGCCCATGCAGTGTGCAGAGCAGCCCATGCAGTGTGCATACAGAGCATACATGCTCAACCAATAAAGAGGATATCAAGCATGATAGAACACTTGCAACAGTTTGACAGTTTAAATATCTCCTGAATACAGAATATGCAAATTCTGGAGCTATGCCACCTAGCTTAAGCAGGATTTGCATGAAACATAGAAGATTACTATTCAGAAGGAAATTGATTTCTTTATCAAGAAACCATGCACACTTGCCATTGGTCTAGTAGAGGGGAAATCTTGCTGCCGTCATGTATTGGTTAACCCTTTTGCGACGGTTGGCACACCCGTATGTCGGCTGCGAACTTGCATTCAATGGCGGATGTCACGCATTCATGATGGAGAAAAGTTTACCCTAAACGGCGAGTGGCACGTATGCGTGTTTTCACATGGAACGTTTTAATTTGTCTACTAGATGGCGTTAAATGTCCATGGAAACTACTTCAATGTATTTTGCAGATAACTGACCTTGGCATAAGGAGGATGCAATGAATTATTTCTCCATTTGGAGCGGTGAAACATGATTTTGTAATATAAAAAAATAGAGCACTTCTCACAGCATCAACAATTTTATAATTGAGTTTCGGGTCTTGTTTTGATTTCAGCTTTATGATTTCGTTGGTGAATCATAGGAATATAAGAGAGTATTTTTTTTTTTTTGGGGGGGGGGGGGTTAGAGGCAGTGAAATTATTCGTTTATTTTGGATAAAAGAATGGGAGCAACTAACGAGTATTTTGTATTCAGATTTGTATGAAAAACATACATCAAATAGAAAATAAATATTTCTTTTATTCCTGAAAACAGTAGATTTCTGTGTTGAATAGATGATTTTAGTGAATTTTTTTCGAGAGTTAGGCTTAGCGCAAAAAAATTGCCGTACGCTGGGAACAGTTCGGAAGCGAAGTGCTCCGTCCTTTGGGCTGTGGCAGTTCCAGAATGCCACCGTCGCGAAAGGGTTAAGATAGTCTCGAGCATTTAATCTTTGGAGGTAAGAGACCTTTACTTTTTTAAAAAGAGATACATTACTTTTTGACAAGTCTATCAGTCTTTTTAGTTCATTAATTTAGGTATGTTGATGCAAAAAGACTGCTTTGACATGTCACGCCTGTAGGCAGTAGCATGGAATAAGAACCAAAAATGTATTATGTTTGAAAACACCATTTATTCAAATGTTGAACACAGCAGGTTCAATTTAATAAGTATATATTAAAGTTATTTCAACAACACAAATATACACTTGGCCAAAGACATGACAATTTAGTCTTAAAAGGAATAAATATGCACAATTAGAAAAAAGAATGCTTATAATGGATCTAGTGAGCTGTCATCTAGTTGGTATCTCAGTTCAGGAAAGTTCAGTCCCAAGGAATGGCAGCATCTTGTGTTTCACAATATATCCACAGGTTACTTATCAGCAGTGATGCAGAGAGGAGTAGTAGTTGGGGGAAAATCCCCAGGGCCCATGAGGAAAAGGTGACCCCACGTCACTGCAATACATACTTTTACAAGAACTTGCTCTTATGAAAAAAGATGCTTGGGAGTCCATTCCAAGCCCCATGTATTTTTCATTGGCAAGTTCTTTGAATGGGAACACCTACAAAAATCATTAATTTTTCTCAAACTGGTGCTACTAGAATCTAGATCAAGGTGAGATCAAGCCAATGTTTCATTCTGATATGAAGCAATAAAAGCTAGAAAAGTTGTTTGGATTTCTTTGGAAATTCCTGAATATGCCCTCAAGATGAATTAGAGGAAAGGTGTAAAACATTTGTAGAAGAGTATAAGTTATGATTGATTTGATAGAAGAAATCAGACATCTAAAAGTGATACAGCCTGCAAATATTTTTGAAGCAAATTTAAAGCTACTGGATTTCTTGAATAAACTCTCGAATTTAAATTGGATTTTTTCGGATTGCACTTGAGATACTAGTAAAGTGTGATCCCTGGATAGCTCAAGTGATCAAGCATTGACTAGCAAAGTGGAAAGTTTGCAGATAGGTGGTTCTTAGTTTGTATCCACACCGTAACAGTGATTATTCTTTTTTTTTAATTTCCTTACATACTTAAATACTTCAATGTATAATAACTGATTCTTCAAGTAGTAAAACATACCTTGCAATGTGCTACAGTATGTTTAGTTAATTACATAAATTGCACCTTTTTTTTTGGTATCAGATAGGAGACATGGACTCACGACTCGTGCCATCACCAACAAAATTGTCGGACCCCTGTACAATAAATACACTCCTCTACTACTCCTATTATACAAGATAATGACTTTCTTCGTAAACTGTTTATTCGGCCTGGGGCTTTTTGGGCTCATATGCAAAGCATCCTTTTGCCCCTACCTGTCGATGGCTCTACTTGTGAAGGGTTCACTTACAGTTTATTCACCAGTTGGCATACATAGCATTTCTTTTCCATTTTCTGCCTCCTCGGCAATTTTTCATTGAACTATTGCATAACCACAGCAACAGGCAATAATTTTCTGAAAGGGTTCTGTGAATGTTTATTGCTACAAATGATTTTTGCCAAAACTGCAGAGAGGATTATTATATGATGGTTACTATAATTCGCCAGCACGGATATAACTAACAATTCACAAACATGTCTCATTAAACGTACGATTGATAGAAAACTTTTAATTTATGGTATGATTTTTTTTATTCGTATATTTCTATACTCTTATACTCATGATTATAATCTGAAATTTTATATTTTATACAATGTTTTCCTATTCCTAATAGAAATATTTTTTCACTGTTCAGATTAATATAAATTATTCGTTGTTTCACTATCATTCTTTTGCTATGTATTTCAGAAGAGCACATAAAATATTAACATGTGCTTTATAAATGTTTTCATTTTTCAATATTTATGAAGAGGTCTAGTTAATTATGGTAGAAATAAGTTTTATAACATATTTTTTTAGCAATTATGAATTTATTATATGTTATAATAGCAATCTAATATTGGTATCGGTATCAGATTATATTGAATCTTTTTTGGTTTTGTGACATCCGGATGTCACAAAACCAAAAAGGATCTATTACCAAATAACAGATATAATCCGATACTGATATTAGATTGATTTACATTAATCAAAACAGAGTAGAAAAATATTTCTATAGGGAATAGGAAAAAATTGTATAAAATACAAAATTTCGGATTGTAATCACAGATATAAGAGTACAGAAATACGCGAATAAAAAAAAAATGATATCATAAATCAAATATCAAACGTACTTCTTATGAGATGTATTTGTGCATTGCTACTTACATCCGTGCTGACGAATTGTAGTAAATACCATTTAATAACCTTCTCTGCACTTTTGGCAAAAATTATTTGTAGCGGAAAACATTCATGGCAACTCTTCAAAAAATGCATAGTCTACCGCCATGGTTACACAATAGTTAAGTGAAAAATTGTTGAAGAGGCAGTAAGCTGAAAAGAAAGACTATCTACGTCAATTGATGAATAAAGTGAGAATGAACCCAATCGCGAGTGGGGCCATCAACAGGTAAAAGGATGCTTTGCATACGAGTCTGGAAGGCTTAGGACCCTGGTTCATGAAAAAAGGTCATTAACTTGCAAAATAGGAAGTCGTGTGGGGGGGGGACGCTTTTACTGCACAAGGGCCCAAAAATGTTGGCGGCGGTGGCTGCACAGGTTGTTAGCCTGTGTCTCCAATCTGATCCCAATAAAAAGGTGTAATTTATACAGTTAACTAAATATACTGTAGCATACTACGGGATATGCCATACTACTTGAAAAATCTTTTATTGTACACTGAAATATTTAAGTATGTAAGGACATTTTTTAAAGAAAATAATCACTGTTCCTGCATGGATATGAACTACGAACTACCTATCTGTGAATTTTCCACTTTCCCTGGATAACTCTAGTGCCTGCCTACGCTTGATCACTAGAGCTATCCAGGGATCACACTTTACTAGTATCTCAGGGTGATAACTGAGTATGGCTAATGACGTCACAAACATAAAAATTGCATCATGGCTATTTCACACAACAGTGAATGAGTGAAGTTTTCGCTCGAATTTCAGAAAATTCTATCAAATTCTAGATTTTTTATTAACAAAGTCAACTTTAAAGTTTCGTGAGAATTCATTAATATTTGTGGCAGATCATATACACAAGAAATAAACAAACAGGCTTGACATAAACAGATGATGAGGAAGTGAGAAATAAACAGATGATGAGAAAAAAATATCAGCTTTTGGTATTGAGCCTTTCTGAAGTTATAGCACCTGAAAATGGCGATTTTACCATTCATATTTGCTGACTTTAAATCCATTTTAAGCTAGTTAAACTAAAAACTAAGTGCAACTTAAATACTGTATATATTCTCATATAAGTCGAGAAATTTGTGACACAAAAAAAACCCCTCAAAGTGGGGGGGGGGGGGGGGGTCAGCTTATACGTGGAGTCTAAAAAAAAAATCTTAAGTCTAAAAGTTCTTTTCCCCGTGAGGCAATCCCACTTACAGCGATGTGGTAGTAATTACGCAATTGTGCACTTCAAAATTCTCCTATGAGTCGCTGCCCTCCCGACTACCAATGTATCGCATCATCAAAAAATATGCATATATTTTCATTCGATGCTTATCTCTCGCTTCTCGGATTACGGCCAATCGTTTGTGACAAAAAATGGCTCTTTTCAGAAATAATTCTGTATCACGGATTGTTTAAAACTATAATGCAGGATTTTAAATTGAAAGTGTTTTTTTGTTTTGTTTATTGAAGAGAGTATCTAATAACAACTGTGTTGCGGGGTTAACGAAAAAATTAGCTCAAATAAAGTGCGGAAGCCTGATATCGTTTTGATTGGACGGTGGGTCATGGTCTTTTGAGAAACAGGGATGCACGGTTTTCTATTTATTTTGAGGACGCTGCATGCTGGGAGTAAAAGAATGCCTAGAGCTTGTCACACAAGAACGAGCGTCCCCAAAACGGACGGGAGACAAAGCTCATTATATCATAGGCCTACTTGTTTGGAATCGGACTTTAAAGCGTTCCAATGAAGTTTTTATTATGGAAATTAAATTTTATTATTATATATATTTATTTTTATTTGTTTGTTTGTTTGTTTCATTTTCAACTGTTTTTGAATAATTTATCAAAAAATTTTTTTTTCTCTTTTGGGGATCGACTTATACGCGGGTTTTGGATTTTTTCCGATTTTCTTCTCTGAAAGTAGGGGGGTGGGGGTCAATTTATATGCGAGTATATATGGTACTTATTCTGAAATCTCAAAATGTCTACTTTTAGAGGGATAAATATTGTTTAGTTATCTTGGATAGTTATCGACTTAATAGTCATTTCTGCAAACCCCAGAAAACCTGAATTACAGTGTCTAGAACTAATAGTGTGCCGACCGCCTATACCTCCCAATGCTGGGAGATGTTCCTGAAAAGCCGCCTCCGCCAGACGGCGTTGGTCTCGAATAAGCGGTCTAAAGCGGAGGAGTTAACATTGAAACAAATGGGAATTTATTGCAAATGAAATGACTGATATCTTTCGAAATAACTGAAGAATTTGTGTGAAATTGGGTGTGATTATTGTAAGTGGTATACACAAAAAGTCATCTGATTTTCAGAGAGATTGAGCTAGGGATATATTCTTATTTTTAAAATTTTATTTAACTTGATCTGGTGTTCGTTCACACATTTGAGGTCCAAAATAATCAGGTTCATTTATCATAGTAACGTGAAATTCGTTATGACGTTTCCTCTTGTGGCACATTTCAGTTCTTTCGATTTTGAAGCATATCGGGCTAGCCCATCCTGGGCCCGCCATAGCACATTACCTGGTTTTAGAGAATATCTCGAAAATCAGAGAACGTTGGAAATTTAAGTTTAATATATCGTTTTCTTTTGGGATGTATTTTAATTCTTTCAATTTTCAATTTTCAATTCTTTCAATTTTCAATTTTCGGGTTAACCCGTCTTAGGCCCGCCTTAGAAACTCACCCGTTTTTGAGGTATAACTCGAGAACAGGTATATCTAAAAATTCGAAGTTTAGAATATCCTTGCCATTTGCTGTATATTTTAACTCTTTGGATAAAAATTTTATCGGGCTAGCCCGTCCTGAGTTCAACAAAAGGAATATATCGTTTTTTGAGAATAACTAAAAATTCGGAGCATCTAGAATGTATAAATTTAATATGTCATTGTCCTTTGGGGTATATTACATTTCACCGCATTTCGAACCGTATCGGGTTAGCCCGTCTTGAGCCTGCCATAGAAATTTACTCGCTTTTAAAAAATAAATCGATCAATCGGAGTAGCAGAAAAATATAAATTTAGTATATCATTTCCGTTTGGATGGATTTTAATTTAGATTTTGAAGCTTGTCGGGCTAGCCCGTTTTGGATCCGCTGAAGAATGCATTCGTTTTTGAAAAATAAGACGAGAACCGAAGTAGCTAAAAATTCCAAATTTAACATGTCGTTGGTTTTTGGGGTATTTCTAAGTTTCTTCGGATTTGAACTTTATCGGGGTAGTCCGTCCTGGGCCCGACATAGGAATGGACCCGTTTTTTAGAATACCTTCAAAATCGGGGAAACTAGAAAATATAAATTTAGTACATCCTTCTCTTTTGAGGAATATTTTAATTCCTTTGTTTTTGAACCGTATCGGGCCAACCCGTTTTTGGCCCGACTTAGAAATTCACTTTTTTAGTGGAATAACTCTAGAACCGGAGTATCAAAAAGTTTCAAGTTTAGAATGTCGTTGTCATTTGCGGTATGTCTAAGGTCATTGGATTTAAAACCTGATCGGGCTAGCCCGTCCCGGTTCCAACAAAAAGAATGTACTCATTTTTTAAGAATAACTTCAAAACTGTTGCAGCTAGAATATCTAAATTTAGTATATCATTGTTTTTTAGGGTATATTTTATTTCTTTGGATTTTGAACCTTATCAGACTCGCCCGTCTTGGGCCCGACATAGTGGTAATGTACTCATTTCTCGAGAATAACTCGTAAATTGGAGCAGCTAAAAAATCTGAATTTAGTATATCAATTTCTTTTGGGGTTTATCATAATTTATAATTTGAACCTCATCGTCTTGAGTCCGTCTTAGGAATGCGATCGTGTTTGATGAATAACTCGAGAACCGGAGTAGCTAAAAATTCCAAGTTTAGCATGCTATTGTCTTTTGTGATATATTTCATTTTTTCGAATTTGAACTTTATTCAGCTAGCTCGTGCTGTGCCTGCTATAGGAATAGACTCATTTTTTTAGAATAACCCGAAAACTGGAGCAGATAGAAAATCCAAATTTAGTATATTAATTCCATTTCGGGTAGAATTTAATATTTTCGGCGTATATATAATTATAATTAGTGGCGTAGGCATGGGAGATAGGATGTGTGGTAAAAAACCTCATTTGCCGAACAATTACATTAGTTCTCAAAATTGTCTATATTTAAAAAAAATGAATTTTGTACTATAAGCTCCATTCGATCGTCGACCCCCTTGTGTCCTAAATACATAGTTACATCCATATGCAAATGAGTTGTCCACGGATGTTGGGTCGGTGCACTGGGAGTACGAGTGAAGGTTACGGTTCTGCGTGATCTGACGAAGAAGGTTTTATGCCTTCGAAACCAGTCGATATTAGTATTTTGAGTGGTATTCTGCTTTTTACGAAGATAATTTCATTTCTTTAGCAGAAATTTGGACCGCACGTATTGATTTTGTTTACTTGAAATTGAAATTTTTCAATAATTTTTAAAAGCATTATATGAATAACTTGAACCAATGCTTTAAAGCCAAACTTTTGTTTTGCATTTTGATACATATTACCACTTAAACCTTAAAAAAGAATGTATGAGAATGTCTGGCAAATATTTTGTTTTATCTCATATGTTCGGCTACTAGGAAAAATGCCTGTGGGTGGCCCTGCGAATTTGGAAGAAAAACATGAAACACCATTGCCGCTTTAACATTAGAACAAGGTGGGGGCTGCCTACAAGTGCTGTCTCTTTGTATGGTGAAAGATAGTGCTGATAAGAATTTCGATTGAGGGTGGACATGTAATCGACCGCTATTTTATTTCGACAGGCGCGTCTCCTTTACATACGTTTCCGCAAGTTACCACATCTCTTACGCGAACAATGCTCAAAAGATCCGCAAATCAGCGGGGGCTCTGGAAATGGGTAGAACACCAGAGAAAGGCATTTTGTACTGCCTTCAGGGTGGCCTCTAGATACAATAGGAAGTATATCATTAGCACATTGGTCATCTGAGATCGAATTTGTTTTTACTAAGAACCATCACATGTACAATATTCTTTTTCGTTCTAAGATTGGACAGGATGGACCCACTCAGAAAGAAAAATTTTTCGAAATTGTAAGCAGCAAGCTTTCACTCATTTGATGTTTGTTGTAACTGACGTTGAAAATCTATATTTGGATTAAAAAGGGCTGATTTTATGGCTGTACCATTATCGCCTTTTCTGTGTAAAATTGCCTAGAAAAATGTATTAATTCGATTCATCCAGCATATTACTTTATTTTGCATTTCGACGAATAGGCTAAAAAATCGCTTAACATTTCATAATCTGCGAATTTCAGCTTCAAAAATTCCCGTCACAAGACTTTTCTTTCCATTATACTATGTAGTACGAATCACTATATTACTATGAATCTTTAAAGTGCACCGTGGACTGGTTTCGCATTATTTAATTCTCTTGCATATAAGCGTAGCCAAGATCTAGGATAAGGGGGGGGGGTCGACGATCAAATGTGGGTTTACACAACAGTACAAAATACTTTCTCAAATATAATCCCTAAGGAGAACTAATGTAATTGTTTGGTAAATGATAATTTTTCTCCAATTTTCGAGTTATTTTCCAAAAATGAATGCATTCCTAAGGCTGGGCAAAGATGGGGTAATCTAATAAAGTTTAAAATCCAAAGAATTAAAATATATCCCAAAAGAGAATACTATATTATAAATTAAAATCCATCCAAAAGGGAATGATATACTAAATTTACATTTTTTAGCTACTCCGACTGATCGAGTTATTCTTGAAAAGCGAGTAAATTTCTATGGCGGGCCAAGGCGGGCTAGCTCGATAAGGTTCGAAATGCGATGAAATATAATATACCACAAAGGGCAATGATATATTAAATTTAGACATTCCAGCTGTTCCGAATTTTGAGTTATTCTCAGAAAACGATATATTCCTCTTGTTGAGCTCAGGACGGGCTAGCCCGATGGGGTTCAAAATCTAAATTAAAATCCATCTAAAAGGAAATGATATACAAAATTCACATTCTTTAGCTACTTCGTTTGATCGAGATATTCTTGAAAAGCGAGTAAATTTCTTTGGCGGGCAAAGACGGGCTAGCCCGATAAAGTTCGAAATGCGATGAAATATAATATACCACAAAAGACAATGATATATTAAATTTAGATATTCTAGATGCTCCGAATTTTGAGTTATTCTCAAAAAACGATATATTCCTCTTGTTGGGCTCAGGACGGGCTAGCCCGATGGGGTTCAAAATCTAAATTAAAATCCATCCAAAAGGAAATGATATACAAAATTCACATGCTTTAGCTACTTCGTTTGATCGAGATATTCTTGAAAAGCGAGTAAATTTCTTTGGCGGGCCAAGACGGGCTAGCCCGAAAAGGTTCGAAATGCGATGAAATATAATATACCACAAAAGACAATGATATATTAAATTTAGACATTGTAGATGCTCCGAATTTTGAGTTATTCTCAAAAAACGATATATTCCTCTTGTTGGGCTCAGGACGGGCTAGCCCGATAAGATTTTTAATCCAAAGAGTTAAAATATACAGCAAATTACAAGCATATGCTAAACTTCGAATTTTTAGATACACCTGTTCTCGAGTTATACCAAAAAGTAAAGTCATATGGCGGGCCCAGGACGGGCTAGCCCGATAAGCTTCAAAATCGAAAGACTTGAAATGTACCACAAGAGAAAACGTCATACCGAATTTCACGTTACTGTGATGAATGAATTTGATTATTTTGGATCTCAAATGTTTGAACGGCCACAGATAAAGCTAAATAACATTTTTAAAATATGGATATATCCCTAGGTCAATCTCTCTGAAAATCAAATGACTTTTTGTGTATACCACTTGCAATAATTACACCAAATTTCAGACAAATTCTTCAATTATTTCCAAAGATATCAATCATTTCGTTTGAATTAAATTCCCATTAGTTTCAATGTTAACTCCTCCGCTTTAGACCGCTTATTCGAGACCAACGCCGTCTGGCGTAGGCGGTTTTTAGGGAACCTGTTTTTCGCCTCGGTCGGCACACTATCTATTCTAGCCACTGTACTTGAATTTTGACCTGCCCCAGCAAGTAAAAATAGACCCATATCAAAAATGACGGCAAATATAAAGAAACTGAAAATGGTTTTGGTATACACACAAATGGTACTAACTATAGTAGGAATATATAAAAATAATAAAATGGTTGAGCAACCTGCTGTGTTCATTTAACATGGAATGACTCGTATGAGAAAGTAAAGCTAATAACTATAAAATAAGTATCACATTGAGGTAAAAAATATACTAACCCAACACTTAACCTCCTCGATCCCAACATAAATTAACCACAAACGCAAAACGAAATTGTGAACCACATACATATTTGCCCACTCGCTCCCACTCTGTTTTGTTTTGATTTTGACTATGACTCATTTGTATGCAATTCTCGGTATATCTCATTTACTTAAGAAAATATTATCCACTTATCCATAATCTGTTTGCATCCACTAAAATTTTTATAATTATTACGTTGTATACAAAAAAGTTGTTTCTCAAACATATTATTAATGAAATTAAAGGCTATTTTGCAGCAGTATCTTGAAAACTGCATTTATACACTATCCTCGGTACATCTCACTTTATTCCACCTACTGTTTGCATTGACTAAAATTTTTTATAATTATTAAGAGTTGTACACAAAAAAGTTATTTTACCAACATATTGTTAATGAAATTAAGGACTGTTTTACAGTAGTATTGCCATGTAGAAGTGTCAGATCAGTTGTATAGAGGACTTAAGGTTTGTAACTTGTCTAGATCTTAGTACAGTGAAACCCTGATTTTACGTTTCTTAAGGGACTGGGTGAAAAAAACGTAAAATGCAGGAAAAACGTAAAATATGGGAAATACATAGAATGCAAAAATCAAATAGAAAAAAACTAAAGGTAGTAAAGATGACTCTTTCAAAAGGTATAATATGTATATTTTACGAAAAGAACATTATTATACATACCATTTTAAGATCATTTTAACACATCTAGTTACGAATCCTGGCATTTAGGTTGAAAATAGTCCGTAATAGAGCATTGTTTTTTAGTCATTGAGTTCAAAGTGAATGCAGCATCTTCTAGGATTAAAATACTTTGTAAGTTTTTTTCCTGGTCTTTATAAGAAAGAAAATAGTCTTTCACTATTTGTAAGCTCTTCAATGCAATACTGAAAGAAGGGACGGGCTGTGCTTCCGGTTGTTCTTGTTCATATTCATCAGTGGACGAAAAGTCCATAAGGTCGTCTACGAATGGAGCAGTAGCTCTTTCAGCTTTGCATGTTTCTAAGTTTTCCGGGATGTAATCGCCGAAGTCAGATAAGTGTTTCGTTGTCCTCCTCCGAGTCCACCGCAGCTGATTCTTCATCTGTTCCCGGTTCATTAGACGCTACGATTCCGCTTTCTTCAAAACAATGGGAAATGCACTGTTGTGTAACGTTTCTCCATGATGCAGAAATGAAATGCATAGCCTCTAGAACGCGAACGACCAGAATGTATACCAAGCCAGGCCCCTCCACTCAGATTACACGCGGATATTGGCTGGCTTTCGAAGCGATCACCAAATGTATCACGTGACGCGCGGAGAGACTTTCCTTCTCAAGGTTATTTCGGAGCAAGACACGTGATATTTCTCCTCTTCTATAACGTGGGTGAGGGTGCAGGTGCAAAAAAATTTGAATAAATCATCAAATACTTCGGATTTGATTAATTTAATGCATGAAATACTTCGCATTTACTTTCAAGTCATAACTGAATAATTTGTTAAAGTTATAGCTATAAGGCAATGGATTGATTTTTACTTTTATATATATAGGCGAAAATTTAAATTCCAGTTTTTGTCGAGAGAGCACGTTTCAAGCAACCTTGACCATGAATCAGACGTTTTTAAAGTCATGCATGTATGTGTTTGATGTGTGTGCGTGCGAGTGTGTGTGTGTCTGCATGCGAGTGTGTGTGTCAGGGGTGATTGTGTTCCGGAATTTCCGGAAATTTTAACTTGCCACTTCGGGGTTTTTTTATGAAATGGACATTTAATTCTTTTTTTAATGGTTTTTTCTTCTAAAATTGCATTTTTTTTTTTCTAAAATCCAGGTATGAGATTCTTCCTCTTTTCGGTGGAATTCCGCTTTTTTGCTTTTCCCCAAAAATGCCCGCTTTTTTGTTTTGCTTTTATCCCAAAAAATCCGGGTTTTCTGAAAAATTCAGTTTTTTTAAATACATTTTTTTCCTCAAAATTCTGCTTTTCAAAGAAAATCGCAGAGAGGTTTTAACCAGAGCTATTATCTTAATTGAGCTTCGACCTACGACTGATAAGCGTTGTCTGCCGTCCGTTTTTTAGACGCTACGTGCGGGGTGGTGAAAGAATAAATGTAGCTTGTTAGACGAGAACGCGGACGTTCTCGTGTGACAATCTGTATTTATTCTGGTACTCCAAGCACGCAGCGTCCAAAAAACGGACTGCAAACAAAGCTCGTCTTTCTAACCCGGAAGTGGAGGCATAAAATCCCCCACAGAAGGGCAATCAAAAACAAGTCGTAAATTTTTGTCTCCGTAATCACTGTGATGTATGTCATCATATATGTCATTTATATATATGTTGTCATCGGACTCAAAGGAGAAACAGGAAAAAACTTCGCGCAGCACTTGAAAATCTTTATTTTACTTTTATCCCTTTCATAAGAGTATATTATTTTTATAGATACGACCAGTGCAGAGATGCCAACTTTTACGGATTTTTACTTCATCTTACGGTTTTACGGACATCACTCCCAAGACTACGGAAAATCCCGTGAAATCCATGCATCCCACCATTCAATTCATATTCTCTGCTTTGTTGAGAGTCCAAAATTTCAGTTTGCATCCATTTTCTTCTTCTAATGATTTCATATCAGAACAATAGACCTAATTTATTTTTATAGTGCGAGTAAAATAAAGAAATATTTTACTAAACAAATTATATTTCTCTTAAATTATAAGATTGCGCAATTCAGTCTTTCTTTTCGGGTTTTGCTGAGAGTACACAATTGCCTTTTTCCATCCATCTCCAACCCCTTATTACTGCAGATTAACTTTACTAAACTAGCTTATTTTCATATTTTGGTTGATTATAAAGGTTATCTTTTTAATTATTTTTATATAAATAGTACGATTGTGATTTTTTTTTTTTTTTTTTTTTTTTTTTTTTTTTTTTTTTTTTTTGCGGTCGTTGCCATGAGAACGCTGTTATCCTTTTCCATCGATCTCCATCTCCCTATTGTTGCACATTAACTTTATTAAACTAGCTTATTTTCATATTTTGGTTGATTATAAAGGCTGATTTTTTAAATTATTTTCACATAAATAGTACGATCATGAAATTCAATTTTTTTTTTTCGCGGGCATTGCCGAGAGTACGTAATTAACCTTTTCCTTCCATTTCCCTATTGTTACACATTAACTTGACTAAACTATCTTATTTTAAATATTTTGGTTAATTATAAAGGTTAATTTCTTAATTATTTTCACATAAATAGTGCCATTCAGTTTTAATTAACTCAGTTAAGTTGGCAAAACTACATTTTTAATTTATTCTAAGATTTTAAAATATATATCTTATATACTTAAAATCTTACTGATGAACGATGCAGTTTTACTGAATACTACTGAAAACTTCTGATTTTTCTATTGATGACCCCTTTCAGAGGTTGGCATCTCTCCCAGTGGAAGTATATTTTAATATTCTTTGAAATAAACTCATTAAGATATCTAAAGCCTTCTCTGCCACATTTTTATGAACAGATATTTTTGAATAAAATAAACATTTTCTTTAAAACACACATAAGATACTGACCCCAAATTTTATTTATGTGTAGACACTAGACACTGCACATTTTAATAATACAAATTGCGGCTCCGAGTGAATGTTTCTGCATCTGGTATTCAAAAACTTTTCGATATGACAACGATTGTCTTGAACAAAATAATGTAGTTATTCAACTTAGTTTCTTTTTCTCTTAATGTTGGTACTGCTGCCAACATTTACAACCAATTGGTAGAGTTCATAGAAGCAAATGGGATACCTTGGATAAACTTGGTCAGCATGCTTATGGATTCTTGCAACACTATGCAAGGAACTAAGAAAGGAGTTGAAACTTTGATAAGGACTAAAAAGGCTTCACATCTTTTGGACATAGATGGGGATACATGTCACACTGTAAACAATAGTGCTAAACGGTTTACCAAGCAATTTAATATGCACATGGAATCTTTATGAGATAACGTGCATTTTGGATTTGCAAAGTCTAGATAAACAGTATTTGTTTCGGAAATATGTGCTGTCTTAGAAATAGATCAACTAGCTCCTCCATCATAACCGTCACATAGGTGGAAGATTGGCGATAGTATTTAACTATAGACACCATTGGAACTGTCTACTGGCTAGTGGAAGGAGAAAAATAAATCAATTGAATTATACAAATCTGAAAAACAATACCTCCTCGAACAGAAATATGAAATCACAAGCATAGCACCACGTGTAAGATAAACTAGTGACTGAGCATTTCACCTCACTTCGTCAATGCGAGTGGGCACCGGAATGAATACATTTGAACGATACATAATATGGAGACTTTCAAAAATAGTAATCAGTATAGGACTCAGGACAGGTGGAAAATAGTCATTCGAAAATAGTAAACAGTATTAGACTCAGGCCAAGTGGTAAGTGAGGTGATAAGAATGGGTGAATTTTCAAAAATGAGTTAACCAATCAAAGATAAATAATGCATGTGTAAAATTATTACGTGGTATATTTGAAATTATTAATAATATTATTTACAAATACTTCCGGATATTGGTAATTTTGACAAATGCGTTTAAGATTATTGATGTGGAGAAAGTGAAACTGAGGATCAGAAAGTCGATGTATTCGAAATAGCTGGTTTAAAATGATGTTTCTAAACAATTGAATAGAATTACAAGATTGATATGATAGCAGCTTTATGATAGTGAAGTTGTAAGAATCTTTTTTATCATATAGATTGGTGATTACATGATTATTGAGGGTATCTAAATTTAGGTCTAAAAAATTAACAGTTTGACTAACGCAAGGCTCATTAGGAATTAATTCTAGGTTAGACGGGTAAAAATCAATATTAATAAGATAGGAATCATCAATGATAATACAAATTAAGTCGTCAACATATCTATATATAATATATGAATTAGAGTTAAAATGACATTCATAATAATAAAGATATAAGTTAGCGAGTATACTACTACTACAGCCACCTTGTGGTACACCAGATGTTTGTAAATAAATGTTATCACCTTGGATAATATAATTGTTGTATAACACAAAGTGCAAGAGCATAGGAAAATTTTTGACATTAAAAGCAACATGATTGGAAGATATATAGTCATGATATAGAGAGATAATAACTTTATGTAAATCTTTAATGACAATATTATTAAATAGGTCTTTAAAATCAAAGGTTTGGAAACCAAGAATTTGTGGAAACTTGCTAAGGTGATTAACTAAATCAAAACTATTGTTCAAAATGAAATATCCTGAATTCCTGAATTTAAGAGATTCATTAATTCGATTTAAACAGTTAAGCAAGTACTTACTAGCTGTAGTGGTAAAGGTATTATGTCCACAAGTGACTGTTCTAAAACTGAGAGGTGATTTGTGGAATTTAGGAACCAAAGTAACATAAGGAAATTTAAAAAACTTACAATTAATATTTAATTGTGTATATAATTTTAGCATTTTAGTTTTGATTTGGATAGACTGATTATTAATGGGTTTAAAAATTTGATTATTTTTTAAGTAATTCTGTAACAGAGAAACATAATATTTTTTACAAATGATGGCATAATTATTAGAAGCTTTATCTACATAAGTTATGACAAAATGTTGTTGTAGTTCTTTGATAGCAGATAGGAGTTGTTTATAAGGATACCTAGGCTTCGTTAATTTAATGTTTATAATAACATTTTTAAGTAGATGTAAGGTAGTATACTTCCATAGATTGAATGCTTCAATAGGAATAGAATGTGAACAAGCAAGTTGATATATGAATTTATCAAAATCAAATGATAGAGACTGAAGAAGTTGCTTAGGGTGATGGCAGAATGGAATGCGAAATTTAGACCCTTTATTCATAATATCCCTAAGTATATCATCCTGAACTATACTGAGATCCCCAGTAATAATGTGACCATGAGAGGAGTTGACATAAGGGGCAAGATTTTGATTGCTGCATACACATGATGTAAGATCATTGGAGTTTAATGTCCTGGAAACTTCATTGTAATTGTAAATAGTTCTACGAAATATATATATATTATATATATATATATATATATATATATATATATATGTACATTATATATATATATTAAATATATATATATATATATCTTTATATTTCACAAAAAAAACGAAATCCATAAATATCAAATTAGTGAGATTTTACATTCTACGGCATAAATATACCTTTAAATCGGTATACAACAATTAAAGTTTATTTAGTCCTTCAGATCTATAATTGTTATATTAGATCCATTTCTGTGACGGATAAAACTGAGTGTAAATGTATATTGTTCACAACCCACTTAAAACTGTAAGTCACAGACAATTTATCTTGTGTGTACAAAAAATAATATAATTTTACTCTAAATAATTTTGAAATGCAGATTTTGGTGGGGAAATTTTACAATTTGCCATTGTTTTTAACGAATTTTTTTTAAACATCTATTTCGTAGGATTTAGATGTTTAAAAAGATATAGTGGCTAATATGGATGCAGCATAAAATTACAGAGAAGGCAGGGTTCATGAAGGATTTCCACTTCTTGTTCGGGAGAGAGATGTCACTTCCTATTCAAAAATTTATATTTTCATTTCAACATCTGTTTTTCAGACTTTGCTTTAGGTACAGCTTAGATGAAGACTGATATAGATTAAACATTGAATTCCGGAGGGGTTGGTAGGGTTCACTAAGGATTTCCTGGTCTGAATATGTAACTTCTGGTTTTTCCAATAATTCATATGACTGTATGAAATAAGTGTGCTAAAATGTATAGAAATACTTAATAGTTCTTTCGAAATTGAAGTGTACACATCACTTTTCATTGCATAAAGGCTCTTTCATATTTTTATAATTTTTTGTATTAAAAATTTCAATTTTGCCAAACTTAGACGTAAAAATAATTGTAAAATATATTACTAATTTGAATGAACGATTGCACATACCTAAGTTGCTGGAAATGTAATTGACCAGAGAATTTTTAAATGCAAAGTGCAATTAATTTTGATATTTGTTTACCATATTTAAATTAGGAAATATTTTTATTTATTTTCCAATAACATTTAAAATTCTTCTATTTAATAATAAAATATTTAAAATTAAAATAATTTAAAAGTATAAAAGCATTAAAATTTTACCCGATTTTAATTTTTTAAGAAAATTTTCTTGAAACTTGCACGTCGCAAAACCCCAAGAGTTCCGCAGAACACATCTTCAAAAACACTGCATTATCCTATGTGTGTCGGAAAAGCAACATTGCTCCCACAAACTGAAAAATGTCAAGCAAATTTCCTTAAAATGTTACAAATTTTGCATTTTTAAGATGCCAAATATTTCCTCCTTTCAAATAATCTTCAAATTTCGTTACGGATTCTTGTACTATATATGAATTGAATAATATATGGATTCTACACATATATTTACTACGAAATCTCTCATAGAATCGTTTTATTCAAATAATAAATTATATGTATGTGTGTCGAACATTTCTTTAACTAATTTCAAACAATCCGTATGCAGTACACACAAAGTTCTTAAATGCATGTATTTTAATAGTATTACTTGAAAACAACATTAGTCGAATTGTTATTTGATTTATAAATAATCAAACCAGTATTCGAAATGGTACTGTATACTTTGATAAGACAAATGTATCTAACGTCATTCTCTTGCCGGTATCGCGAAAGGGTTAAACAATTCGTCTTTCCCCTCCAGTTGCAGGTGTAGCCAGAATAAACCAGAACTGGCGATAAAACGACATTTGGCGTGTGGCATGATAGATTACTTCTGAATGTTCTGAATCGGGATACCTTCTGTCTTATCGCCTCTAGAACACTTAACTTTAGTTTGCAGGCGTCATTTAGGTTTCCATTTTCTAGTTCAGCTACAGCTTTCCGGACAAGTTGCTTTCTGTAATAAACCTTGAAAGATCGAATAATGCCGAGATCACAAGGCTGCAATTTGCTTGTACAATTTGCAGGAAAAAATACGACACGCACATTAGACAGCTGCAAATCCGGATGTGCAGTGCATTGATCAATGAACAAAATTATTTTACAATTTTGCAACTTCATTTGTTTGTTTAGTTTGCGCAAAAAGTCTTCGAAAAAGTCTTGGGTTATCCACGCTTTTTTGTTTGTGTGACTTTCCAACAACAAGAGGCGTCAGCTTCTGATTTCCATCAGAATTACAGCACAGTAAAACCGTAAAGTGCAATTTAGACATCTTCCCTCCATGGCAGGAGTCTCCTTTAGCAACGTAACTTTTATCTGGTAGGAGGTTAAAGAAAAGTCCGGTCTCGTCCGCATTGAATACGTCCTTTGGCTTGTATCCTTTGGTCAAATTTGGTAAATTTTTCTTCCATTCTTCTATTGTAGCTTCATCTACACTTGATGATTCTCCTGAAAGCGACCTATACACAAGATTGTCTTTTTTTCATTCTGTCAATCCAGCCATTTGAAGCTGTGAAGTCTTTCAAACCACCAAGCCTATCGGTGATTTCTACAGCTTTTTCTCTTATTATCGTGCCATTTATAGGTACATTCGCGGCATGAGCTTCTTTCAACCACTTTACTAAGATACCTTCCAGCTCGTCGTACGGCGATTTTTTCAATGTTTTGCGTTTCTTGGAATTTTTTTCACCCACTTTCTCGATGTTTTTTTCAATGCATTTTTTTTTCTGTAGTATGGATTGCAGGGTTGTCACGGGAATTCCTTGCGATTGAGCGAACGCTAATTTGGTTCCGTGAAATTCATCAAATTGTTTAACAATTTCGGCTTTCTCAGCAACAGAAAAGTTTTTGCGTTTTTTACTCGTCATTTTGGCACAAAAAGGTTAGAAATGCGATCACTGCGTGCTAAACAGCAACTGAAAGGCTTATCTAAAAACGTGGAGAAGGGTAAGGCCTGCCCCCCCTCCCCGACGAAAGAAAAGGAGCCACCCCCATCTGATTGGTTAACTGGAGTGTTCTTCCCCGGGAAGGGAGCAGTCCGCGACAACGGGTGTTCAACAAGGGAAGGGGGGGGGGGGAGGAAACCAAACCATGATCAATGAGAAGAAACCAGTTTCAGAAGACAGGAGTCTGTGGAATGCGTTTCTGTTTTCATGATTAACTTTCAACATTGTGGATTAGCTTTAAAAAAGCACAAAAGGAAAAATAGTAGTATTGCTTTTTTTTTGCAAATTTTTTTGTAAATTATTGCAAATTTAATTTTTTTTTTTACTTTCCAGTCCAGCGAAAAAAGTAAAATGCGGGAAAGTCCATAAATAACAAACTTACAATCCGGGTACGGAAAAACTGGGACCTGATGAAAAAAACGTAAAATGCGGGAAAAACGTAGATTCGGGGGACGTAAAATCGAGGTTTCACTGTACTTATATAAAAGAATTCTTGAAGATAAGATATTTTAACTTTGTATTATAGAAAAATTTAAATTTTAATTATATACACAATAGTGCTTATACATTTTTAATGCCATTTTGCAATTAGCAAAATAAAGTAAATGTGTTCATTGCACACTTTTTTACATGAATTCAAAATTTCTTCTTTTTTACCTTTCTGCAATCTCATTCCTGATATATTCTCACAGAATTTCCATCTTAACACCATCAGTGCAGCATTTTTGTTGTGGTTGTTATAAGTGAATTATTGTTAAGTGTTCTTTTGTGTTTGATCATTCGCTATGAGTTCTGGTGTGATTTTAATCAGAGCTTTGCATCTTAAATTCTGTAAGGGCATTTACATTTTCTAGTATAATAATAAAGAAAGGTGTGTATGTGTGTCATCTGTAGTGAAAAATCTAGATGTCATATGTCTTTGAAATTTGGAACAAGGGTTTCTTGGCTTCCGAGGGATACACGTCATCCAGGTTTATTTTAAATTCAAACTACTTTTTTAGTTATTAAATTTTTAAGTGCCATTTTGTGAGATTTTTGTACAAATCAGTTCTTTGGTGATCAAAAATATTATTGCAGAGTTGCCATCTTAGTAAAATTGAAAAATTCTCCTTCACACAAACTTCCATACTATTAATAGACAAATTTTCATGAATTTTTAGAATGTGCATATATATACTTTTCGTATGTTGAAGACATTATCTATAATAATAAAGGAAGATGTCTGCCTGTTATGCCGTCTGTAGTAGAAAATCTAAGCATTATGTGTACGGTGTTCTTTTATTCCTCTTTTTTGCATTTGTTGCTATAAGCAGGCATTGGGCTTGGGTGATGTATAAATACATCATGAAAAACCACTGTGAAGTTGATATCGCCATGCCGGATTTGCGATTTTCAAATTGGCTATACATTATGATTTCCCAATGTCACACCACGAAGTGCTGATCTTGAAACCGACGATTCTGGTTTTGGGATTTCCCTAGCATATTGTTGCAAATGTGTAATATTTCCTTTCTTCTGGAGATTATTTTCTCCCTCCATTTGTCTCACAGACCAGAAAGAGAAAACAACCAACAGGCTTTTTCATGACGTGATTCTGGGGTTGCCATAATTTTCAAGTAATGAAGGGTTGCCAGATTTTGCAATTTATCACCAATTTGGTGACTTCTCGAATCTTTGAAAAACTCCACGAAATAACGATTGGTGTAGGAGATATGGTGAAATTTCCAGAAGTTTCTATAGAGATACTATAAAATCACTCCATTGGAATTCAGTTGAAGAGTTAACAAAATACGAGCTACAGTGAACTGTGACTTTTGTCAATGTTTTAAGAATAATAGTATCTGCTATTTTGTGAAATTATTTTTGTCAATATTTTGAGAATAATATCAGTTATTTTGTAAAATTAGAGGCATATTTAAGTGCTGTTTGATTGTATTGTTCCTGTTTACTTTGTGCTTATAAATAAACATGTATAGTTAAGTTATCCAAAAATTAGAACTCATTCTTGTATCCTGCATTTACACCTACGATTCCAGAGCAAAGTATTGTGAACTTTCAATCAAAAAAAAAAAGTTTATTTCACACACATACACACACCTATATACAGTCGAAAGCCGGAAATCTAGAACACTCGGGACTTCGAATTTTCTGGATTATGAGTCATGTTTTTTTAAACAGGAAAAATACTTTTTATTGAAATCATAAACAATAAATGCAAAAATGTAAATAAACATCATGACCTTACAGAAATATAGTGGAAATTTGTTAAGAAAATTTGAAAACACATAGGTATTGAAAATTTTCTGGACAGTTATCGATAATCGTATTGCTTTTTCTGGAAATTATCAAAAATTGCAATGATTAATCGGAATCGTTCATCTTTAAAAAATTTCCGGATTATAAATCATTTCGATTTTTAGGCATCCGGATTTACGGCTTTCCACTGCATACAATATATTACGCATGTAGAATAAAAAGAAAAACGATTCAGAAAAATTCGAAAGTTAATTATTTAGTTTTAACGTCATGACATATTCTTTAATTTTTTCCATAAAATCTCTGTTGTATTGCACTTACACTTATGTATCGCAAATCGCATCATAATCGAGCACCAAAGGTATATAACCAGTAAGCACACATATACAGTATACAATATGTTTTTTCTCTCTTTGTAACTACAAGAAATTTTTAACGTTAAATAATTTAGCACCTATCTACTGTTTCATAATAATAGATTAATTTTTCTGGCTTTTAGAGCCATCTTGTTCAAAATTTTGTCTGCATTTATACTCTTGCTTCTATGCACTGAAAGTAATGCTAAATTTGTCAACCTCTCATGATCAGTTCTATTGCGAAGGAATGTTTTGACTCTTTTCATGGTTGAAAATGATCATTCAATACTTGCAGTGGAAACTGGTAAAGTACACAAAATTTTAATAAGTTTGTATATATTAGGAAGAAAATTCTCATTACAGGACACAAGAGCATTCATTGCACATTATGGCCTCAACTTTTCTTCAACGCATTCCCATTTTTGACACCACAGCAAGTATTCGGCTTTTATTGCAGAATATGAAGTAATATCATCAAAGTATATTTTTAAGGACCCACCGGACCCCCTCTATGAATACGCCCTTGTCAATCATCATCAGCTTGGGTGCAGTCCTCTTTTGCTCCCGAAAAAGCTAATGGGGACTTATCGCCCGTAAAGCATCGGTACATCAAGTGAGTCCAGCAATTTAAGTGGAATGTAGTGCTCCAACACCTCATGAAAAGAACACTCCCGAAACTTGATCAGCACAAAAACAGGCAGCTCCTTCATATCATAGAAAACTCAGTCAAACGTAGCAGGGCGCCAGTGGACATCGTTCAGAACCAAAAACACAGATGGTTCCGTCATCAAAATCGGAGAAGTAAACATTTGGAGGTCCGATCCTGTGACTCGGAAAAATTAAAAGACTCAGTTCATTATTACGGAACAAATCTGACCCTCCAGTTACTAAACAATTATTCCAAAGGCCCCAATGATACTTTGATAAACATCGACAACATTGCTCCCAACAGGCAGAAGATCAAAACGTCATTTCAGTTTTTGCAGACATAACAAATTCAGAGGCTCTTGAGTGTATAGACTAAACATTGCCTTCGTTCCAATGTGATGGGACGCATATGAGCGCCAAAGCGCAATTACACCACTTAGCAAAAATCACATCTTCAGTTCTAATCTAAAAGAAAAAAAGAGAGAAAGAGCGTGAATCTATTTATATACTGACAGAAATTACTGCCATCCATCATAAACAAAATTATCGATGAACGATAAAAGTTATGACAGACGATTTTAATATTACAGGTTAGCCAATCAAAAACTCAAAATTTTAAAAAGAGGACAGAAATTTTTATAGCAGATGAAAATTAAAAAGAAATGGAGTGAAATGATTTGGAAAATACGTATTCGGCAATAATTTAAAAATAGACGATTCTGAAAATTAAAAATGCTGAAAATAGAATAAAACTGAAAAATCGTGATAAATCAGCGAATTTTTAACCGAGAACAACAAATTTAGAACCACATCAAAGGGAATAAAAAGGGCAATAAATGGAATCACAAATTAGCCAATTTAGATAAATTTAAATTGCTAAAACCTAAAAAGAACAAACATTCGCCATTTTTAATACAAAACCTATGGAATAGAACCTATTTGGAACAGAAGAATATAAACCTAAACAAATAGAAAATGGATAACTAAATTAGAAAAAGAGAATAATTATGTAAATAAGACCCTTGAACCCATTTAGATTAAAAAAACAAAACTCCTAAAATTCACTAAATAGCCAAAAGCAGCCCAACAGCAGTATGTCAAATTAAACTTGTACAGTATAATTAAACTTTTAATGTAAATTCGCAACACATTCTAAATGTCAAAGCATTTTGAAACTAACAAAATATTATATAAATTGAAAGTTTTACAATTATTTAGACAAAATAAATTAGTTTTAGTACTTTCAGAAATCGTTTGAAGGATTTCAATTTGAGCATAACTTGATTTGGAGTAAAATACTGTAATACATTCCCACACAACACAAGTATGTCCACAGTAAGTTTAGAGGAAGTCATATTCAGGATTTCAGTACTTCCTAAGGAAAACCTGTATTTTCTTAGAGATTTCCAGAGCATGTCCTTTGGAGATACAAATGTCACTGGTTATGACGTACAGTGGAGATCCATTTTAAGATGAGTTCATGACTTTTCAGGATGTGTTTAGGCTTTTAGTGGATTCTTTAGGAACTTCTGGGATGTCTTTAGGCATATCACTGGAGGCTTTTAGGACATGGAATGTCTTCAGGCATATCACATAAAGCTTTGTGGAGTTATGGGATGTGTTCAGTTCAGGCATATAACAGGAGGCTTTGGGGAGCTATTTTTAGGCTACTTTACGATGCCTTAGGCTTTTTATGGGATACTGCAGGAATACTATGGACTTTTTTTGGCACATTACTAGAAGATTTTAGAATTTTTTAGGATCCTTTTCCTCCAGCCACTTGTTTCATCATCCCCTTGTTAACCCATGGAAAATAGTCCGTAAAGTTCTAGTTAGTTTATTCTTTTTAATTTTTCCTGATGTTTTTGTCAAGCATAAATCAATGTTTGTGCTTTTTTTTTAAAAAAAAATTGTTAAAATAATTAGAAGTAAGTATAACATTTTTGTAAAATGAATGCATAACTGTTCAATACATATTATAAATACTTCATATTTTACATATTTTGTTAAAAATGCATAAACCTTCTTCTTTTTTATGATTGGCAAAAATCAACTGGAAAGCTGGTAGTTAGGGGCTATTTTCCATAAATCAATGTGGAAAAAAGGAAACAAGCAGTTAGAGGGAAAATAATCACTTAATGAATGATTTAGGATTCAATATACAGGGTGTCCAGTGCTATCGGTGCCCAATAGCTCTTTCCTCAACTGTTAGTCGTAGAGATACACTTCCAATTGCAAAAATGTTTTAAATTTTAAAATCTATTATCTTAGAAACAGTTTAAATCAATAAATGCATTTCTGAAAAAAATACGAAATATAAATTTTTATACAGTCCCCCGGTCCTACCAATTATATTTAGGAAAATCATCCTCATACAATTTTATGCAAAATAAAAAAAAAAAATCATCCGTTTGCGACCAAAATTTACCAATTTATAGCTGTTTAAAGTTGGAGCACTTTTTGTGCTGAGAAATGGTTAATACAGTCCCTGATTGGTTGGTTGCCTGAAACGGGACATTTTTATGCGTGGAAAAGCAACTTCAGTCATAAAGTTTAATGCTTCACAACTTGGTGAATTTTGGTTGTAAAAGGAAATTTTTTTTTTATTTTGCATAAAATTGTATGAGGATGATTTTCCTAAATATAATTGGTAGGACCAGGAGACTGTATAAAAATTTATATTTGTATTTATTGATTTAAACTGTTTCTAAGATAATAGATTTTAAAATTTAAACATTTTTGCAATTGGAAGTATATCTCTGTGACCAACGGTTGAAGAAATAGCCATTGGGCACCGATAGCACTGGACACCCTGTATATATATATATATATATATACAGTGATCTCTCACTTATGCGCGGGCGCAGGGGACAGCGAGAAAAATGTGCATAAGTGAGAGACGTGCATAAGCGAAAAACCACAAAAGGGAGCTTAAAAGTGAAACATCAATTCATTGTACTACATTATATTGTTAATTAATACTATGTATACACTACTGAAAAATATAAATTAGTTTCAAAATCCAATGAATTCATTTTTTAATGAATTACTATTTTTTAAGAACACAAAGAAAATGGAAATGCTTACATACTCAAATTTCGTTTTACTCCTATTACTGCTTTCTCACAAAATAATTTACAATCGAGGATTGTTATTGTTTTCGAGAATTTTTGAAAAGTCTTTTCAAGTTCATCAAGACATGGAAACGTTTCTTCACTTCTGGAATTGAACTGAAAATAGTCACGCAGAGTTTCTAATGCTTCTAACGCTACTGTGTGAGTTGGAGGAACTTTTGCCGCATCTTCTTCGCCTTTGTCACCACCATTTATTTCAGCTGCAATGTCTCCAATTTCCCGTAATTGAGGTGTGATTAAATTTCATCTACATCAACGAATTCGTTGAAAGTACACGTAGCGAGTCCACTAGATACAGTATATCAATCTTCTTCATTTATGTCATTTTCACAATTTTCACTTTCATTTTCTGGCTTCTCACATTCATTTTCTGCTGGAAACGAAAATCCTGCTTTCTTAAAGCAGCTTTTAATACAGTTGTCAGTGATGTTTATCCATGATGAGCACAACATATGAATTGCGTCAAGGATGGTAACTTGCTTCAATTCGTCTTTTGTTGCACGTTTTGTTTCTAAAGCAGCCAGAAGTTGATAGATAAAGTTGTTCTGTAGTACACTTTCACGCAATGAATGACACCCAGATCCAAAGGTTGAATGTTGCTCATGCAATTTGCAGGAAAAAACACAACTTTCATGTTGTTGAAAGTTGGAAGATCTTGTGGGTGAGCAGGACACTGATCCATGAATAAGAGAACTTTCCGTTTTTCTTTTTCCATTTTCCTGTCGAATTTTTGAAGGAAATCCAAGAAAATATGCAATGTCATCCATGCTGTTTTGTTGCTAGTGTAGTCGCAAGGAAGCTTCTTCACGTTCTTAAAACAGCGAGGTTTGTTTGATTTGCCAATGGTAGGAATTTTTCCGAACCTTCGGCATTGCAACACAGCAAGACAGTCTTTCTTTACTTTTTTTCCCACCATGGCATGGTTCTCCCTTGAATGTTAAGGTTCTGTCGGACATCATTTTATAAAAAGACCAGTTTCGTCACAATTGTAGGTGTTTCTTGGTTTGTATCCGTTTACTAAAGTAGCCAAGTCTTCTTTCCATTGTTCTACAGTTCCTTCATTGACACTTTCCCCAGAAAGGACACGAGTTGTCAAGCCATGCCTATTTTTGAATTTTTCAATCCATCCATGTGATGCAGAAAAGTTTTCCATTTTAAAACTCTTTGACAACTGTACAGCCTTCACCCTTAGAAGCTCAACGTTAACAGGAATGTTCGAGGCACAAGCTTCTTTAAACCATAGCACCAGAACTTTCTCAAATTCTTCATACTTTCCGCCTTGAATTCTGCTTCTTTTCTTCGACTGAATTCCACATTCTCGATGAGCTACTATTATCGCCTCCCGATTTTTTTAAATCCCTCTCAATGTCGATTCTGGGACATTAAAATGCTCCGCTAAAGCTTTTTTCGAGGTGCAAGGATCTTCGAATATTTTAATAATATCCATTTTAAACGAAAGCGACAATTTTGTTCTTTTCACCATTTTAAAATGTAACCATCTAACCAAAACTCTAAAGATTGTTCTTTCGTTAGTGATCAGTACCACGTGGTACGTACCGTACTAACCTCTCTAATTGACGGCGACTTTTACTGACGTCAATCACAGGAAACCCCCACGTACACCTCTGTGTATAAGGGAGAAGAATGTGTTGCTGGAATCTGAACAATAGGGGAAAGGCGAGGGGATGCATTCTTAGAAGGAGAACAAAAAGGGTAAAATTCTTGCGATAAGCAACACTTGACTACTTGAGGAACCTACTTTTTGAACTGAGAAATTTTTTTTTACGACTTACATAAGTGAGAGGTGCTTTTTTAGTGTGGCATATAAATGAATAAGAGTTATCATTGTTTACCTATATCCCTGGCTAGGACCACGGAAAAAATGCACATAAGTGAAAAACACGCATAAAAGAGAGCGCGTATAAGTGAGGGATTACTGTGTACATTATATATATATATATATATATATATATATATATATATATATCAAAAAACAATAATCAATATAATTTATATTCACAACACCCACATTTCAATTGCTTAATGACAAGGAAACTAGTATTCATTTAAGAGAATAATTAACTTATTTGCAACATACAAATAAATTAATTTTCTTTAAATATTGAGTTATTTCCTTGTTATTATACAATTTAAATTCGGGGGATGAAAATATAAGCCAAATAAACTACCAATGCATTTATGATTTATATTTATTAAGTGTAATACGTTTTAATTCTGAAATGTAATTTAAAAATATAAAATTGAAAGTAAAATTAAAAATCTTAATTTCAATAATTTAACTCACTCAGATAAACGTATAACTACATTTAAAATAGGTGCATTTCTAAATTTATAAAGAAATCAAATTTGTATATAAAAATAATATTTCTCCAGAATAAATTAAGGAAATATGTATCACCCGATGTTATAGAATAGACATGCAATGTAAATACAATTTGTGTTAAAGTTCTGATTTTTAAAAAAAGAATTGCTTAATTTAAGTTTGCTATGAATAAACTAGGACCATTTTACCAACTATTTTCTGAGAAAATTATGAAATCTTTCCAATTTATAACAAAAAATTCTGACCCATCTATTTCAACTGTTGTCAATTTTCTTTAGTGGTAAAATATTCTTACAGTTGAATATAAAATTTTGTCATTTACAAATAAAAAAACTCAATCACATTGTGTGTATTTCAATAAATGTAACAGTAATTCAGACCATAAAAGATTATTATCTATTTGTCAAATTAATATCACCCCCACTATCTTGATATTTCATTAGAGATATAATCTGTTTAATCTGAAAACAAATATGCAACATTCAAGTGATATACAGAGAATTCTAATAATTTGATTTATTCACAGTCCACCTGTATAGGTTGTGGACCACAATTTATGAAATACTGTCCCATATTTTAAGAAATTAATTTAAATTATTTTACACTTACTTTAGATAGACTGATTTTTGGTATGATACATTAAGACATACATACATAAAAACATTGTTTTTATTATAAAATAAATAAAAATCTAATATACATAATTCAATTTATATTATTATAGTTTTACAAAATTTACAATGTTCAACTTTGTTACAGCAACCATTCAGCAGTATTTTACATGAATGTTACTTTTATCCATTGTCTTCATGGCAATATATCTATAAGAACAATAATCATATATATTAGATAAAATCAGAAAAATACTTAGCATAATTTAATTAGTTTTCCAAAAATATTTGCACTGTAAATATAAATTAAATAAATAATGTAGGTTTCAATGACTTCTTCATAATTTCCCTCATAGCAAAATGATGTCCATAGAATTTACATACGGGTAATGCTACAGGCAATAATGATAAGTGTATATATAGGCAAGCTTAATGATTATGTTCCACAGTTTAAAAAACAGTGTAGGGATTCTATATTTGAGTTTATCTATCAGGGATACCCAATGAAAGGCAAGTTTCTTTTTAAATAACAATTCCAATTTAAAACACAATGAAATCACAATGCTTTTTTTTTTATCCAAAACATATTTGATTTAAATCAGTTATAATTCGAAGTTATATCGACATTCTATATTTTTAATTCATTTCACTATATTCTCTTTTTCACATGTGATTCTGTATACAAAAATAAACAAGTAAATATGTTGATGCCAGTTTCCAAACCTGACATTCCCCCAAAGCAAATTGATGTCCATGGAATTCATATCACAATTTGACAAATAAATTCCAGAAGTTGAACTATAAACAAGCTAGTAGTTTTTGTAGATGTTATTTATAAGGAGCACACCATTAGTATGCAAAACAGTCATGATAAACTTTAGGATGACTGGTAGTCTGCTTTGTTTAAACACATATACACTCTTTTAGAATATGCGATGAAGTGAATCATGATAACTTCTTACTGTTCAATAATATAACATCTTTTTCTATATATATTTCAGAAAAAATGTGAATTAAGAAAAAACAACAAAAATACTTAACATATACCATAGGCATTTAAATGCTCATGTAATGAAATATTTTCTTTTTCAAATTAAAAGTTACTATAATAGAAATATTACATAATATTATATATTAATTTATTTACATCACTCATAGTGTACCTGCAAATAATCTTTTAATGTTGTTTATTTTGTCAGTTTTAGTATTGCATTTTAAAATCATTTTGCAAGGCATAAAATAGATTATAGTCACCACCACTTCTTTCAAAGTGACGACGAATAACAGTTAAGCATTTATTTACATCTAAAATAGATAGATAAGGATTCAAATTTTCACCATAGCTTTCGTTATTGGGAATAGATTTGTTTTGACAATATGCAAGAATTTTTCCATCATTGCAATCACTTACTGTTAGTTCATTTTAATTGCATACTATGAAATCTAAAAATTATGCAGTAAATTGCAATTGACTGAAATCATAATTCCTCATAGTTAATTTGATAAATTGAGGCAAATAGGATTCTGTACCAGGAATTACCATAAACAGTGTGAATTTTTATACAATTAACGAAGGGCTGCCAAGTAATAAAGTAGGCATATTTAACATTACTACTACAATGGGGATTCTTTTTATTTTGCAATATTCTATGCACATAATTATGCTATTATTCAATACCTGCTTAAGTGGGGCCACTGTATTTCCACCAGAACGTTAATGTTATGAAGCTAAGGTTTATTAGCTAGACAAAATTTTATATGCCATAATATACAAAACTATTAATTTCCTTAATTACACTCATTGATAAACATTTTTACACTGCTCCCAACACCTCATAATCAAGTCAGAATAGCCCAAGTGGCTGTCAATTCAAAGATTTTGTAATAAACGATAAAAAAAAATTAGGTGTTAAGCTATAAGAGTGACTTATCTGACTGTGTATTCTAAAACAAAAAATCAATATAGCAAGGTTGAAATGTATTGCTCTTTTATTTACGTAGAAATAAAATCAGTAACTTTCTTTGAACATTTGAATTTACAACACATTTGCATAACACTTTTCCTCCTATTTCATCTAAATTATCATTGCAGTTAACATTGTGAGCTACAAAGTAGCCACGTAAATTTTGGAAGCTTTTCACAGCAATTCTCAATGTTTTCCTTCTTTTTAAATCAATTTGATTTTTGATTCATCAAATGTATTTTCAGCAACTGTAGCAATACCGGTCTCTCACAATCATCACTTGCAACATAATCGTCAAAAGTAAGACCTCCTGGCAAAACTCCTTTTTCTTGTAACCTATTTCACTTTGAATTATCTTCATACACAGAATCAGAAATGGATTGATGGTTCTCTTTCTCTGTCAAAAATTCTCTGTTTTCAGATGAGCATCATGCTTGTTATAATTTAAACATTCATAGGCAATCTTTACATGTTTGGGCTTAATGTCTCTGGGGAAGAATCTTTGTCATCAAACTTATTGTTGCTCCTGGGATTTTGCTTTTACTTAAAGAAGTAATATGAAAAAAAAGAATTCTTTACCTCTCCCAAAATAAAAACTTCACAATATCCAACATACAGGCATTTCATTGTCCACGATAAGCAATACGTTTAACATTATAAAAATATAGAAGATTCAAGGTGACATAAAAAAAATTCATGACGTTATTAGCCCCAGAGGTACATTATTAAATTTAGTATCAATCAAAAGATTTTTCCCAGCCCTTTAAAATGAAAGGTAACATGCTATAATTGGGATCATTTGGAACAACAATACAGACTTCAAATTTTTTTTTCGGGGTGGGGTGGGGGGGTTAAAATTTGAAAAAAAAAACACAAGCTGCTTAAAAATGGATTCTGGTATGAGAAAGTCGAGTTGAGCCACACTCTAGTTAAATTTGTTTTTAGTTTCAGAGAGGAGGAGGGAGTGTCATAGTAAAAATAAAAATATGGAAATGTTTCATCCGCGATATACTTAAGAAAAAATACCAACTGTTAATCTTGTACAAACAGTCAATCATGTAATTAAAGGTTTGAACAAAGAAACTTGATAACTAAACGGGAAATAATGTCCATCTACAAGATTAGAACAAAAAAAAAACTGCTTAGATTTTCCCCTTAAATTATTTTAGATTTTTTCAAAAATTATTTATTGTAAGTTTTTAATTTCGTAGATTTTTCTTAAAATTATTTATTACAATATTTCTTATTTTTTAAAATACTATTTATTTGACATTTTTAGATATATTTTTTTTTTCTAAAATTATCTATTGCATTTTATTAGATCCTTTTCAAAAATTTAATGCAATAATTTTTTTTTTTTTAGATCTTTGATTATTTTAATTTTTTAAAATCTGTTTTAAAATTATTTATTATTTTTTAGATTTTTTCAATATTTAATGCAATAAAATTTATTTAGATCTTTAAAATTATTTATTGCAATTCTAACTATTTTTATAGATCTTTACTAAAATTATTTATTTGCAGTTTTATTTTTATATTAAAGAGTATGTATTGAGAAAAAGATTTGTTTATAAAAAACTAGCCGTCTTTGGCGACCAGCCTGTTCGTTACCCTTGAAAATTCTGACTGTGGCAAACTCGCTGGTGTGACCTACCAGAAAGGTGTAAGGTAACTGTTTGGACGGCCAGGAAGTGCCACACAATTTAGACCGGAACCCAGAGAGGGAGGCATCCACAGGGACTGTACCCTCCTTCCTCTACCACCAACCTCTCAGAAGGATGTACGGACCCACATGTTTAACATGATTGTACTCCACATGGACACGGCGGCAGTTTTGGTAGTGGCCGGAATCGAACCCGGGCCGAGTGCAATTCCTGCACGCTAACTACTGGGCTACCGTGCCCTTCGCGACAATCTCCATAACTTTCTATTTATTCACCCAATTTAAACCGGAACCCAGTGGGAGAGGCATCCACAGGGACCGTACCCTCATTCCCCTACCACCAACCTCTCGGAAAGACTTACGGACCCACATGTTTAACGTAATTGTACTCCGCGTGAACACGGCAGCAGTTTTGGCAGTGGTGGGAATCGAACCCGGGCTTACCGAGTGCTATTCCCATGTGCTAACCACTGGGCTACTGCGTCCTCTGAGACAATCTCCATAACTTTCTTTTTATTCACCCAATTTAAACCAGAACCCAGTGGAAGAGGCATCCAGAGGTACCGTACCCTCCTTCCCCTACCACCAACCTCTCGGAAGGACTTACGGACCCACATGTTTAACGTGATCGTACTCGGCCTGAACACGGCGGCAGTTTAGGCAGTAGCGGGATTCCAACCCGGGCCTACTGCTAACTTCCTGCGCTCTAATTTACAATTTAAAATGACCATATGCTTAGCTCTTAATTCCATTATCCTCATTCCATTGTTCCATTGTTCCATCATTTAAAATATCCATCGTTCCATCATTTAAAATATCCATAAAATTAAAATATCCATTTAAAAAATCCATATCGTTCCATCATTTAGAATATAAATATAATAATTTCTGCAATACATATGCTAAGCTCTTTATTCATTTAAAACCGGAAGCTCGGGAAACGGAAAGCAAACACTAATTCGGTTTTTTATTGTCCCACCCATCGCTCTGCATATTCAGAACCGTAACGAACTATGCATATTCAGAACCATATTCTTCACCTAGACACAAACCGGCGCCATTGAAATGCGTGCTTGGGGGAAACGGGCGATGGGAAATGGGAACTTCTTTTGCCCGCCGATGAATTTTAAAATCATGACTTCTTTAAAATTCTGATCCAGCGGCCAATTTTAAATATTTCTTTACCAGATTGGACTTGTAAGAAAGCCAGATGTTTGAGCTTTCTAAAAATGTAAATTATTAGTCGAAATTATGAGTACTTTTTACTATGCGAGAATTTAAAAACCAAAAATCGTTTTTTGAGCCAAAAGTGACTTTTGTTTTAAAATCTTTAAAAAATATTAGAAATCGAAATTGAGATTTGAAATTGATATATTTTTACTCGCAATTGTCTGCTCTTTCCGGTGGTGTGATTTGTTTTTTTTACGACATCTGAATTGTGGAGAAAAAAGGGCAGAAAGGGCAAAAAACAGTCGAAATCACATAAAACATTAAATAACAAAAAAATAATTAAAATTTTAAAAATCGGTTTTACACGTCACCTTCCCCCCCTCCCCCCCAGGTGTCCGATTGCCAAATTTCGTAGCTCTCCGATGCACGGTCGCGAAACGTATAGTGTATAAGACAGACACACATACACTGCCTTTTATTATTTAAGATAAGCATTTTTTATTAATGTAATTTATATACTATTTTAGCTTATTAAAAGTTAATTTAAAATTCTAAATTTTTATACTTAAATTTTGTTAATTAGAACTTTAAAGCTTTATTGTCTTTGCTTGCCTGTTGTATATACGACAAACTGCTAAAATAAAAAAACTCTTACAATATCGAAAAATCACTTGCTACAAACTGTTACAATTTCAAAAAATTGTCTGCTTCAAACTTCTACAGTTTCAAAAAATTGCCTGCTACAAACTGCTACAATTTCAAAAATTTGCTGCTCCAAAAGAGTTTTTTGTAATCACATCACTGAATCACATATTCAAAATAGTACAATGATTATTTTTATATGAAATGTATCTATCAAAAATGTGCTTTTTAAAAATTTTGATTCTTCATATTTAATTGCTTTGCTATTATTACCGCAAATGATAATTATCAAAGTAAATAAATTTGAATTGCAGTAAATAACATTTATGACAGGAAATTCTAAGGAAATAATGAAATTTGTGGACACAAAAATTGAAATGCAGTAGCAAATTTCTATCTCATAATAATAAGTGTTTTATTTGAAATTGTATTGCTTTAAATTTAGTATCACAATTTATAATAGTGTTCTGAAGATGGGAGATATAAATCATCAATTCTTTTGTCTTACCCCTCTATGAATTTTTTCTAGGATTAGGTTTAATTAGAGGTGTGATGTTGTAATTTATTTACATAAAATGAGTCTTGTCAAACATTTGTACTAATAAAATTATACCTTTTTTTATGAATAATTGTATGAAATGGTATTCTAACATGCTTCTTTTTAAAACTGAATATTTTATTTCTTTTCAAATAGCGTCCTTTAGAAATGGAAGTCTATTGGATTCAGCATTTTCTGATTTTGATTACACCATTTTATTTGCTGAGAACTGGAGTTGGGGGTAATATATAGATATATATATTTTTTATATATTATTTTCATTTTAATACAAAGATAAGTGTATTAAAATAGTGTTAAATACATATTCTATTTCGTTTTACTGTGTTCTATAACTTTTATCAGTGTATTAATATAACTTTTTTAGAGGGAGGCTGCTGTGTCTGGTATAAAGTAGCCAAAGTTACTTTTAATCAAATGTATTTGTTAAAGAAAATTCTATGCTTAAGTAGAGCTGTATTTTAGCACTCGGCAAAACTGGCATGTCAATTTTTTTGTATGATGCAATTTAAGACCATTTTTTTAATTGTATTATTCACTTATCATCACTTTCGACAAAACTCACATACATTGTGCCCAGTGGTGTCCTGAGGTAGTTTGAGGCCCCAAGCAAGCTTTTTGGAGAGGCCCCACCTGATTAATAAATGCAATGAAATAACACTTCCAAAAATTTTTTAATTCAATCGACCCAGACTGTATGAAATATCCAAAGGTGTAAGGTATCTCTTTAGATAACCAGGACAACCCATTGCAAACTGAAACCCAGTGGCATCATCCACAAGGACCATAACCTCCTTCCCTACCACCAACCTCACGGAAGGACTTAACGAACCCACATACTTAACAAAGATAAACGGACAAGCCAGGCGATCATGTTAGATTTATGCCGTATTAAAGCAAGCCTCGAACAGGGCGATCTCTCATCCAGCAAAGCCGCGGTCGCGTGATCGGCAGGATCATTCACCGGGCAGGGTCCGAAGAACATCTGCTAAGCCTGACCCCAGTCGGATCTAGGCTCAGGGCATGAATAGCCGCAGTCCGTGAGATCACAACCACCTAGAAGAGCCTGAGGCCTAACTGCCTCACCGATACGTCAGTCAGTTCCTCGACAGCCAGTTTCTCGGATTAGTATATCCCTCAGAGACGAAGAATCAAGGCTACACGGCCAACATCTCTAACCACCTCGCACTCCACATGAGCACGAGTGAAATTTTAAGCAGATTGAATATGGGTTGCCCTAGTGCAATCCACATGCTTTAACCAATGGGCTGTCCCACCCTGAAAATTTACAATTGAAAAAATCAGTTATTTGTCAATTTTTAGATATTAGTTTTATTTCTTATTAAAAGTATTCAAGTTCGGCCTCTGACAAAGTAATAGCCATGAAATTCAAGTGAACTCTAAACAATACACCATAACATTAATTGTATTCAAGTTGAACACATTTCTTACTTGTGTAAATAAATGTATATTTTGAGAGACTGATAACCTACATTCATTTAATTGCCTTCTGTGTTCTATCCTTACTGGATTCAAAGTAAATACCTCTACCAGAGAAGTTCTGAAATTCTTGTTTTATGTAGTTTTGTGTTCACTGATCACCTCATCATCTGCCCTATACTGACGAGTGGCAATGATCACGGAACCATGGTCCACAGGTGGTTAGGGAAGATCAATTGAGTACTTTCTTGCTTCAGAAAACTAGTATCTGAAATTTGCCATGAATGTTAAAAGATATTAAAATGATAGGTATTAATAGAACTCAGCCTAATGTATTCAATCAATGTTCGACTGACCTGTTAGGCTATTACCAACTAATTTATTTTAATATTTTATAAGAACAACTTTCATACCAAAGCTCAAAAAAGTATCATTTATTTTTCCTTCCGGTACTACTTGTGGTGATGTACAAAAGTATTTTACTATAAATCAAGCTATGCTCAAATTCAAATCTGTCAAATCATTTCACAAAGTACTAAAACAAATTCTAACTATAGAGTTGCATTGGGTGAGACATCCATACAAGTGATAAGTTTCGAAAAGAAAGTTCTCAGAGTGAGTAAAAGAAAAATAAACTTATTACTCACAAAACAAGGCATAAGTTGAAATCATAACAGCAGGCTCTATACTGAACACACTCATAGCCTTAAAATAAACACTGGCTATATGTATAACATAGCTCACTACATTCAGCAGTAAGCTATAAGCTTGCTATGTGCCTCGCTAGATGCTATAAACTACAAGCTCACCAGATACCAACCATAATCTTTAAAGCACAATGTGCCATTACCACACTGGGTATTTATACCCGTTTATGGTGTGATGCTTTGGGAATATGCTAATTTCCAGTGATATGGAAAATTAGCATATTCTGGTCAGCTAGGACTCAATCTGCAGGACTTTGTTTACTTAAATGTGTCTAACAGTATATATAATAAACACAAATTGCACGCACCCTCACAACAGCTGCATCATTAGCCATGAGCCTGTGTAGTGTCCAGATTGACAGCTACTACAACTGCACTATTACCCTTGACTTAGATGCGTAACAGAAGTGTGCGATTTTGACAGCTACTTTATGAACTGCACTGTTAACCGTGGCTTGTGTGCATAATGGAAGTGTGCGATTGACAGCTACTTTATGGAGTACTGATCTATTACATCCCTCAATGTGTGAGGTTGGCGAGAAAGTTGATATATCACTACATCGACTGGCTGTGAAGTAAGCTTTAAGCACCAAATAATTTTTATGCCAACCATGGGCGCGTGATGTCACACAGAAAAATTTGACCTTACATTTGCTACTGGAATTAATACATTACACTGAATCTGACTTTCATTTTAAATTGTTCATAAATTATCCCAGTATACTTAATTTGGATAAACTACCGTAATGTTGAACTATGATATGTATGAAGATGTAGCAATATAGTACAAAATTTTCTGACATAGTTAAATTTTCAAAAACATTACGAATCTATTTTTACATTGATGTAACAACCTATTTTTGTACCAAATTTGGGTTAAATAAGTAAATAGACTAAGAGGAAAGAATGCTAAAGTATTTTCTTTCAGCACCTATCAAATTGTGTATACTACATACTATGTAATGTAGTATTCATTTCTTATACTATGTAATATAGTATAGAGGAAGTATTGTTTTCTCGAAAATTTTTGAATTCGAGATTTTAATGACAAAATATGTTTTAGGATCTATCTCATGAACATGCTTTGACTATTTTTGGAGTGATGCCTATCTGTCTGTGGTCGATTTCTTTTAGACACGATAGCAGCCACAAAAAGTTAATGGATTTTCACAAAACTTTATATCCGACTTTGTTAACAAAAAATCTAGAACTAGCTAGAATTTTTTTAAATTCGAGCAAAACTTTGAAATTTATTCAAGATTATATTTTTTGTAACATGAAAGCATAGGACAAAATTTGGCATAATCATGCATAAAAATGTTTATTTATAGCTCAATGAACACGAGACTTAATAGTTTCAATTATTGTTTTTACTCATGACGGCATTAGCTTCCCCACACACACACACACACTTCGGATGGCAAGTTACCCCCTACCCTGGGAGTACATTGTTAAGTATGGTATCGAACGAGATTTTTTCAAGCCCTAGTGAAGGTTAACACACATTTAGACCCATAATAACAAGTTTTCAAATTTTTTCTTGAAAAATTTGAAAAATAAAGTTATTAAAAATGAATTCTGAAGAAATTTGAGTTCAGCCACACTTTAGTTAATTTTATTTTGACAAAAACTTGTTGAAAGTAAAAAATTCATAAATCCTCAACATTTTTACACATTAAAATTCTATTGTTATAATGTTTTCAAATACATATTTTATAATAGACCAACCAAATTAGTAATTGTCCGAATTCCAAGAAAATGAGTGAGGTATATTAATATAGAAGTTTCAAATTTTATTAATTAATTTAAGTTTTAAATTTTAATAGGGGGTATTTCTGTAAAAATAGCCAAAAGTAACATCTTTGTTAAAATCACAGAATAAAACAAAATAAATATTTTACCAAACAAAAAGTAAAAAATCTGAAATAAAAAGAACAGCAGAAAGATTAAGAATTTCAATGCCCTAGTGTTTTTTTTTTTTTTTTTCCCCATTTTTTCTAGTTTTCATTTAGCAATGATTTTCTTTTCTTCGGTCACGTGATGTAACTATTTATACGATACCTTCTTGCTTCTGTTGGTGTAATTGTTCACTTTTTGTCCTAAAGGAGGTTATTTCTCCTTAGCTAAAATGCTTGATACTATTATGAATTTATTACTTTCCTTATATACATAATGTATTGTATAAGGAAAGTATTGTGACGGGGTCGAGAATTCGAGTTTTCGGCGGGAGAGCATATTTCAAGCATCCCTGATCACGAATCGAACATTTTTGAGGTGATGTCTGTGTGTGTGTGTCAGTGAGTCTGTGGAGACGATATCTCATGAACGAATGGAGCGATTCGAATTAAATTTGGTACAAAAATCACAATCCTTGAATACTGGAAGCCTATTGTTTTTAGACGCAATCAAATGTTCAGAACCCCCCTAAATTTTCGAGTGAAATTTTGAAAAAATCATCAAAAAATCAAAACCTTTAATAAAGTTACGCAAATGGACATTTCTTATGTAATTTTTCCTTAGAAAACAATTGACATAAACTTTAGAATGCTAGCATGAATCGTTCTTGAGATATTGCACATTTTTCAAATAAATTTATCAAAAAATCCCATAAATTAAAAAAAATATTAACTGTTGAGAAACATGTTCACTTTTCATATGTAATATCATGCTATAAATTTGGTGACATCATTCTCGTGGATCTAGCTCATTCCATTCATGAGAAAAGATACTTTGAGTAATACTTTTGTATTTGAATGCCAATAGTCATTTATCTGCTATAAAAATAACTTATTTCTCCATCCATAACATTTGGCAAGATTTTGGCAACAAATTTGGCGAAATGTCGCCAACTTGGCGACTTTTTTAAATGTTGCCAAATTAACGAAAATCTCACCAAATGGATAAAAATGATGACTAATTGACCAAAATTCAATATCTTGGAAAGAATATAAGTATCTACTATAAGAATAACCTATTTTTTTTGCTGTAAAAGTAGTAAATTCATTGCATTATATAAGGAAAGTCATGTGCTGCCCATATTAGATTTTTATCTGCTATGTTTTTAACAAAGTTTTTATTTTATAATTACTTTTGCAACAGTTTAGGTGATTTAAATTACATTTCCATTTTTGAATAAGTAAAATTTTTAGAGTTTTCTTTCTTTCTTTACTTTTCTCTTTTTTTAACACTTTACAACATAGTTGAAACATGTTTATGACTTTGGTCATTCTGTGTCTGTCTGTTCGTTCACACGATAACTGTTGCAAAAATGACTTTATCAAAATGAAATTTTAGTATGTTGTTGAGACTGTCTGTGGGACATATGGGAATGTAAATGAATAGTATCACCCAATTAGTTTTGGATTGAACCCAGGTTGAAAAAATGAAATACATTGAACTGTATGAAACCTAATTTTTCAAACATTTTTTAAGTGAAGTTAAAATTCACAAATTGCTTCGAAAATTTCAGGAAATATTCAAATTATGAATTCAACATAAAATGTATAAAACAAAATTCATCAAAATATGTTCTGTAGTTTTTTAAATAAAAATTAAAATACTAATTACACTCATATAAAGAGATCACAGGACCCATTTCAAAATAAAATATTGCATCCATGTTTTTTTTTGCCAGAGAAAAAATCATGATTTTTAAAGTTTTTTTAAATTGATATTTATTGTTGCATGCTTCCTAAAACCGCTTTAATTTTATGCATTTTTTGTGCATCTATATTCTGCATCAACACAATTACAATATTTTTTTTGTTTAAATGACCATCAAAATTTGGTTATTTTTACAGCGAAGCCTAATTTCAACATATGCAGAATGTAAACAAATCTAATTTCAACATATGCAGAATGTAAACAAATCAAAATGTAAGATGAGTTATATAAGAATTGCTAAATTTTTTTAATGCAAAATTAATTAACTCTGGAGTCTGGAATATGTGATGCAAATGAAATATTCATTGATTTTACATAGAGAAGCAGACAATTTTATAGTATTGCCTTTTTCAATGAAGTTTTAAGCATGTAGTTAAAAGGTACTTTTACCTCCATGGTTTTAAGTTTCTGAGTAAAATAAATTATTGTATCACTGTAATATTCACTGCTTTTACATTGAAAGCCAGATGATTTATATTCCAATGATGTCATTTGAATAAAGTTCATTTCTTTTATAAAGTTTTTAATTTTCAAATAAAATAGATTATTATACGGAGTAGGATTCAAAAGTTCCCGGACTGAGTCTATAACTTAAAAAATATTATCAATTAAAATGCTGAAACACATCCTTCTAAATAAGACCCTTGCACAACAACACACTTTTGCCATCTCTTATAAAGGTCATCGAAACACTTCTGGAATCCATTTTTAGCCATGTCCTTTAATTCAGCCTGCGATGCACTTTTAACTTCAGCTGTGGATTGAAATCGATGACCCTGCAACCGACTTCCCAGTTCAGGAAATAGGCTGAAGTCGCAGAGGGCAAGATCAGGGGAGTAAGGAGGATGTGGCAAAACAGTTGTTTGCGTTTTCGCAAGGAAGTCAGTGACGAGGAGGGATCGGTGTGCAGGAGCGTTGTCATGCAAAAGCACACATGATCTGACCCCTTTTGGTCTTCGGTTAACATGCGGAAACGATGTGTTGTCACACCCTATGCATGTTAAGATCCTTAGTTAGTGTCCGTTGACATGTGACCTTGGATATCCCAACTGATTCTGCTATTTCCGCTATTGTTTGCTGACTGTTCCCACGTACCATTGCAGAAACCTGTTTTCAGCTGTGAGGGAAGTCTGTGGATGGCCAACGCGTTCGTCGTCTTCGGTACTTTTCCTGCCTTCTCTGAAACGTTGATGCCACTCAAAAGCTTGTGTACACATGCTTCAACATTTCGTAAACCTCCGTAGCACTCTTTCCCAAATGAACACAAAATTTGATATTAATTCTCTGCTCAACAAACTCCATTTCTTTCAATCGCCGGTTACTAAGTACACCCATCTGCAAAATAAGATGCCATGGCGAGCCACCAACCATGTGATTTGGGTCAAACCACTTTTAGAAGAGGGGGAGAATGTAGTAACACAGAAACGTTATCGTAGTCGCTCTACTGCAAATATTTTTTAAGTTATATACTCAGTCCGGGAACTTTTTAATCCTACCTCATAGTTCTGTGGTAATTAAGAAAATATCACCACTGAATGTATTGCATTTACGTTGGGAAAGTGTTTCATAATCAAGTCTTTTATACATGAATTGTCTTTCTTGTTATTCTTATTCAATGTTAGAAGGCTATTTTTATACATAGCATTATCTAAATGCAATTTAGCTTCATTTATTGCATCACAATTTGAATCTAAAAGAATATAATTATATCTCAAAATCTTATTTCAGTAAAATCCTAAGGAAAATATATAATTATATCTTAAAACCATATTTCTATAAAATCCTTAAGGAGAAAATATAATTAAATATGAAACTCTAAATAAATATATCCTAAAACTGATTGGCATATTTAGAGCAATTCTTATATTATATAATATGGTCCTACATACACAGTATAAAATATAGGAAAGGTATTGTGATGGGGTTAAAAATTCAAATCAGAATTTTCAACAAATCTTCAGGTTTTGAGCACTTGTATGAAATGCTTTGAGGTAATATATGTGTGTGTCTATTGACACAATATCTCAAGTAGTAAGAGTGCAAGTAGTAAGAGTGGTATCAATTGAAAGATATTTTTCAAGTCCTTAAAAATGAAGGATAATATATCATAATTGTGATTATTTGAACCAATACAGATTTTTCAAATTTTTCTTTTGTAAAATTTGGAGAAAAAATCAAGCTGCTTCATAAAAAATTTTGGCATAAGAGAGTCGAGTTGAACCACACTCCAGTTAATTTTGATTTGAAAGATTCTCCTTTTTTTCTTATAATACTGGATACAGACAGAACTATAATGAACACAGCATCATGTAAAATATAATTAAGTATATGCAACATTCAATGAAATGATATATATTAAAAGGAAATATAGAGTATTTAGCTGAAAATCATTTAAAAACTAAATGAAACACATGCAAGTACAGGAATTGCTAATTACTAGTTTGTAGGGAATGCCAATCCAGAAAAATCTCATACATATAATGTGTCTATAATTACAGCAATACCTACAGCAGAATTCATCTAGCGCTGAAAGGTAGCTTAATGCACAGATAAATATTAATAATTATATTTCATAAAAGCTTCAGTCATTTTAAATGTTTCTCTTACCTGAAGTTGAATGTACCAACATATGCACACATGAAGCAAAATGTAAACAAACACCATCTTGAAACGAAACGAACAAACTGGGTAGAACAGGAAATCTGTTTGGCTTGCACGATGTATGTATCGACAATCAACTTTCACGCCAACCTCACACATTGAGGGGTGTAATAGATCGGTACCTTACTTTATGAACTGCACCGTTAGCCGTGACTGTCCTACATAGCGGATGTGTGCGATCAATAGCTATTTCAGGAACTACACCATTGACTGTGGCTTGCACATGTAATGGAGTTGTGTGATCGAAAGTTACTTCATGAACTGCACCATTAACCATGACTTTTGTGCATAGTGGAGGCGTGCGATCAACACCTACTTTATGACCTGTCCCATTAGCGCCATGACTTTCACTCGACAGCTACTTTAAGAACTGTACTGTTAGCCTTGGCTTGCACACGATTGACAGCTACTGCAAAAAATCTATTAAAAGTTAAGAGCTTTTTTAAAAAGTCAACAGGGCTGGTCACCGGAGGTTGTTAGTAAATAGCATGAGGCAAATGCGTTCTTCCCTATTTCATCAAAGCTGGCAGAGATTGAAGAGAATGAAAAGAGCTAATTTATAACTTTTCTCTCCCCTTCAATCATTCTGTGTTTTGACAGACTCTATATAAACGCAAACATGTTCCTGCAAATGGCAGTGCAACAAAAAACCTAGTCCAGAAAACTAAATTTTTAAATATTGGTACGAAAAAGGAGATAAAATCTTCAGAACTTTGTGCATGAAGTGTATACTAAGCAATGGAATAATTCAACAAAATTTTAAGTTGGAAAAAAAAAAAAAAAGTTTTGAAAGTTTTTATTTATTGGAAGAGGGAATGTATTTGTTTTATTTTGTTTCTTTTAATGGAGGAAAGAAGTAGAGTGGGGGATATTTATCCGTTTTTCTGTGGCACTAGATTACGGTTTTATCTTATTATTATCATTTGGGAAGAGGAGGAGGGTGATAACATGCAGTCAAAAACTTATATGGGAAGAGCTAGCTCTGCATTCTCCACTAGAGAAGGGCCCTTCTTATGCACAATGCACTAATCCAGATGGTTTTTACGTAAACCGATTTTCATACCCACAATGACTGCTCACAACCAATTCCAAACCTAAATTGTAGCCAAAATGTGCTGTCTTCCACATGCTTCAATCCACTCAGAAGCCTCCATTATTTAGTATAATCGGGATCACGCTTTGAGGTTTTTGGATTAAAATTTCAAAATTTTGGCGATTCAAATAAAATTGGACTCGCCCGTTGGCGAGTGCGATTCCCCTCCCCTGCTTACTGCCATTATCTAAAGTTGTAATATATTTTCCAAAGATGAACCTTCTTTTCAATGAGAGTTCCCTTGACCCTGTGACATACCTATATTAATGATGCTTTAAATATAAAAGCACGTCCTCCTATTTTTAAAATGCTAAAAAATGCTGCTTTTATATTTCATGAATATTAAGCTTTTAAGTTTTTTCACAGTTTCTATTTCATTTAAGCAATGTTTATTTTTGCGGTTACAACAGAAGAATGGAGGTGTTTGTCAGCTTTCGAGGCACTAGGTGACTGCTTTGTTTGAATATAGGTAAATTCACCTTGTTTAAATTATATTTTAAATATGGAAAATTAGTTTTTGAAAAGCTATTATTTTGCTTATTAGTTTTTTTACTTTTTTAATTGTTTCATGGAATACTAGTTTTCCATGAAAGACTATTGAGGAAAAGGGAATAACTGATTGATTGAGTATAGATGAGCCTCGCAAATAATTAGCTCAGGCCGGTCTGATGGTGGCTATCTGTCTCTGAATCAGTGTGCTATTGCATCAACTTGATTGGAAATAATACTCATAATTTGTTTTTAAAAGAAATACAATTAAATTTATAAAGATGGAAAAATGCACAGGATCAGGATCAAACCTAAGATCTTTAGATTATAAGTCGCATTGTAGTAATTTTTTTATATATGTTATATTTTTATAATATAAAGCAGTTTGATTTACTCAGGTGTTTATACTGTTGAATCTATGAAGGATATGAGTTGGGCTGTTATGACTCATGGGTTTTTCTTCCTGTATCATTTCCTAATTCTTCAGCCACTAGGAATGGTAAGTATTCTAATATACAAGATTATATTAATTCACCAATGGCATGAAAGTTGTATTAAAGTTGATTCTTTCTTTAACCCTTTCACGACTCGCACCAGTTATATCTGGCATCCACTAAATGCGTCATATTGGCTAGCACTGGCTAGATCCAGCATCCACTAAATGCTTCACCCTGGCTAGTGCCAGCTATATCCACCATCCACTAAATGCTTCATATTGGTTAGTGACATAGACATTTGCAGTAGCGATATATGAATTGAACACCACATATTTAACTAATGCACAAGAAAAAGTTCTTGATATGAGTAAAGTGTATTTGTTTTCTATCTTTTGTGGAGTATCATAGTTAAAAGTAAACTAATTAACGTGTACGGTGTGCACTAATGGCACAACAACCCATTCATTGATGGCATACTGATGACTTTTTCTGCTGTCGCGTGAGAGTTAATTGTTTAGAAATAGTGCTTCAAACTCCATAAAGTAGTCATGGGTGCTAATAGTTACAGAGTTTCCCCCAGAATTCAAAAGGGGCAGGGTGCTGCTACCAAGAAAATGGTACTTTTTGAAAAAAAAAGCACTTAAAATAATCAAACTCACTAATTTATGTAGCACTGTCTGATAAATGAAATTCATTTACTATGAACAAATTTATCATTGAAAAAAATGGTATATGTATATTAAATATGTTTCTAGTCTGGAGCAGTTGGATTTATTAATAGTTATGATTATTGGATTTATATAATTTTAGAATTTATTAAATTTTAAAAGATCTATATTAAATTATGTTTTCTAGTATTTTCTCATTAATCAATGAGGTTTAAATGATGTTACAAAGAAAAGATACATTTAAATGTTAAAAATATTTTTAAATTGTTTGTTGTCATATATTAATAACAGGAATCTGATGTGTCAATTTTAATTTGAAACTACTTTCTGTTTGCCAATAAACAAAAGAGAAAAAAATATAAAAGATCAATCATACATATAAAGTGTTGCTGAGATAGATTGCAATCAGGTCAAAAAATTCCTAATTACTGTTATTAATGCTAGGGTCGCTAAACTTAAAAAATCCACTGATCTTCCTCCTAACATTAAATCTGCTGCTTTCCACATTTCACATCAACTTCCAAAAATTTTTGGACAAATTGAGCTTCATAAAATTAATCATCCCATGCTTCCTATTGTTTCTAAACGTAATGGTCCTACTTACTTTTTAGAGAAAGCGCTTGCTTATTTCCTTAAACCGTTTTTTAATAATCATAGTTTTTCTAGTAGTTCTACTGAAAATTTCATTAAAATTTTGTTTAATACTAAATTTGTTCTGAATAGCACTCTCCACAGTTTTGACGTTGTTTCTTTATTTCCTAGTATTCCTGTTAATAAAGCTATTAATATTATAACCCAAAAACATCAAAATTATAAAATTCCCTCTATCGACGCAATAACTTCTGCATTGAACATTGGCGCGGAGACTAATTATTTTGGTTTCCGCACCACTATTTACTTGCAAACATCCGATGCCCCTATGGGTAGCCCTGTACCTGACAATTTTGCTGAAGCAATTTTACAGGAATTCGAGAATGAAATTTTGCCTTTTTTAATGCTTAAACCTATTCTTTGGTGCCGCTATGTTGACAATGTGTTTATTATTTGGGATCATGATTTAAATGATCTCCTTAATCTTTTCGATAAAGTTAATGATTTTTACCCCTCGATTAATTTTACCATTGAGTATGAGTCCAATTTTTCTTTGCCTTTTTTTTTCGATGTTCTTGTTTCCCAGACCTCACTTGGTTTTCATACCTCTATTTTCCGTAAACCCACTTATACTAACTCTTGTATCCCTGCTAATTCATCTCATCCTATATCCTCTAAAAAAGCTTCCTTTAATGCTTATTTTAATCATGCTTTGAACGTTTGCTTGTCTATTTCGGCTTTAACTAATGAAATTAATTTTATCTTTAATCTTGGCCATGAAGCCGCTTATTCCTTTGAGTTTATTTATAAAATTTTCACTCATAGTCACCGTAAATTTATTCAACCAGATACTAAACATGTTGCTGTTGTTGACCTTATGCCTTATAAATCCAGTCTTCCATATCATCTGAAAATTTTCCGTCCCCTCATTCAATTTTGCCATGAATTTAGATTTAAACCTGCTCACTCAAATATTACTACCTTATTCAATCGTATTTATACTGATAAGTTTAGGGATAAAAATAACTTTAAAAGCCATGCTGGTTAAAAGCCCTTTTTAAAAGCCCTTTTTAACTTCTGAAAATGACTACAAGTTTTACATTGGTAGTACTAAACGTATTGTTGGTATCCGATTAGCTGAACATGCTCATGACGTCAAGAATGTTAAACTTTCTACGTCTCTTGCCCAATTGTGTTGTTAATGATAACTTTTGCACCTGTTTTGAAAAACTTTCCTTTTAATTCGTTGCAATAACCCTCGTAATATTCTTCTTTATGAATCCCTGTTTATTTGTATCTACCATGATTCCATTTGTAATTTTAATCCTGTACAAATTTTAAGTTATTCTTGGAGACTCATTCTCAACTTTATGTGTGTCTTACCTCTACATAGTTATCTGTGACTTTTCAGTTTATTGTAATATATTTGGCTACAATTTGGACCTTTTTCATTGTCTTTTCTTTGTTTTTGTATTTAATACTTGTTTAAATTTTAAATCTCCCATTTATAACACTTACTATTGTAATTTTGTAATGGATTAATTTTCAATAGCCTGTTTATATTATCATTATTCCATAGCAAATTTATGCAAATTTGTCTGCCGATCTGTTCTACATATGAGCTTGTTTCCACGGTAATTTTTCATATAGCCACTGATGAAGGGTATAGTGATACCCAAAAGCTCTCTGGCTTTTTAACATTTGTATGTCTTATCGGATGGTTTTATTTGATCAAATTACCTTTTTATTTATGATATGTGTCTTTAATTTATTGCTTACATACATAAAGCATTGATTATGACACACTTTCTAACTGCCTCAGCCACACATTAAGCTACCATTAGCCTTAGGGTTGGTCATGTGGTCTGGGTCTTCACTTTCTAACTGCCGGCTGTCCAAATAGCTGTTCAAGTCTTCGGACGAGTCGGTCGGCCTGGGTCTTCAACACTTTCTAACTGAAATGCAATTTCATTTAAACATGTCTAAAACGTGATATATTCAGTGCTGGTATTTTTTAAAATATCACAGTACTACAGTAATTTATTATATTTGAAAACTTAGAACTTCATCGAAAAAACAATGTTAGTTATACACAATGTACTTTATTCAAACAATGTCATCAAAATATAAATCGTCTGCCTCTGTATGTGAAGTCAATGAATATTTCATTCATGTCACTTATATTCCAGACTCCAGAGCTAATTAATTTTTCATGAAAAAAATTCAGAAATTATTATACAACTTGCCTTACAATTGCTTGAATTCTTTACATTCTGCATACATTAAAATTAGGCTTCGTTGTAGAAATAATCAAAGTTTAGTGATCATTTAAAATAAAAAATATTGTAATTGCATTGGCACAGAATTTAGATACTCAGATAATAGGCAAAACTAAAGTGGTTTTATAACGGATACAACACTGAATATAAATTTAAACAATCTTTAAAATCCCAATCTTTACATAGCAAAAAAAAAAATCACGTAATCTCTTCATATATATCATGGGTGTAATTATTTCAATTTTTGTTTTAATAAACTACCCAACATAGTTATTTTGCTAAAAACATTTTATACATTTTATGTGATAATTTGAATATTTCCTAAAAGTTTTGAAGCAATTTGTTAATTTTAACTTCTCTTTAAAAATGTTTGAAAATTAAGTCCCATGGAGTAGAGTTATTCCCATATATTCCACAGAAAGTCTCAACAACATGCTAAAATTTAGTTCTGACAAAGTCATATTTATGGCAGTTATTGTTAGAAACACAATGTAAGCAAACTCGCGTATCTGCTTAAAGATATGGTTAAAATCTAAAGGTTATTTTCATCATGGTTAACTGTCTAGAATTTGGAGAGTCTGTTTTTTGTCTCATCTATTTTTAATTTGAATTCCTTGAGATCGTGACATAATATGACCGGAGCATGCATATTTCCATTCAACCGGAAATTTGCATACTCCGGGCTTAACTTGAAAGTTAAACTTGTATATATACCCTGGTATAGTGGGATATCAGTATTAGTCATAGTCGAATCGGTCGAGATTATTGATCATAGTCTATCAATCAATGTGATCAGGTTATGATGTAACATGGCATGTAGATGTAGATGTGGATAGCAAGTCTCTCCTGTGATCCATATATTATGTAGTTCAACGACTGTTTGGCCAGTTGAGGCCTTGTATCTAAGTTCCGATGTCTTTGAAGTTATATTACTTAGGATCTTTGAATAATGTTATATAGTCAATATATTGTCGGTTTGGACAATGTTAAATTACTCTGTATCAGCCTTTTTCAATGAACTGCATCAAAGTTAAAGATGCAAGTTCTTTTCTGTTCATTATATGCCTCATTTCATGAGAAATAAAATTACGTTTTTCGGTTAACAAACCTTGTCTTTATGTGTGTATCTGCAAACTATTCTTGTGAAGTTTGACATCCACTACGCAACATCTGCTACTTTGGCAATTCAGTTTTCGATTCGAGAATTTCCACAGCCTTATTTTCCAAAAGCATAGTTATGCAGCCCAGTTTGCAAACTGTTTTCACAAGAAAAAGTGTATAAGCATGATATAATCATCTCTCTTAGAAGTGAGCCGAAAGCATGAGTGTTAACAATGAAATGGCCATCATTACTATTTACATCTAATTCAGAGTTGAGTAAGCCCAGAAGAAATCATGATGGAAAAATTAACCTGTGATAACTACTCTTCATGGAGTGTTAACATGAAATACGCCCTGATGAGTGAAGGATGTTACAGCTACGTAACAGGGGCAAAAATTAAATTGGATGAAATGAAATGGCTACTAGAAAAGAAAGATTGGATGATGAACGTAGAAGGGATAAAACAATGTCAATGCTTTTCTATAATATAGAGGTAGAATACAGGGAACTCATCTCGTCTACGGAAAATTCCAAAGAAGCATAGGATTTGCTAAAAGAACACTTTGAGCCAAAATTGTGAGCAAATTTGATGAGGTTGCTAGACTAATTCTTTGATGAGCAACTACCTACATTCTGATGAGTCAATTGGACTTTTTATCGCGAGGATCAAAAGGAAAGTTCGAAAGCTCAAAGATGTCAGACATAAGTTGGATGATATGTTGGTTTAAAAAATTAGGTCATTTAAAAGTAGATTGCAAAAAGTTTCATGAAATAATAGAGAAAAATTGTTATCTAAAAAATAATGTAGAATCGATCAACAAATTCGATTGGGTAGTGGATACGGCAGCAACTCACCATTTTTGTAATAACAAAAATATTTTTTCAGAATTTAGCAAATTGAAAGGAACTTCAATGTCCTTAGCTGCTGGAGACTACAAAAGCCCGATCGAAGGTGTCAGTGTGATAAATATGTATGTAAATTTGAATGGTCATAAGAGCAAAATTGTCCTTAATGAAGTTATGTATTTACCTAAATTAAGACGCAATTTAATTTCTGCCTCAGTTCTTGAGGAAAAGAAATATAGCCTTGTGGGTACCAATGGTAACATAATGGTTTTTTACACCAAATAGTTTAGAGTATTTTTTATGCAAGAAGGAAAGGGGGTCTGTATTTCCTCAAACCTAAGTATAAAATAAGAATTAAAAATAATGATATTGAATAGGTTAAAGAAGCCTAAGCCTAAAGCAAAAGAATCTAAGACTGTTGAAAACAGTAACCTTAAATATCATAATAATGACAGGGTTTTTAAAAGTAAAAATGCAAATCATAATGATTTTAAAGTAAAAGATTCTAGTGTTTTTAAAGACAAAACTGCATGTCATAATGATTTTAAAGTAAAATATTCTAATAATTTTAAAAGTAAAATTGTAAAATGTAATGATAAAATTAATGATGTAAATGACAAAACTTTTATTAGAGAATCTAATACTAGTAAAACTTTTAAAAATAGAAGTATATGCTCTTGTGCTAATGTTTTCAAAAATGAGAAGCTTTGTAAATATGATATATATAAAAGCAATAAGCAAGTTAGGCCTACAACTGAGGTAGGGGGAAATGCAAAACTTTGGCATAATAGATTTTGTCATGTTAATTTTGATTATCTATGCCATACATGTAGAGTTTCTGCTGTAAATAGATTACCAAAAATCAGTGGAAGAAAAATCGACTGTAAAAGTTGCAAACTTGCTAAATCAAAACAGGTTTCATTCAAACCTATAGGAAGAATCAGATCTCAAAAACCACTAGAACTAATCCTCATGGATGTGTGTGGCCCTATGCCAAAACCATCATTTTGGGGGGGGGGGGGGGGGGGAGAAGGCAAAATATGTTTTTAGCATAACCGATGATTACTCCAGAAAAGTTAGTGTTCCCGATAAAGCAAAAATCGAAACATTTTGATAAATTTAAACAATATCAAAACAGAGCAGAAAGATTTTTAAATCACAAAATTGCATGTGTATGTACTGATAATGGTATGGAATTTTGCAATAAAGAATTTAATAGACTTGCGGCAGCAAAGACATCTATCAAAGATGCCACACCGCAAAACCCGAATTATAAGAACAGAGGAAGAGCTAGCTTTTGCTCAGTGATTATAATGTCGGTCTACAATGCATCAGGTCCCTGGTTCGGGACCACGGCGACGCTCAATCGCTACAATGGTTACCCTGGACGCTTGAAACACGCAACCTCGCAACCTTCCTTTCCAACGACTTCGCCTCTCAGCACGAGATGGCAGCACCACAAGGAGTCAGAAGCCTTGACACTCCCTTCCTGCTTGACCACAACTGTCCGTCACGCCGAGGCAACACGCCTCCCGGCCCTGACGTCACGCCGAGGCGACACACCTCTCGGCCTCCTCATCAGCGAGGGGAGTGTGCGGCAGCAAAGACATCTATCAAAGATGCCACACCGCCAATACCCGAATTATAAGAACAGAGGAGGAGCTAGCTTTTGCTCAGTGATTATAATGTCGGTCTACGAAGCATCAGGTCCCTGGTTCGGGACCACGGCGACGCACAATCGCTACAGACTTTTAGAAAGTACGGGTATAAAAACAGAAAGAGCCAATGATTATACACCTGTACAAAACGGAGTTTCAGAACACTTTAATTTGACTGCATTAGATTGCATTAAGGCAATGCTGAATGAAAGCGATTTAGTTAATGATTTTAGGGCAGAAGCACTTCTCTGTTTTGCATATGTCAAAAATCGCATTTGTCATAAATTCAAAAATGAAACACTTCTGGAATTATATAGTGGCAGAAAACCATCTGTAGCGCATCTTAAAACCTTTGGAAACCAAGTTTTTGTAGGGAAATCAAAACAGCTTAGAGACAAGCTAGACATGAGGGCTCAGGAAGGGATAATGGTAGGATATACACTTAAGACAAGAGGATATAGAATTTGGCTTTTAGACAATTGCAAAATAATTGAAACTAGTAATGTAAAAGTAAAAAAGAGTAGCAGATCAGTGGAAGGCGGTCTGGGATCCAAAGAAAATGAAAATAAAAATAAAATTAATTTTGAAAATGTTAAATTTACACCTCATAAATTAAGATATTTAGGCTCATCTGATGAGAAGTGTATGGATAGAGATACAGACAAAAGCACAGGGGAACAAGAAGACACTGAGAAATTCAGTGAGGAAACTGGATCCTCTGTCAATAATCATCTAGTTCCCTCTCCAGATACTACTTAACTCAGAAAGGAAATTCCAAGGAAAACTGAATCTAGAGTCGATGTTTATTATTACTATCAAGGGAAAGGTCCAAGACTCAGATTCATGAGAGATATTAAAAAATATTTTGTGGAAAAAATATTAAATTTGATGCAAAATTATTTAACTTCAAGGGGGATCAGAATACATTGGGTAACCAACCTGAGGCTAGCAGTGTAGAAATAATGATTCTTAAAAACTTCAAGAAAACTATCAATTCACCCCAATCCCAGAGTGGAATACAGCCATGGCAGACGAATTAGGTGTCATGAAGGAAAGAGGTGTCTGGGACTTTGTGCCTGCACCTGTTTCTGACAAAGTAATTGGATGCCGTTGGGTGTATACACTCGAAAGGGGGGAAATTAGCAGATTCAAAGCTAGGCTAGTTGTCCAGGGTTTCAACCAAGAAAATGGGCAAACTTATGAGGAAGTTTTTAGTCCAGTTATAAATTTTACTATAGTAAGAATGTTTTCCACTATTTTTGCCTGTATGTTAAGATGGTTACACATTCAACGTCATGTAAAATGTGCATATTTGTATGCAAAGTTAAATGAAAAAATATTTATGTTTCAACCTCCTGGGTTTTTTTTTTTTTTTTTAATAAAAGCAAAAATAATTATGTCTGTCGATTAAATAAAGCCATATATGGTTTACATCAAAGTGGTCAAGAGTTGTACTTTAAACTTGATCATGTTCTCAGAAAGCTGAATTTTGTTAAATTGAAATGGTGTAATTGTGCTTATATTTATAATAACAATGTCTTGTTGATTGTTTATGTTGATGACATTATTGTATTTGCTAAGAATCAAAATGGATTCAAACCTAGTTTCACTTTTAAAGTCTAAATTTGATATTAAGGTTTTAAGAAAAATAAAATTAATGCTAGGTATTGAGTTTGAGGAAAACCAGAAAAACTATTTCATTCCAAGGTTAATAGAGTATTAACAGGTTGTCTCACTCGCTATTCCCCCCATGGTAGCATTTCTGGATCTGTGGATCAGTAGCGCTTCATAGAAAAATATTAGAAAACTCAGTTTTGTTCAAAACTGTCTCGCTTTAAGCATCAACAAGATAAATGAAATGTTGAATAAATAATGTGCTGACTCTGAAAAGTGACAAATAAACTCAAATTGAAATTCAAAACGAACTAAATTGCAGTAGACGAATGATGGAGTGGAGGATATGAATTTTCCGGGTGATTTTGTATAGCAAATACATTGAGCTTTTTATTTTACAAAAAATTTACACGTTTAATGGCCAAAATGATAATCTTTATAATTATTTTACCTGCAAATATATTGTATGAATTAGGATTTTAATATAGTACTTTTTAACAATTACTTTTACAAGACGTTAAAGATTTTGAACGAAATATCCCGTTCATATTCATTAAATAGAGACTGTGCATTCTACTGTCTGTATTGTCTATTAAAGAAATGAAGGTTTGAAGTAAGATAAAACTGGTGTGAAATATGTTAAAATAGAAGTAAATAAGATTCTTTTTATAAAACTCCATATTATCTTTATCAATTTGCAATTTCATTCATATTTCTTTAAAATTATGTTTATTTACAATTTCTTGCATATAAATTTTATGGTACATATATTCTATCCAGTAAAAGTAGGCGTACCATTCCTTTCCGATTAGTTCCTATACAGAAAACATTTGAACTTTAAAGTTTTCTGAAAAATGTCATTGATATGATTTAAAAAATATTTAGATAGTAACATTGTATGTTCAATGCACGTAATTAATATTTTTATTTTATATACTTAAAGAAAACCCTATTTCTGTATATTTAATGATATACGTTTTGTTTAAAATTGTTTATTTGGAGTCTTTGTAAATCTATTTACTTTCTGGTATAGTACATATATTACCGTAGAATTCTGTCGATCGGCCCTTTAAAATATGACAGAGAATCGTGGAAAATGAAAGGGGGCGGGGGAGTTAGATCAGTCGGAATTTTATGCTAAAAGAAACAAAGGTTATCAATACATTTATGCTATTTAACAAAGACTTTTTTTTCTTCAAAATTTATCCGATGATAATAAATAGGAGTAAATGTGTCATTTTGATGTGACTATAAATTCATTTTTTTACAAAATTATCCATTAAATCACACTTTATAATTTCTTTTAACTTATGAATATGCCTTTCCTGAACAAAACCCATTTCTACTGCATAGAAACTACTCCTTTATGTATTACTCACGGAGCCCTTCAATTTGACGAATCAAGATATGAATGTCTTGACAGAAACTTTATTAACAAATGTATTAACAAAAAATTACTAACCACCTACATTTGACGTGACTAATGATTATTATTGCAATGGTTTGGTAAAATATGTACCATCAAATTTAAATCAATGACTGTTTTTCCATCAGATTATTTTGAAAGTTTCTTCGCTTTCTCTGAAATCTGGATGATATATTTTTTCTAAAACATGTAAAATTTTGAGCTAGACAAAAGCTATGCATTAAATTGCCTGGAAATACTATATTCTCTTTCATTCTGCATTGTACGTGTTTGTAAAATTTAGAATACATTCAATATTTAAATGAAGACTGATTTGCGTCATTTAGATTAGAAATATATATGTATATCCTTCTCAAACTGATTCCGATAACTCACTTAACAGTTAGTGACTCTTTTCTGATCATTCAATGTCTTTTTATGTATAACCTTTGATTATTCAATAATCTTTGAACATAGCATTCAGTAATCTTTGTATAAACTTCTCTTGATGTTAAAATTCTCATAGCTTTCTCTCTCATCCAAAATTTGCAATTTTTTTCATAAGTACGGAATTTATTAAATATCTGTAAACTTCACATTACGCTCTTTAATTTTATTCTATATTGCGTCCATACACTATTAGGTAAGTGTTTAAATAGTTTGCTATCAATGGCTCTCAATAGCTTTTCTCGCCTCTGACAGAGAATGGGTCTAGCAGTGACGTCACTCGTTTTTCCTTCCTAGGACAAGTTTTCCCCCGAACGAGACAACCTCATATATAAGATATTCTACGGACCTTAATTTCATTCATCAAAATCAATACATAAGAAAATTTGAAAATTTTTCAAAATGTAAATACCCAATCTCAAGTTTGCCAATACCAAAAGGTATACTAAGTGAAGCAGATTGACCTACTAATCAATTTGAAAATTAGCAAATGTAAAAACTACCCTATAGGAATTTATTAGGATATCTTTCATTTCTTGCAGGTAGAACTAGACCTAACATTTGCTATGCAGTTAACATACTTTCACAATTTCAGGATAACCCAGATATTAGACACTGGGATTGTTTACTTAAATTGTTAGGATATGTAGATCATTCCTAACAATTTAAGTTTTAGAGTTTCAAAGATTTTAAATTAAATTTATCTAATATCCAAATTATGAATTTTATTTTTTGATTCTAATTTTGCAGCTAATCGAGAGAGGTTTTGCAGCTATCGTCCAGAGTATCATTAGGGGCATGATATTTTTAATTGATAATGTTCCAATATCATGGAGGACTTTTAAGCATAAATGCATTAGTCTGTTTACCATGGAGGCAGAATATATTTCCCTAACGAAATCTGCAAAAGGAATGGTGTGGGTACAAAACATTTTAATGGAATGTCAAAAGCTTGGAATTGAATTAGGCAACAGTGTAATATTCTGTGATAATCAAGCAGCCATTAACTTTTCACATTCACCCATAGAGAATCACCATACAAAACATATAGATGTAACACCATACAAGACATATAGATGTAAAATACCATTTTTTGAGAAATTTAATAGAAAAGAAACTTTTTGAAATTAAATTTATTAACAGCAAAAATAATAATGCTGACTGTTTTACTAAACCAATAACTAAGGAAATTTTAAATTCTGTGACATATTTTAAAGAAAATAAAAATTACTTAAAAGCAAACTAAAATGAAATGAGTAAAAACAGGGCTCCCACTCACCTGGAAAATCCTGGAGAGTCAGGGAACTGAAGAATGGTCAGGGAAAATCCAAACTTTACTAAAAAAGTCAGGGAAAATCCGAACTTTGTTCCAAAACGTCAGGGAAATAAAAAAAAAAATGTGTAAAAGAAACTAAAAAGTTCATTATTTTTTATAGTTTTTTATATTTTTCATAATTTTTATAATTTTTTTATAATTTTCGCAAATATTTATCTAAAATACTAATAGATGGTGCCATTTCTCCCTTTAGTATCTTTGTCCCTAGATTTAGTACTGAATTTTTGACAATTCTCATTAGAAACACCCACAGAGCATGTGCGTCCCATGGAATGTGATAGGTATCGCCATTGGTATCGTAACCTGTTAGTGAATTGTTTCCAACTATTCTATCACAACCCATACCTGCCAACTTTTACGAATTTTTCGTAATTTTTACGAAAATTCTCTTGTTTTACGATTTTATGCGCATAATCCATTTCTTAACGATTTTTAATATTTTTTCCTAGTTACGCCTAAAAATCACGCCAATTTGGCGATCGCCAAATTTATATTTTGCGCCAAAAAGTCGCCAAGCATTTGGGTTACATTCCGTTTTTGTCTCGTGCCCATCGCAGAGAGTTACGGTTAGAGATTCTTTGCCCATCGGAGGAAAAATTGTCTCCTATACCACGGCGCGTTTAGCAGTGAGGAGAGGGGAACTGGTCTGCATCATTGGACAATCCCCTACGAGCTCGTAGAAGAGTTTTATGTAAACACGTTCTCAAGTAATCTGTTTTGCAACTGGTGAAGTAGAAGTAATGTTGTGTTGTATTAGGATTGCACGTGTTCAGATAAAATTTAAGTTCGTTATTTAATCATCAAGGTGAGTAAAAAACTGTGTTGTCAATATTTTAGACCGGCATATAAAATTGAATTTCCTTGTATTAAAGAGTCGCATAAGGGAAATACTTACGCGTTTTGCAACGTATGTGTGTGTGACTTCGTGATCACTCATGGTGGAAGGAGCCACATTATGAAGCATGTGAAATCAAAAAAACATGAATCAAATGTAGGTAACCTTGAACAAAATGCTAAAGTCAGCAATTTTTTTCAAAAATCTACTGACTCTGAAGTCAGCGTTATTCGTGCAGAGTGTTTGTTTACTGAATTTTTGATCGAACACAATCTTGCCATGAGTGCTGCTGATCATGCTACTCCTTTGTTCCGGAAGATGTTTCCTGATTCCAATCTTGCTAAAAAGTATGCTTGTGGTAGAACCAAAACTTCTGCCATTCTCAGTGAAATGACAAATGTCCAAAAGGATCTAGTAAGTGTTTTACAAAAATCTTCTTTCTGCCTAGCTGTTGATGGTAGCAATGAAAATGATTCGAAGTTGTACCTGATTGTTGTTACTTATTTTAATGAGGCAAATGATAAAATTAAAAGTGCTGTTTTATGTCTTCCAAATTTGAATGGAGACTCAACTGAAGAGAGTATTTCGAAAATGATTATTGATGAATTGAGTAAATCAAATGTTCCAATTTCAAATTGTATTGCTTTTGGTGCAGACAATGCTGCTGTTATGGTTGGCCATCGAAAAGGTGTGGCCACCTTTCTTAAACAGCACCAAAATGAATTACTTATTATGGGTTGCTCTTGCCATTTGATAAATTTAGCAGCCGAGAAAGCAGCTGCTACACTACCAGTAAATATTGATAAAATTTTAGTTGATGTGTTTGTTCTAATATCTACACAAAAAAAAAGGCAAATGAAAAGAAAGTTTAAAAAAGTTCCAGCATCTCCATGGGGAAGAAACAAGAAAAATTTTGAAGCATGTGTGTACCAGATGGCTATCCCTTAGTAGGGCATTAGAAAGGCTAATGGAACAGTGGGAGCCACTTTTAAGTTTTTTTCATGCAGAAGTGAAGTCAAGTGGTAAAGTGAAATGTTCGATTAAAGGTAAAAAAAAACAGATCGAAGGACCTAGTTTCAAAAGAATGAAGTTGAGTGAAGAAATCCCCAAAAAGTCAAATAATTAGGTATCAGTATTTTCTGTAGAAGAGAGGGTTTTTTATTTTCTCTCCTTTGATCTAAGCAAAACTTACTGCAGTTTTTTATTATACACAGTTTCTGATTTCGAAGAAATAAATATTCAACTGCAATCTGCATCTCCAAAGATACAAATTCTGAAGAAAATCTTTGAGGAACTGTTCAAAAGTCTTCTTATTAAGTTTGCTAAGCCTTCTGTAATAAAGAAATTCAAAGATCTGACAGAAATTCCTTACCATCATTTGGAAAATCAAAAAGAAGATGGCGATTTGGTTATTGGGTCAATACTTACAACCTTCTAAAAAAAATTAGAAAACATAGAGAAAAGGGAATTTTTTGCAGCAATCCGACAATATTTTAAAATGGCGTGTGACTATATCATAAAAAAATTCCCGTTGAAAAGTGAGGTATTACTTCATGCAGAAATTGCTCATGTAAAAGAAGTTGATCATTCTTCTTTTAATGGTATTAGATATTTTGTGGAGAAATTCCCATTTCTGCTCACCGTTCGAGATGCAGAGAACAATGATGTAGCATGGAATGAGTTGCAAAAACAATTTACAGCACTCCAGTATGAGGAGTTGGTACAGTCTGAAGATGCTGCTATCGATGCTTTAATTGGTTTCATAAAAAAGATATGCACTGTGGGTGGAATCCATAAATACGATAGGATTTCTAAAGTTTTAAAAGCCATACTAACCATTCCTCACAGCAATGCAGAATGTCAACGTATTTTTAGTACTGTAAAAATAAAAAAGAATAAGACTCAGTTCCGCTCTTCTATGATGACAAAAACTCTTGAAAATATTTTGATTGTAAAATTTAAACAGGATAGCAAGTGTCATGAAACAGAATTTTCTAAATCCTTTTTAGTAAAAGTGAAAAAAGCTACTGTAAACATGTTATCAAAATAAAATTCATTTGGTTAACTTTTAATGTTTTTATCAGGTAAGCTGAAAAGTTTTTTCTCTTAAAAATGTTATAAATAATACTTATACAGAACGTAAAAAGTAAAATTACATAACGTAACTTTGTGTCAAAATATTTTGAGAGGTGGATACAATGTAAATAATGTACAAATGTTTCCAAAGAGATCTCAAAACAGCTGTGTGTTTCACACATTTGTGCATTATTTACATTGTGTCCTTTGAAAATCAGATTTACGTCGATTTGTTCTGTAAAACTCATTTTACACGCTATTCTGATTTTTTTCGAAAATCTTCTGATTTTTACTCCAAATAAGTTGGCAGGTATGACAACCTTTCTTTAGAATTGCATTAGATTATTATTATTAATTTTCTTTTTTAGATATATGTTATTATATTTTGGCATATTTTACTTTTTTCTTGATTATTTTTTATATTATTTCCTATATATTATTTATTGGCATGGGGCTAGTTTTAACTAGAGCTTGAATTAGTTTGTAGCAAGTTATGTGGCAACACCAGAAGCTCTAACAAAGGGCACGTTCGTAAAGTCAAACTAAACGCACAGAATGAACTGAGTAAACTGGTCACGTGCCAACCCAGTTTGGCAAGTTCATTCCATTTTTCATTCGACTTTACGAATGACCAGTTTGCATTCAAGATGAAAGACTATGGAGAGGATTTAGTTGAGTGCTCATACTTAAATTAAAGAATTTACTTTTAATAACGAGCCAGCAGATGATGAAAATTGTTGAAAATTTTTGATTCAAACATTATTATCAATAACAATCTTCAATGTTTTTGCTAAATTTTTATTGGCAACCACTAACTGAATTAAATTTTTTTTTAAGTTAGCGGTAAACAAACAAAGTTTACTCACTTTACCGGAAAATTACCAGCAATTTCACTTCGTTAATAATTTTAATCACTTATAAAAATTATTAACATTAAAGAACCACCGTTCATTACAATTGTTATACATTCTTTAATGACCCGACCGTCCAAACAGTTACCTTACACCTTTCTGGTAGGTCGGACGGTCTGGGTTTCAACAACATTCAACATTCTTTAATGAAGCTTATTTTGCTCTGGTAAATACATGGAGTACTGCAAAGAGACATAAGTACTCTGGAAAGTACTCATGTCTCTGCGAGGAATTGAGACACTAATTTCTGGCTGGCCTATTGAGCTACTAAGTCATCCTTCTATATTTGAAGTAAACCATTTAGTACCAGAATAGAATATCAACAATTTTACTTCAAAATTCTAACAATAATTTGATTTATGAAATATCATTTGCCTAATATTTACATTTATAATTTAATATTGAAAGTAAATTATAGTCAAAAGAATAGAAACATGTCAACTATATAACAAACAACTTTAATGAACCAGATTTGTTCTTACTAGAGCTCACTAGCATTGAACAATTATAGACAAACAATATATATATAATAAGTGTCAAAAGTAATAAATATTATTGGTTGTCGATAAGTGTAAGCCTTTGTCACTGTTTATAGCAGTGTTTTATTGCTGATGAGCTTGAATATCCCAACTGTACTCTTATGTTTGAAGCACTAGACAGAGAGAAGTAGCATCACCAGAGAAAATTTTAGGGGGGGGGGGGGGGGGGGTAACCAAATGTGTCCCCATTTTCGAAATGTCACTTCTCCCAATTTCAATGGGTTTCTGGAGGGAGGGGGGGGGGGGTATGGCCTCCAAAATGTTCCCTTCTTTGGCTATACTATAAAGTGGGAATATGATTCAGTGTTTTGAACCCATTCTTATAAGGTTTTAAAACTATACTTCTAGAAATAGAACAAACTTGCATCAAATTATTGATATTTTGGTAGTAATCATAAAATAATTTGTATATCAGCCATACTTAAAAGTGTTAATAAAAAATGGCAAATTTAACGCAATTTCAACCATGTATAGGGTCTTTATAATTAAAGTTCCATTTTGAAATGGCCATAAAAGGAAAACTACTGGACAGAATGTTATCAAACTTGGTAATAGTTTACAGGAGGTCGTGGAATTTTATTTTCCAAAAAAAAAAAAGTTCAAAAACTCACTGCCAGCGGGGAATGGTGCTGTATGCAATATTGATAAACCAAATAAGACATGAAGACATCGGTTTAAAAATTTTTTAATCGTTTCTAAAACGTGTTACAAATCATGTTCATTGTGGCTTCCACCATTTTCTGAAAGTAAGTTAAATCGCATTACTGCATTCTCAACAGTAGCTCTTATAGCATATCAGGAGGAATGTTACGGACATGTCGGTGTATCACATTTTACAATTCCACCAAATTGTTTATGTTATCACCATAAACAGTGGCTTAGACATCACGATTTTTATGCAGGATGGGGTTCCACCTCACATTGGTACATGTGTCAAACAGTTACTTAAGCAACATTTCACGGATGACCAGATTGTCAGCTATTAAATATGCAAAGGGAATTGTATATTAAATATGCAAATTTTTGCAATTAATTGAACAGATTTTATTCCACATAACGCAAATAACAACACATATGCAGCCAATCTGTAGGTTATATTAATCACCTGAGCATAGGAAGCGGAACGAAAGAATCTTAAGGGGAGGGGGGTCAAGAAATTTTTCTTTGTTACGCATACTAATGCAAATTTTAGGAGATCCTCACTTGCATTCTTACTCGCAGCATGTTATTAGATTTCATTAATATTCCTATTTTATATTTCTCATTCATATAAGGGTATAATCTTTCATGATGATAAGGGTTTTATCATTTCAAATGTCAAAATGTGCCCAGAGGTTCATAGAACATGTATTTCTCTCAAAATCAAGAATACTAAAAATATTTAAAACATTTGAATTGCCCTTTTGCACAACACATATCAATTTTCATAGTGATAACTGTATTTGATTTTGTGTTATAATTTCAAATGTCAAAATGTGTCCAGGAGGTCAAGACACATGCATTTCTCTCAAAACTGAAAATGGTGAAAATATCAGTTAGCTATATGAGTTTTCTCTTTGCACAATAAATATACAATTTTCATGGTGATATGGGTATATGTTCTTGTCTTATAATTTCAAAAATATTAATATGTACCCAGGGGCCCTACCACCAACACATCGTAATTTTACCCGGGTTCTAAATGACCCTTTATTCTGCATGTCAGTCAACTTTTACAATATGTGGTACAGTACGCGACCTCTTATCCGGCGTTCCAATATCCGGACTCTCCCAAAACCGGAATATGGCAAAATAATGCCAAATTCTGCGCAAACAAGCGATTATTTGCTAAATATTGCGCCAAATAACGAATTTTTTTTTTTAATCCCGCTAAATGCTTTTTTGCTTTAATTAGCAATATCAATAAAAAAAATGCATTGAATCCTACTATTTTAAAGGGTTTGAAATAGGACGCGCAAACCGTGCATGAAATTCAAAATTCCCGCGCAGAAAAAAATGCCGCGTGCACTCGCTGCCGCTGATTCTTCTTAAATTTCGAAAACGAACGCGAGGAATTCTCGCGATAGCGAATGAAAATATTCCATGGATCATGTTTTTCCCGAGAAGTTCCACAATTCCTTTTTTCCGGAAAACATCCGAAGTAGCACCGTTTTTCCCAAAAATTTCCTAAGTGGCTGCATCCGGCCGTCACCCCCGATAGTAGCTCTCGGAGGTGACGATCCGGCACGAGCAAGACCGTCACATTGATGGCGAGATGCGTCATTCCATTCTTCAGTAGTTTCGGATAAGTCTCCTGTATAGTATATAGGAGCCACGACTTGTCCGTAACTAACTCCTGTATAGTATAATACAGGAGTTAGTTACGGACAAGTCGCAGTAAGGTGCTTTTTTAATGGCGTTTCATTTTTTTCTGGGTGTATAGGGCAGAGAACACTAGGCACAAAGGTTTCGATTTTTCCGAATTCGTTACATTTTCTTTTCTGCTCTTTGTTCCGGGACTTTGATTTTTGGTAAAAGTATTCCAACTTTTTCGCTAGAAATACCCCGATATCACTAAAGAAATCTTACTCTCTTCAATGCACAATTTAATAAACATTTATTGGAAAAGATGAAAAAAAAGAGAGTCATCAGAGCATTTACGAGAGGATAGAAAGTACGTTTAAGTAAGGAATTCCCGAAATTAATGAGAGTTAACTTTTGCCGAAATGCAGAGAAAAGTATAGCAGCTATAAAATGTTATTCAGGGCCTTCTGATTGATCTCTTTAAATACTTAACCTAAGCAATAAACTTGTCATTTTCTCGGAAAAATCCATTTTTTTTTTTTCATCTCCGTGGAAATATACACATCTTTTATATTTTAAAAAACGTTGATGGAATTCCAAGATCAAAATCATTTTCAATTAAATCCTATTATTTGGATGAAAATAGCTATTTTGGACCGAAAATTGACCCTAGCAAAAAGTTCCATGTTACATTTATTAATCAGTAATTTATAGAAGACAGTTTAGCAATATCGCGAAATTTTTTTATTTAAACACGATCGCCGGTATATTTCGTTTTATTTTTAAATATTTTCCATTTTTTCAATCTTTCCATCCACTAATATTTTTATATATTTTGTGCTTTTTATGCTGGGATATTATCTTTTAAACATATTGTTGGTGAAAATGAGATATATGTTTAGGATAACGAAATTAAAATTTTTTTATTTATTCAGGCATTTAGAATTATAAAGGCTTATTAGAAACACATTTGAAGAGCATAAATTAGAATTTGATATATTTGCACCCATAGTTGAATATCTCATTTCAATTAAAAATGAATATCCTTCTCATCTTAATTTTATTAAAAGTACTTTAAAATATTTTGAATCATATGAACAAAGGTGCTTCTGCCAAAATATTAGATGAATATGGTGAGGGCCCACTTTAGTTGAAATGTTAAAAAAAAAAAAAATGACTTCTAATAACTACCCTGAATAATCAACTTTTTTCAGACATTTTTTTCTTTCAAAATGTTTCTTAATCACTAAATTTGATACTATAATTACATGTAATTTGCATTTTAGTTAACCCATATAGATTGTAAAAAAACTTTTTTTTAATACATTTATGTTTTTAAAATGAATTATAATTTTCAATAACGACATTTGAGACCATTCCAGTAAGTTTTAGAAAAAGTGTTCCGAATTACGGAAAAACCCCTTATCCAGAATGCCTGAAGTCCCAAGCATTCTGGATAATAGATCCTGTACTGTACCACGAAGTCTTATTAGGGTACGTAAAGTTATGCGAAGGTTCTTAAAAACCCCTTGATAATTTTACCAAGGAGACCGTGAAACCTGAAATAAGGTATGGAATAACAGTATTCAAGATGGCGGTCTTGCATTTGCCAGTGATCATTTTTGAAAGGAAGAAAAACTCAACCACAAAGGATAAATTCATTATGCTAACTGACAATGAATTTGTTTCATTGTTCAGGTTAAATTAACACCAAGTTGCCGATCGAATTAATATCAAATGCTTCGATAATAATTTCTTTGGAAAATGTAAAACGACAATATTTAGAAATTTTACAAGCACCAATTTTTCATAAAATCTGAACATTTTATTTCATACATATTAAAATACAAGCTCATTTGTTTACTTCAAAGGATCTGCCCTATCAATTTTCAAAGTATTTCTTTTCTCTCTATTTGAAAGTTCGTATAATTAGTTTGGCGTTATATTATGTTTCAGCTCTCTTTCACGAATCGTTAAATAAACATCTGACAGAATTTAAAAAATAAAATCTGTATTTTCTTTATACACTTTTTTTTTCTGAAACAATATTAAAACAACTTCAAAATATATTTTACTTTTAAAAGAACACCCTGAAATAGCATTGTAAGTTTTAGAGCATGTAATTTCTTATTTCACTCAACATGCCATAGCACTCTTGCTTAGGCGGTAGGAGAGACGCTCGGCAATCGAGGGGTCTCCTGTTTGACTCAAAACGGATTTTATTTTTAAATCTTGTGCTGCCATCTACTATTAAAATATTCAGGTGAAATGTTTTGTAATAACATTCAGAACTTTCTGTTTAAAAGTTTTATCCTCAAATTACCTAACTTAAATAAATTATTAAGTTTATATTTTTATAAAAATTTATTTTGAAGTTAATTTGAAAATTTTTTAAAGTATACTTTATACCAACCAAAGATGAAATATGCATTTTCTACTATGACAGATGATGTTTACTTTAAAATGAATTTTCTTGTAGTCTATAGAGCGCTCATCATCGACACACATAGATTTAAAATTTGGTTCAGGTTAAATTATTTAAGAAAAAAATAGCATTTTGTTAAATATATTTCATTTTTCTTTTAATATTATAATTTTACTTATCCGTGTTTTACTTTTGTAAATAATTTTCACTTCTTTATGTTGTTTATACTTGAGAAAAAAAAATAATTTTCCTTAAGCATTTTACATGAATTTCATCATATTTTGTAAAAGGAACCCCCAATACTTTTCAAATACTAAAAGCAAGTACAAGATATATATTTTACTACTCATGATATTTTCAGAAAAATTTTGTATTTTTTAAATTTGTAAAAGTCCAACACATATAAAAAGAATATACGTTAAAAACTCTGGCATTTAAACTGTATTTCTTAAATGTGAAAGAATTTCAACAGCTTAACAAAATTTCTGTGGTACTGACATCAAAACCAAACCATAATTTATTAATCCTAGTTTTATCTTTTAGATGCGCAAACTATGAATAACGTTAGGTAATATATTCCTTTATTAGGTATATTTCCTTTTTTGGGACTTGGAAAACAAGTATATTGTAGTATTCTCGAAAATTGATATCAAAAGCATTTAGCACATTTAATATTTAGTATTTCATTTAAAAAATGTATTTCTTTTCCAACCTTTTGCTTATTTATAATAAAGGAATATTTATTGCTTATTTATAATATGGTTAATATTATTATCAATCAAAATCACATAGTTCTATTAATCAAAATATTCTTTATCCGCGAAAAGGTAATAGGTGAAAAAAAAAATGTTTATAAAGCACTATGTTAACGTCCTTCGTATTAAAGACTCTCACTATTGACTTCGATTGGTCCAGTGAGGTTCTGCCTTAACTCCCCCCCCCCCCCCCCCCTGTCCCTCAAAAAATAATGAAACCAAATTCTGACGACTTCATCGCAGCCTTTCATAAATGACAAGGTGGAATAATATGGATTTCCTACCAGTGAGAAAATATTTCCGGGCAGTTGGTGGTAGGGCCCCAGGGGGTTATGAAACATGCATTTTTATCAAAGTTGAGAATACTAAAGATGTCGTTTAACTGTACAAATCATATGAATTTCAATTTACATAATAAATATAAATTTTCATGGTAATAAGGATATTTGTTCTGGTATTATCATTTTAAATGTCAAAATGTTCCCAGGGGATAAAATATGCATTTCTCCCAAAATCAAATATACTAAAAATATTGGTAAAACTTTTAAGTACAATATAATTCATTATAATATGAACAGAAATAAAAGTTGGTGAGAAAGTTAAATATAGATTTTTGCTGTAAATTATTTTATTTCATTATTAACCAAGAGAATTTTAATTCAGAAGAGTAAGTATTTTTCAGTTCTATCTTGGAAAGTAAATGTACCGTATTGAGCTACTAAAAAGAATCAATGAGACATGTCAATATCTTAAATTCATGGGAAGTAAATTTAATAGCAGGAAAAACTCATATGCAGCATACGTCCCATTTTCAGTATTTGAACTAAATATTTTTTTCATGTTAAGATATCTTTGCAACTAAAATATAAAAGTATGGAATATGTACATGTAAAAATTTTAAAGTAAATTCCTTAGCCTGATTACAAAATATAAATGATGAAAATTTCACAAACAAATGCACTCAAAAGACTGAAAAGTTAAATATTATTTCTCGTCTTCAAAGTACACTAGCTTGTTAGTTGCTGCAATTCACTGAAAATGAGCAGATTCAAAATTATGTTTATCTAGTTTTCAAATCAAGAATTACAATGAAAATAAGTCACCTAAATAATCAGTGAGTTTTTAAAGAAAGTAAACTATACTGAAAAATACATATTTATCAGACACGAAATGTGTTGTTGAAGAGACCATAATACAGTAAACTCCCGATTATCCGCGCAGTCTTCCGCGATTTTTTTTTTTTTTTTTTTTGCGACGATCATTTATGGAATGTAGAGAAATAAACACGCAACATGCCTTTCATGATCAACAAATACAAAATCTATTTTTAGAGCAACAATCGGATTGTTCCTGTTCCTTTCTACCCCTTCCCCCAAGGGGTCACCGAAACCTGTACAATGGACGAATATGCCGTTTGCCAGGTTTCGGACCAGATTGAAGGTCGTGGCGAATTGGACGAGGTCATTTTCGTACCTCCCCATTCCTTTATGCTTGCCATTTCAAGTCAGAATTGACACCACATCACTTTAATACGTTGTGGTCAATCTGTGTGCACAATCTGCTCGCGTCTGTTTAAACTTGTAATTTTAGTGATGAGCAAAAAGAGAAAAAAAGTTGTCTTATACATCCAAGATAAGTTAGAGTTGATAAAAAAAAATTGAAAATGGTTCATCGAAAAACAAATGATCTTGAAGTATGGCATTGGAGAGTCTACAGTTAGAGACATTATGAAGCAAAAAGATAAACTAATGCAATTTGCTCCTGCATCGGACAACTCAGCGTCCATGAAGAAAAGGAAAACCATGAAAACCAGCACCTATGAAGAATTGGATGCGGCATTATTAAAATGGGTAAGTCAAGTAAGAAGTGAGGATACACCCATTTCAGGACCGATTATTACTGCAAAAGCTAAGCAATTTTTCGAAAAGCTTGGAATGGAAGGGACTTTTGATGCGTCATCAGGCTGGTTAACTAGATTCAAACAACGTCATGCGATTAGAGAAATTGGACTTCACGGTGACAAATTAAGTTGTGATAATTAGGCAGCAGAGGACTTTAAAAATGATTTTCAGGAATTTTTAAAATCAGAAGAACTTTCGTATGAACAAGTATACAACGCTGACGAATCTGGACTGTATTGGAAATGTTTGCCGATGCAAACACTGGCATTTGAAAGAGAGCGTCAAGCATCAGGACATAAAATCAGTAAGGAACGATTGACGATAATGTCTTGCAGCAATGTCACGGGAACACACAAACTAAGACTCGTAGTGATTGGAAAAGTAAAAAAACCTAGATCTAGATCCTTTAAAGGTACAAGAGCTGAAAACCTTCCAGTTCATTACTTTAACCAAAAAAATGCCTGGAGGATTCAAGAAATATTTCAGGAATGGTTCGAAAAAAAATTCATTCCCTAAGTAAGAGAGCATCTCAAGTCTAAAAACCTACCCGAAAAAGCCATATTGTTGCTTGACAACGCCTCGGCTCACCCAGGAGAAAGTGTTCTGAAATCAGAAGATGGAAATTTTTTCGTCAAGTTTTTGCCACCTAACGTCACGGCACTTATCCAGCCCATGGACCAGGGAGTTATTGCTTCTATGAAGAAAAGGTATCGAACCAACTTATTGAAAAAACAGATTGAAGAGGGGGGGGGCGATCTCCAGGGCTTCTGGAAGGACTACACGATTCTTGACAGCATTTATGACATCAACACTGCTTGGAATACGGTCAAGATAACGACTTTAGTAAAGTCCTGGAGAAAAATTTTGCCAAATGGGGAAACAACGTTAGAGTCTCCACAGGAAGAAGAAGACTAGAAAGTTACTGCATCTGATTTGGCAAATTTAACAAAATCTCTTACTGGAGGAAGTAACATGGATGAAGATAAAACATCGTCGAGGGGATCAATTGTGACGCAAACGATCCAGGCTTCGAACATCTTACCGATGAAGAAATCATAGCCGGAGAAAACGGTGTGATTTCGGCTGAGAACGATGAAGATGAGGGAGAAGGGATGCAGAAGAAAATGAGCCATGATGAAGCGCTAACTCACATTTATGGAATCATTAAATACATAGAGGAGCAGGACGATTCATCACTTTGCGACAAGATGCTGTTAAAAAAACTTCAATCGCAAATAAAGAAGAGGAGCATCGAAACGAAAAAACAAAAACAATTAACCGACTTTTTTGTAGAAACTTAAGGATACCGTTTATGAAGTCATAACTCTATGTGTGTAAGTATGTGCTACTATATTATGATTCTTAAAAATGGTTTAAATGCATTTGTGTGTGGATTTTTGTCCTTTTCCAGCTATTTTGCGGATTATCCGCGAAATTCGCTTATCCGTGGTTATTGCGCCACCCTATTCCGCAGATAATCGGAAGTTTATTGTAATCGGATATTTACTTTTCGAAACTTCATAGGATTCCAAATTTTGTTATCTTTGATCAGAAGTTTTGTACATTTTAAAACCAGATAAGATATTTTTTTTATAAATCAGCAAGTTCTTTTTTTTTTTATAAATTATCAATTGAATTGGATCAATATAAGTTAACTAATTAATAACATCAGAAAAGAAATGTACTACATCATGTGTACATCAATCTCTTTCAATCAATAAGACAAAATACTGTGACTTGTAAGCAATAACAAAGTGAACTGGAGCTTATTCTGGATACATTAAAATGTTTTATAGACTACATACTGATTATTAAATTGTGAGACATATTTGAAAACAATGAAAAACTTAAAATCAGTCATGAATTTCATTCATGTTAAAGAAAGATACTTGTATATCTTCAATAAATGTACTGTATACTTATACTAAGTAAATGTATTCAGCTATTAAAAGGAACTAATTGAGCCACGAATACTAGTAAGTAATATCTCTTAAATTTATGGAATGTAAATTCATCATAATATGTAGGGAAACTCATAGAAATACAGTCAACCTATATTGGAAAAATAATTTTAATTCATTATAGGATAATATTTGTAGAGCAGGATTGGATCAGTAAGTAAACTGATTCATAACAGAAAACAAACACTATATCATGTATATTTCTTTTTTGTTCTAAATATTTTTCACAAATAATCTTCAATCAATAATAAATAAAATGCTTTGACTTGCAAGCAATATCAGATGAGTTATGAAACCAATTCAAGCAACATTAAAACTTGTATAGGGTATGAACTGATTACTGGATTATGAGAAATGTTTAGAAATTGAAAAAAAAAAAGTTTATATAATCAAATAGCATAACTTTGGCACACACAGAATAAATTTACCTATACATGTTTAATATTTTGTGCTGCATACTTACTTAGTTTTCCCACACATTGTGAAACATAAATTAATATATTAAATTAAAGAAATATCCGCGGCTCACCACAACTTCATTCCGATTTTTTCATGGACATGTAAGTACAGAATATGGAAAGATTCAAAACATGAAATACATAAAAATATATAAATAAGGAATAGGTAAAATTTTAAAAGTAAATGCTCTGTCCGATTACAAAATATAAATACTGAAAAATTTTACAAACAAGCGCACTCAAAAGACAGAAGAATTAAATATTATATCTGGCCTTCAAAGTACACACTAGTTCGTTAGTAAATGTAATGCACTGAAAATGAGCATATTCTAAATTATATTTACGTAGCTTTTAAATCAATAATTACATTGAAAATCAACACTTAAACAATCAGCGATTTATTATAGAAAAAGAAATATACTGAAAAATACGTATTTACAAAAGGCGAAATGAATTGATAGAGGGCCTTCTGGCCTTCAAAGTACACTAGTTCGTTAGTAAATGTAATGCACTGAAAATGAGCATATTCTAAATTATATTTACGTAGCTTTTAAATCAATAATTACATTGAAAATCAACACTTAAACAATCAGCGATTTATTATAGAAAAAGAAATATATTGAAAAATACGTATTTACAAAAGGCGAAATGAGTTGATAGAGGGACCATAATTATTCGATATTTACCTATTAAAATTATGTAGATATCCAGATTTGACCTCTTCAATCAGAAATTATGTATATTTTAAAACCAAATATGATTATTTTCACTGCACCGGTATTAATCAACAGTCACACAACAAAAACGATTTCTCACCATAAAAACGCCACACACATTTTGAACAGCCACCATGTTTTTAAACTGACTAAACCAGAGTCTGGGCTAGTTCGTTTCTTTCGATCGCCAGTGCGTTTTGTGCAAAAAGTTTGACTTTATGAACGGCCCAGTTTTTCACACTTTTTGAACTGAAATACTTTACGAACAGCCAGTTTGAAAACGAGTTACACTCATACGACTTTGCAAATGCTCCCAAAGGTAATAAACTGGTTTGGTTTTATTGTTGCTGGATTAGATTTGGGGAAGGTGAAAATTTGAGTGTTTTCTTCCCAAACTATAAGAAAAACAGTCCTGCTTGTTTTTGAAAACATATTTTTAATGATGAATATATATGAACAGTGAATTTTAATGGTGAAAATTTATTTCTTAATGTGAAATGGCTAACAAAGACGAAATTCCAAAAATTATGGCTGGATCATCAGGTATTTCCACAATTTACATCTTAGCTTTCTGATGTACCTGACAATCAAGGACAAGCTTACTGTAAGGTATGTTCCAAACCAATTAAATTAAGCAACATGGGCATTCAAGCTATTCATTCACATGCCCAAGGTCCTCTTCATATCAAGTATCTTAAGATGAAGATGCTCCAGAAACCTGTTACTGCTTTATTTTCTGAGAACGTGAAGGAGAGCACTAACACACATGTGACTCTTAATGCAGCATCTAAGTGCAATGAAAGCCCTGCAACATTACAGTCATTTATATTGAAGGATGATGTTAGTAAAGCAGAATGCTTGTGGGCTTTAGAAGTTGCAACAAGTAATATTTTTTTTAATTCTTGTGCAAATATTGAACATATTTTTGGGACAATGTGTCCGGACAGCTCAATTGCTAAGCAGTTTCAGCTTGGTAGCACCAAATTAGCATACACTATATGACATGGCTTAGCACCATATTTTAAATCTCTTCTTTTAGATCAAGTGATGATGTGCAAAAACTATGTAATTTGCTTCGATAAAGCATTGAACAAAGTTGTCAAAAAAGGACAAATAGATCAAGTAGTTCGATTCTCGGATGTCAACACAAATAAAGTATCTACCCGTTACTTCAACAGTGTATTTTTAGAACGTGCAACTGCTTCAGATGTGCTTCAAAAGTTTTTACAATGCATTAAACCATTATCCCTTCACAACATACTTCAAGTATCAATGGATGGTCCGAATGTAAATTTGAGTTTTTTGAAGAAATTTAGTGAACAATTGGAGGAGGAAAATACCAATAAGAAGTTGTTAGATGTCGGGACATGTGGCTTACATGTTGTACATGGATTATTTAGAATTGGGTTGCAAGCTGCAAATTGGAACTTTATTGCTTCACTTGCATTTTCTTTTTAAACATTCTCCTGCTCGATGTTCAAACTATACCGCAATAGCTGGAAGTGACGTTTTCCCACTTAAGTTCTGCTCGACAAGGTGGGGTGAAGAATGTGAATTGTTTAGATAGAGCAGTGGAGATTTTTGATAATGTGAAAAAATATTTGCATGAGGAAAAAACTTTAGACACAAAACCTGCCATGACTGTTAGACTAGCTGCCACAGAATCACTGATAAAATGTAAATTAGCTTTTTTTAAAACAATTGCTGCAGAATGTAAATCATTTTTGCGTCGTTTTCAGAGTTCAAAACCGTTAGCACCTTTTTTGTACGAAAACTTGCATGATATGGTGTGAAATTTAATTTACCGTTTTGTGAATGGTGATATAATGACAAAAGCAAATACAGCCAAAAAGCTTCTTAATATTGACTTGAATGTATCTGCAAATTTACTCGACAAAAATAAAGTTGACATTGGATTTCTTGTTCCAAAACTTTTACAAGAGTCACATGCAAGTGATGGAAAAATAACAGAGTTCAAGTATAGTTGTCGGAAGATGCTAATTGCAATTGTGATTAAACTAAAAGAAAAAAGTCCTTTAAAATGCCTTATGGTTAAAGGCCGATAATTTTATTTCATAACCCAAAAATCGGGATATTAAGGTTTAAAATTTTATTAGAGTGTCTCCACATGGCCAACAGATTTTCAGATTCTGCTGCTGAAAAAGCATATTCTCAATATAAAAATCTCTCTGCAAGTACCAACACGAGATTTAAATCAAAATTTAATGAATATCAAAAAGACTTTAATGATAAAACAGGACTGGATTCCTTTTATTTTGACTTATTAGGTTTGGAAAAAGATTTTACAGACCTATTCGATGTCATCAAAATATGCTTAATTTTCATATGGAAACGCTTCTGTAGAAAATGGATTTTCTATTAATAAAAGCTTGCTTTTAGACAACGTGGTTGGGAGTACTGTAATTGCTCACAGAATAGTTCATGATGCAGTAACGGCCACAGGGGGTATAGCTAATGTTGTAGTTGACAAAAAGATATTATTTTTTAAGTCTTCACGACAAAAGTATATGATTCATTTGGAGGAAAAGCGAGTTGCAGAGTGTGAAAAAAGTAAAAGGAAAAAAGAAGGGGAAATACAAAAAGAAATAAAACACTTAGAAGATGCTAAAAATAGAATGAAGAAAGATGCCAAATTGAAACAAGAATTGTTAGAAAAGGACATATGAATTTAAAAAAAATGTCAACATATTAATTAAATTGATTGCTTTGAAAACGTTAAGTTACCGTACTGTTTTTCAGATGCATATTTCCTATATGTTAATTTTTTATTTATTTGTTTGATAATGAGTAAAAGAAATTGGATTTTTATAATACTGTTCCTGGTTATTTCATTGTATTAAATGCATAAAATTTAATTTTATGCATTTAATATGAATAACTGAGTAATTATTACTCAGTTATTTATACCATTTTGATAATTACTAGTTCGTCGTGTTAGGTCAGGGAAGTTACTTAGTTTTGGTCAGGGAAAATCAGGGAAATTGAAATCTGGATTTGAGTGGGAACCCTGAAAATTTTTTCAAATAATTTTTTTTTTAAATCCCTAAAATAGTAGATTGAATTTCAACTGTGTGGCGATGTTTAAAGTTTTTATACAATCTATAAACTTTTGAAAAATCCCTCAAACAGTAGATTAGATACTATTGAATTTCAACTGTGTGGTGATGTTTTTGATAAAGGATTTAAATGATTCTCCTGCTACTAACATAGAGATCTTTTAGATATTTTTTTTATCATGTTATTGTATCATGAATGTGTTTATACATTTTAATTAACATTGTCTATAACTTGTTTATACATAAAAATTTTATTCCAAAATTCAATAATTTTCACTTTTTAATGAAATATGAAATGCTTTACTGTGTTTTTTCGACACCATCTGCAGGAGGGGGCCGATTGTTAGAAACACTATGTAAACAAACTTGCGTATCTGCTTAAAGATACAGTTAAAATTTAAAGCTTATTTTCATCACGGTTAACTGTCTAGAATTTGGAACGTTTGTTTTGTGTCTCATCTATTTTTAATTTAAATTCTTGCAGATCGTGACGTAATATGACTGTGGAATATGCATATTTCCATTCAACTGAAAATTTGCATACTCTGGGCTTAACTTGAAAGTTGAACTAGTATATATATACCCCGGTGTAGGGGGATATCAGTATTAGTCGTAGTCGAATTGGTCAAGTCTATTGATCGTAGTCTGTTGATCAATCAATGGGATCAAATTATGATGTAACATGACATGTAGATGTGGATAGCGAGAGCGAGTCTCTCCCGGGATTCGTATACTATGTAGTTCAATGACTGTTTGGCCAGTTGTGGCATTGTATTTAAGTTCCTATGTCTTTGAAGTTACATTACTTAGAATCTTTGACTAATGCTAGATAGTCAATATATTGTCAGTTTGGACAATGTTAAATTACTCTGTATCAGCCTCTTTCAATGAACTGCATCAAAGTTAAAGATGCAAGTACTTTTCTGTTCATTATATGCCTCGTTTCATGAGAAATAAAATTATGTTTTTCGGTTAACAAACCTTGTCTTGATGTGTGTATCTGCAAACTATTCTTGTGAAGTTTAACATCCACTACGCAACATCTGCTACTTTGGCAATTCAGTTTTCAATTCGAGAATTTCCACAGCCTTATTTGCCAAAAGTTATTGTGCGAATGGATAGATAGAAGGACCAAAGTCATAAACACTATTCAACTATGTTGTAAAGTGTTAAAAACTGGATTTAAACAAATAAATACAATTCAAGAAAGCTCCATAAAATCACTACATAAAATGTGAATTAATTATGAATGCCTATGAGAATGCTTTAAGAGTAAAAGTAACTACTAAGATGGTCATTAGTAGTCATAGAGTAGAGTTATCAATAGTGCATGTAATGTATTACACCGATTTAATGCAACAGCATAACAACCGTTAATCGTGATCCCTCGTTGCAGGCGAGTTCACAGTGGATAACTACTTCAGTGCTACATGGATTTCATTCACCTGCGCAGCAGATGTATTGTTATTAAATAGAGCTTAATTACTGCTATTGCATACATCCACAGAATGGGCCAAAGGCCTGTGCCGCTAATCTAAGAGGATTTATTTCGTGTTTTAAATCTGCTGCACGAATCGCACGATCTTTCGAAAAGTGCTTATCTGTTGACCGTGAGTCTGTATAATGGGCACGTACATGGTTGGCAGCTATTATTACAATGCTACATCATTTGCATGTGTCCACACGACCATATTGTTAAGATGTTATTACATGGAGCAATTCCTTCCAGCAACACCATTTTAGTGGGAAGAAATCTTGCTACCGAATTTCCGCAATTTTTTCAAAATCATCAGTAAAAATTGTTCAATTTCTGAGCTTGAATCAATCAAAGGATGATAAGATTGGATGTCATTTTGCTCCACCTTTTTTTGCATTAAAGATGGCGATGGCGACTGCAAGCACATCTCAAGTAGCTCAACTGTATTTGAATCTGGAGATAAGAAAAAATTAATAGAACTTCTACCAAATTACAGACACCTGTAATTTGGTAAAAGTAATGTTCGGGATGTAAAAAATCCAAACTATACGAGAAAAAACACTACAAAATGCTTCCTAAAATGAAATCAGCAGCATTAGAAAGGAAGGACTTGTTAGAGAGGAGAGGCTTATTACAAAGAAAGGCTTAAAATATGATTAACAGGCAAAATCACTGAAGTTCAGCAATAATAATTGCCCTATGTAATCCATATTCGTGAGCAGGCGAGTATGAAATCGATAACTGTTGCAACAATACGTGGATTTTATGCACCCATGCAACTGCGTATCGTTATTACATGGAGCTTAATTATTGCTATTGCATGCATCCGTGGATCCAGCCAAAGATGTGTACCGCTAATCTAAGATGTATTTTGTGTTTTAAATCTGTTATACAGATTGTATACTCTTGCTCAAAGTACTTATCTCAGGGTCCATGTGCTTGCACCAAACTGCACCAATTACACCTACCTGCTACAGACTGCTACAAAAAGTGCAATTTCAGCTTAATTTGCACCAATTTCACAATTGGCCTAGAAAAAATCACAAAAATTCTGAAAAATAAACCCCTTCTAAATAATAAAATTAAATAATTGGAAACATTTAAATATTTTGTAAGATGTTAACAACCTTCTGTAAGCAAAATTAATGCCAATAGCTTTAAGTGCATTTCGGTTGTTCAGCCTGATGTTTTTGAAAAACATTGTGTTCAGCAGCTTTTTCTAGGTCTGCTATAGTTGGTGATGGAAATAAATTGCAAAATTCAAACAGATGTGTTGAATAGTTAGTTCATGTATGAGACTGAAGTTTCAGTTTGAAAGGGTTTTTTTTGCGCTTATAATTTGTTGCTTGAATTAGCGTAATGTGCATACAAACTTTGGCATAAAATGGAGGGAGTGCAGAAAAATACATTTTAATACTGTTAGCAAGTTTGTATACTATTAGCAAGATATGTGTAAGCTAACGCATGTTTAGAATTTTTACGCCGTGTTCAAAGGTAAAACATTATGGTTCTAATCATAAACAACGGAATTGACGATAACACAAGAAAACGGAAATGAATTTTTGTCTTTTCAGCTCGATTAGAGGCCTGAATGGATCGCATCACATTTCTTTTACAAATTTTCAGTGTGAACTTGGATTAAGTTTGAAAAATTTGAGGTGGCATTAAAAATGTTCAATTTTTTACATAAAAAACCATTAAATTAAATACTTCAAACATTTAGCATTGGGAGATTTGGTTAGAACAGGGAAAAACAAACGAGGTTTACAGCACATTGCTGTTCCTATGACACCCCTTGCATTTTCACTTCTATATGGACAAAAATTATAGTTGTAAATGCTAAGTTTAAGCATGATGCTTTTGCATTACGTTAATCTAACTCTTATTGAATCTAGCTCATATCAAGTTATCTTAGTATATGCTTAATTTGTTGTCAATCAGAAAAAATCAGAAGGTAAAAAAGTACACAATCTTCTTTAACCCTTTCGCGACGATCGGCATGCCCACGTGCCAGCTGCGAACTTGCATTCAAGGACGAACGGCACACACTCGTGGCGGAGGAAACTTTACCGTAAGCGGAGAGTGGCTCTTCAGGGTGACCACTCAACCTGGAAACCGGGAGAACGGGGAAAAGTCAGGGAATTTTAGAATGGTCTGGGAAAACTGGGAAAAGTCAGGGAATTTTGTGGAAATTCTGGAATTTTTTTTTTTTTTTACTAGTTGTCCATATAAAAACTGCCCAGTTTGTATGCCATTTTCGAAAAATTTCGCCAAGTATTACGCTGTACTCGTAACCGCTAAATAAAGGTTGCCTTGAAATCCATGCATCCTACCATTCAGTTCATATTCCCTGCTGTGCTGAGAGTTCAAAATTATCAGTTTGCATCCATTTTCTTCTTAAAATGATTTCATATCAGAACAATAGGCATAATTTATTTTTATAGTGCCCGTAAAAATAAAGAAATATTTTACTAAACAAATTATATTTCGCTTAAATTATAGGATTCAATTCAGTCATTTTTTTCGGGCTTTGCTGAGAGTACACAATTGTCTTTTTCCATCCATCTCCATCCTCTTATTATTGCACGTTAACTTGACTAAACTAGATTATTTTCATATTTTGGTTGATTATAAAGGCTAATTTTGTAATTATTTTCACATAAATAGTACGATCATGAAATTCTTTTTTTTTTTCACTGGTGTTGCCGAAAGTGCGCAATTATCCTTTTCCATCGATCTCCACCTACCTATTGTAGCACATTAACTTGACTAAACTAGTTTCTTTTCATATTTTGGGTGATTATAAAGGCTAATTTTTTAATTATTTTCACATAAATAGTACGATCGTGAAATTCAGTTTTTTTTCGCGGGCATTGCCGAGAGTGCGCAATTATCCTTTTCCATTGATCTCCATCTCCCTATTTTTGCACATTAATTTGACTAAACTAACATATTTTCATATTTTGGTTGATTACTCTTTTAATTATTTTCATATAAATAGTTCGATCGTGAAAATCAGCCTCCCTCCTCTGGCGTTGCCGAGAGTACAAAATTAACCTTTTCCATCGATCTCCTATTGTTGCACATTAACATGACTAAACTAGCGTATTTTCATATTTTGGTTAATTATAAAGGTTAATTTCCTAATTATTTTCACATAGTGCCATTCAGTTGTAATTAACTCAGTTGAGTTAGCAAAACTACATTTTGAAGGTTTTAAAATGTATATTGTCAATATACGTAAAATCTTACTGATGGTCAATGCGGTTTTACTGAAAACTCCTGATTTTTCTACTGATGACCCCTTGCAGAGGTTGGCATCTCTGTATATTATATACATTTTACTATATTTTTTTCTATTTTAATGACATTTTTTCGACATTGCTGAATTGACAATTATTCAGTGGCTGTGGCTTGTTGTAGTGTAGTTATTGCATATCTTTAATGATCTCTGTCATTGTAAGCAATTTGCAATGCCCATATTTAAGGACATCAATTTAGACTATTTCTTTTTATTGTCTTCAGTGAAAACCATTAAATTCTTTAAAAAAATTCTTTTATTAAAAGTGTCAAAATTTATTTGTAAACACAAAAAAATATGTGTATTTTTTTCTCCTGATTTAATGCAACTTCTTTTGGATAGTGGAGTTAAATTGTTAAGATTCTTTAATCAAATATGTAACTAAATAGGGACGTGCATGCGCACGTTTTATGTTAAAATTACAGGTCTGGAATTTCTTTTCATTTCACCTGGAAAGCCTGGAAAAGTCAGAGAATTTCAATATGTCCGAAGAGTGGCCACCCTGCACTTATACGTGCCGCCAAGTGGAATGTTTTAATTTGTATACTAGATGGCGTTACATGTCCATAGAAACAACTTCAATGTATTTTGCAGAGGCATGACCTTGGCAGAAGAGGATCGAATTATTTCTCTATTTGGAGTGGTGATATGTCATTTTGTAATGTAAACAGACAGAGTAATTCTCGTATCATCAACAATTTTATAATTGAGTTTTGGTTTTTATTTTTATTTCAGCATTATGATTTCGTTGGTGAATCATAGGAATATAAGAGAGTATTTTTTTTTGTTTGGGTTTTAGAGGCAGTGAAATTATTCGTTTATTTCGAATAAAAGAATGAGAGCAACTAACGAGTATTTTGTATTCAGATTTGTATGAAAAATATACATCAAATAGAAAATATTTCTTTTATTCCTGAAAAAAGTATATTTCAGTGTTGAATAGGTGATTTTTAGTGAATTTTTTTCGAGAGTTAGACTTAGTGCAAAAAATGTGCCGTCCTTTGGGACCAGTTCGGAAGCGAAGCGCTCCGTCTTTTGGGCCGCGACAGCTCCGGAATGCCGCCGTCGCGAAAGGGTTAAAGTATATCATATTGAAAATAAATTGTCTTTCTTTCCAGAAATTTTTTAATTTTTATGGTATACATTGTGTCTAGGAAAGTGTGTATCAGGGAAAATTTCTCGAGAACAAAGATTTATCCTTATTTTTTTAATGCAGCTGAATAGAAAACCCTTATGGTGCTACACAATGATATAACTTTCGGGGGGCTGACCCACCTTTTTATGAAGGGGGCTATCTCACTCCCTTTTAGAGATAGAGAAAAAAGTCAATTGCAAAGTTAAAAAGTGTTACCAATTTATTATAAAAATGTGTTTGCCTGACAGAAAAAGCTGCAATTGTCCAAAAAATAGTTTTGAATGCATGTGATTCTTTAAATTGTAAATACATTTTAGCGATAGTTGTATAACAAACAGATTAATAAATTTAGTTTGATTGTTAACTGTTTTATTTGGCAAACGATTTGTCGGTAAACATCATCACAATCAAAGTCATGAAAATAAACTAATCTGAGATTGAAAGAACATTCCATCGGCATGCATGTATCCTTATGCTGTGCGTTTGTCACTTTGTCTTATTTTTATTTTATGAACCATGTCTACTATATTTACTAAAGGATATTACGAAATTATCCTAATTTTTGGAGAATGTAACTGGAACTATTATACACATAGCATAACAAAGCATAACATAACAAAGCATCCTAATTGTTGTTTTATTTGGGGGGAGATTTAGAGTCTATTCCATAGTTTTCAGAGGGTTTTTTCAGCTGGACAAATACATTTTTATACTAATTTGGCAACATTCTAACACTTTTTAAATATTTTTTCTGTATCTCTACTTCTAAAAGGGAGCAATATAGGTCCCCCCTCCCCATAAGATGGAGGTCAGCCCCTCGAAAGTTGTCTCGTTGTGTAGCGCCATAGGACTTTCTTATGCAGCTGCATTAAAAAAAATAAAGATAACTCTCTTTGTTCTTGAGGAATTTCCCCTCGTACAGACTTTCCTAGACACCCTGTACACCCAATGTAGTTGTTGAAATTTTCTAGTTAAAATAGCACTTTCAGTTCTCATTCCATGCAAAGTAAGACATTTCCATTTGATATCTGAGATGTATACTGCTAAAATTCTATACTGTAGGCTTCTATCGATCCGCCCTCCCTGGAAAAACACCCCACCACTTTTTCTCTCTATTTGAAATTTTGCAACTTTCCGTGAAACAGCCCCACCCTTCCAAGCATCGTGAAAGAAATGTCATCATTGAATAAAATAAATTTATAGACTGGGATTAAAACTCATTTGATTATTTTTCCGATGTGTGTGTGTGTGTGTGTGTGTGTGTGTGTGTGTGTGTGTGTGTGTGTGTGTGTGTGTGTGTGTGCAGATTGTACTTAATTAATAGGAAAATGAAGGCTACCCTTTCTTAAATTGTTGTATATGATTTTTAAATTTCTGAGGTATTTAGAAATAAATGATTTTAGAAAGTAATTAAAGATATTATAAAAATCTAAAAGAAAAGATAAAAAGCACTGTGATAGCTGGAAATAAACCTTTGCTCTTTAAGACAAGTCTTTTAGAAACTGTGTTTTCTTTAGTAGAAAATTCTGAATAAGCTTACCCTTTACATGCTCCACAATTTTCCATCACATTTTCAGGGGCAGATTGACAAAGTTCTACTTATTTCTCGTAGCAGAAAATTCTTAGTAAGTGCCTCGTACATTTTCCTTGATTTTTCTTTGCATTTTAGGGTACGGATCGACAAATTCTACAGTACTACAGAGATACATCAACACAACAGGTTAAAACACTTTATGTCTGAGATGAACTATGTATTAACAATGCGATAGAAATTGTTGGTCAAATAAAAATTAAATAAAATAAAGTATATAATTTTCTTCTGCATACATGATTTTGTTTCAGGGTTCATGAGCACTCTAGAAAACAGGAATTTACAGGGAATTTGAAAGTAAACTAAAATGTCAGGGAAATTGCAGGGAAAATCAATTTTTTGTTCAAAATTCTGGAAAAATAATTTTCAACTTGCTGACCTGCTTACAGAGAGACACCGATTACAGCGGATTCTCCGTAGTTTCTCCAGGAAACATCCTTATACTATGGATGACGGAATTTGCATAGTTTCCTATGGAAAATTGTCTTCTGTGGAGGCCATTGTAAATTTACTTTAGTGTGCATGGTAATGCCAACCAAATCAACGTAACAAGAGAGATTTATGGCTGCGTGGGCATTAATGCCAATAAAATTAACGTGACAACAGGGATTTACAGCCACATGCCCGGTAATTCCAATCAAATCAACGTAATAATGATTTACCACTGCGTTGAATGTAAAAGATTGCTTTTTGCATGGAAGCAATAAATGTACTTTTTAAAACGTTGTTAAATTTATCATAAATCACTGAACGGTTAATTTTATAATTATTTGCTCATAACCAGTGCAATTCAGTTTATGTTCTTGTGAATCGCCGAGAGTCGATTAGTATCTTTTTCCATCTATCTCCATCTTCAAAATATTGCATATTAGATTGACTAAACTAGCTTATTTTTATATTCTGATTAATTATTAAGGTTAATTTTTTAATTAATTTTGCATAAACACTGAGATTATGCCATTCACTTTATGTTCTCGTGAATCGCCGAGAGTCCATTGGTAACCTTTTCCATCTATCTCCATCTTCTAAATATTGCATAATAGATTGACTAAACTAGTTTATTTTCTTATTAAGGTTATTTTTTTAAATTATTTTCAAATAAACTGCACGATTGCACAATTTACTTTATGTTCACATGAGTCGCAGAGAGTCAATTAGTGTCTTTTCCCATCTATCTCCATCTTCAAAATATTGCATATTAGATTGACTAAACTAGCTTATTTTTATATTCTGATTAATTATTAAGGTTAATTTTCTAATTATTTTTGCATTATTTTGCGTGATTATGCAATTCACTTTATGTTCCCGTGAATCGTCGAGAGTCCATTAGTATCCTTTCCATCCATTCCCATCTTCTAAATGTAGCATATTAGATGACTAAACTAACTTTTTTTCATATTTTAGCTTTATTCTTGAGGGGAATTTTTTAGTTATTTTCGCATATGTTCACATGAATCGCCGAGAGTCCATTAGTATATTTTTCCATCCATCTTCTAAATGTTGCATATTAGATTGACTAGACTAGCTTATTTTTATATTCTCGTTATTTATTAATGTTAATTTTTTAATTATTTTTGCATAATACATATGTTTTCCTATTTTGAAAAATAAGTATGAACCTTTTGAAAGTAATATTTTCCAAAAAGTGATATTAAAATAATGATTTAACCCTTTCGGTACGGTGGCATTCCGAAACTGCCGTGGCCCAAAGGACGGAGCGTTTCGTTTCCGAACTGTTCCCAAAAGACGGCTAATTTTTTGCTCTAAGCCTAACTCTCGAAAAAAATTCACTAAAAATCACCCGTTCAACACAGCATTCTACTTTTTTCAGGAAGAAAGGAAATACTTATTTTCTATTTGATGTATATTTTTATACAAATTTTCTTTTATCAAAATATTGAAAATTTTAGTGTATATATGTTTTAGGTACAGATGGATAATTCTTTGGCATGTCCTTCCGATTTTTTAAAACTGTACCACATATATGCGTATTCTTAGACAACAAATACTTTGCAAGTACAGGAGAGGTAAAAAATTTATCCAAATACAAAGTATATCCTTTTCCTAAAAGTTCACTTAGAAATGTTTTCACAACGCGTTCTCCATACCCACCATCAGAGCTTGATAATTCCGTCTCCTTTCCAGTATACACAAGGAAATTCCATTTATAGCCTGATTCCGATTCTGACGATTTATATATTTTTATATCTGGACCTTTTCGAGGGGATATATTTACGAAATCCCAGCCTTCCTTTCCATGAGAACAAAGATTCATCAATGAACACATTTCTTCTAGGAGTGTGTATAGATTTAAATTTTGAAACTAATGCTTCTAACACGGGTTTCAATTTATCTAGTTTTTGGGTATTACTATCAAGAGTAAAATGCAGGTAACGTAATACTCCTATAAATCAATCACGACTCATAACTGAATTAAAAAAAAGGAGTACTGATAATTGGATTCTTAGAAAAGTACATTTTAAGATTTGGTTTTCTGACAATGCTCGTCAAAATTACTAGTGCGAGAAACACGCGAAATTCGTTTCCTGTCACAGGTGTAAATACATTTGAAACAGGTGGAGTCTTCGATGTGGAAGGAGAGAGGAGATTTTTCTCCCATTTTTTCTTTGCAAACTCATTAGTTGCTTTTACGATAAATTCTACTAGTTCATCATCAAAAAATATGGTAAAAAAATCAAGTTCCTTATCTAAATTAGGCGGCATGATATTGTGATTTATTCCAGGTATGTTCAAAATCAAGTATGTTCAAAATCTTTCAAATCACATGTCCAAACATCATTCGAAAAAACAGACAAGCTGGCGGCGTTTTAATAATAGTATGCTCAGAATCTGAAGAATCAATTGCATTTTCAGATTCATCATCAGAAATAACACTGTTCCACGAATCTTCACTATCTGCTTTGCTTTCATTACTGTCGTTCGTTTACCATACGCGTATATTCTTCCACAGAAAGAAAAATTCTCAAACCAGCCATACTTTTATCCGAAATAGCCTAATCATTTCACTGTTGCACATTCCTTTAACCCCCCCCCCCCCCCCCCCAAAAAAAAAAAAAAATACTCTCTTATATTCCTGTAATTCACCAACGAAATAAATCATTAAAAGCTAAAATCAAAAGGAGACCCGGAACTCAATTATAAAATTGTTGATGCTGCCAGAAGTGCTCTGTTTACTTTACAGAACCATGTGTTTCACCGCTCCAAATGGAGAAATAATTCATTGGATTCTCCTTGTGCCAAGGTCAAACATCTATAAAATACATTTAAGTTGCTTCCACGGGCATTTAACGCCATCTAGTAGACAAATAAATTCAAATGAAAACGTTTCACGTAGAAACACCGATACGTGCCAGTCGCCGTTTAGGGTAAAGTTCTCTCCGGCACGAGTGCGTGCCGTACGTCATTGAATGCAAGTTCGCATATGGCACGCAGGCGTGCCTACCGTCGCGAAAGGGTTAAGCAAATAAAAAGGTTGACAGGTCGTCTTACATTCAAGAAAAAGTATCTATTGGTAATTATATACAAACAGTTGATCATGCAATTAAAGGTCTTGAACAAAGGAGCTTTGTAACCAAGTAGGAAATAATACCAATCTACCTATAGGAAATAATGCTATCCACCTACAGGGAAAAAGAAAAACTGCTTTCCCACACACCAAAATTAATGAAACAGCAAACATTAGTTCAAATGTTTAAACAAAATGATGAAATGTAAACTTTCTTTTTCTTTCTTGTATATATATATATATATATATATATATATATATATATATATATATATATATATATATATATATATATATATATATATATATATATATATATATATATATCTTAAAATTTCTTTTTTTCCCATTTTTTTTGTATAAAATAATATTTTTTAATGAGTTAACTTGACTTTTTGTCACTATTTTTACTAAAAACAATGTTTTATAGTCTATTTAGTTGAATTTTATCTTAACTTATAATCCTGAAAATTCTAAAATCGGAGTTGGCAAAGTCCATATTTTTGAGGTTGTACTATATATGCAGATAAAATTGTATACAAATATAGAAAATTTTGAGTTATTTTGAATGGTTTTCTTTTCACTGTCATGTATTCACAGTAAATATCAGTTAAATTTAAAATTATTTTTTTTTTAATTTGTATTAAAATAGTAGTACGAAGTACCTGGAATTTTGATGAAGACAGTAAGGAAAACCTGGAAAACTCAGGGAAAATTTCATTTTGAAAAATGGGCATGAACCCTGTTGTTTGCAAAGAAATGCATCCTCTTAAAATACTTTTTCCAAGCAAAAATTACCAATGGTGATGTTGCTGCACATCATGCAGTACTTAAGAATCTCCTCACTCTTGTTTCTTTTTCTATTTTCAAAAGACTAAAAAATCACAATGTTGTTTTCACATTTATATAGTAACTTTCTAAACAAAGTTTAATTTCAATCAGTTGAATAGTTTTGGAGAAAAACTGGCAATAAAATTTCTTAATTTAAAATGTGCATGACATGAACAAGATATAAAAACAAAATTTGGGCATTGTTTTTACAGACATATAAAAGGCTATGCATATACAAATCTACTTACTTTTGTTGAGTAATCGTTTTAAATTAAAAAGATGCTAGCATATTATTTATAAATACTTTATATAAATACTTTATTTACTATTAATTACTTGAGATATGAGCATATGTTTCATAAATTATGTTTTAAAAAATTAAATAGGCATAACCTCAATATTTTGTATGAGAAATTAAAAATATATTGTTATTACATATTGAAGTACAAATTATTAGCTTTAATTTGGCACCAAATTTAACTACATTAGCTGAAAATTAAAAAAATAATAGCCAATTTTTATATATAGTACTAGATTACTGTGAATGCCAAAAACTTAAAACATCAGTTTTTCATAATGATTGATCATTTATGAATAAAGAAATACAAAACAAATCATATAAGCATGAATCATAATTATCTACATAGGAAAAAATTAAATGTCAGTAATGGCACATAGGGTTAGAAGATTTGTTATGGAAAGTATTTGACCATGTAGTTCTTATCGACATCTTAAGGCAATGATGCACTTGAACATTGATATATATTATAGCATTTTGTCTGAACTCCGATAATACTATCTGTACAAGTAGGCAATTTTCCATAAAATTTAGGAATTGCATTACAATTTAGCTATGAAAAATTTCAGTGAAAAGTGTTATTCTCTTAGTACTTAAAATTTTTAATTATCATTTTATTGTAATATTTTTTTTTCTTTGCAGCTTACAGAAGTTAATTTAAATAATATTATTTGTCCAGCTGTATCTGATCCTTTCTACGGTCCACATTATCGCATATGTGCTATTCTTCACCAGACTGCTCTAACTTTGGTTGTCGGAAAGTTGTATACTAAATTAAGTTTGCTTATATTGCAAGCTCTAGGAACTGTTGTGTGGACTGGTGAAAAATATGTTGCAATGGCTGCTCTCAGGGTGCAACAGTTATGTAGTATGTGCAAGGCACAAATCTCGCGAAAACCAACGAAAAATGAAGAGTTTTCTCACACAGATTGATATAGACACAAAGTGGTTGTCTTTTTAATTCATATTTTGTTAGGTAGCTCACTACCAAAGATTTTTTATTTATAATTCTTACTTGTAATTTATTTTTTGATTTTAGTATTTTGATACATATATCTACTATGGTATGTTTGCATACTTTCATCTGAAAATTTTCAGTACTTGCATATGTACATGTGATGGTTATTTTACTTACTACATAAATACATGTATACGCATGTGTTGACATGTATATTGTGTTATTTTAGGTCTCATAAAATAAAAGTATGTGAATAAAAAAAATTAGCTCTAAAACATTCCTGAGAATTTCAAGCTCAATATTGTGTATGATGTATCATACATAAATCTAGTCTTAAAAATCCTTTATTAAAGTACATTAATTAGTTCATAATTATGTTGATTGTTATGCTTTAATAATTATATACTCATTACTGTATTTAGTACTTTAACTTATTTCAAAGATAACTCTCTTTATATGTGTTTTACTTTGAATAAAAAGTACAAATGTGTCTGTGAAGTTGGGTAAGTACTTGTAATTATGACAAATTTACATTTGTATATAGATGTTTTTGTCTAAAAGGTTTTTGTTTCTTTTAGAAATTGAAGTCTTAATTAATAATGCATTGCAGTCTAACCTCATTAAGATAAACTCAGTACAAATTATTGATAGTACAAACTACATTTTCATTCCCCATCCTAGTGTGTATTCAAATAATGTTAATTTATTCATTTAAGATAAACTCGGATAATACACATTTTTGGTTATCATTTGCAGTTCTTTTAGGTCCAAAGTATTCATGCTACATTTAAACAAATTAGTTTCGACCAAGCTACCACTTCTACTAGTTTTAGTTTTTTGGCCCCATGCAAATTCCATATATTCTTGAGTTTATAGGAGGTGCTGGATGTCAACAAAACACTTTTGTGTAGATTCCCAGATCTGATAATGTTTACCCCTATTTTCTCAAAAATGCTTTCAAATATCAGACAATATTCACAAAAACATGTTTTGAAAGGGTATAAATTATATTCTCTATACTTTTGGGACATCCCTATTTCAATTTTTTCCAAATAAATATTGAATTTTGTGTAATTTTTTACAGTATAGTGGACAATTCCGATTTTAAAAGCTCTTAAAACCAACTGATATTTATAGGGAATTTTTTTCTGATTTCAAATATCCAAGTGAAAATCTCTTAAAATAATTGTTTATTTAAATAAGAAGAGCCAGGGAAGAGCCTTCCCTGGCATATTTTTCAAGAAATGAAAAATCGCAAAATCTACTCAAACACAAAATGGCCCATGATTGGTTGTGACGTCATATGGCCTGTTCGACCTGTGATGCAACATTCTATCGCATTTTGCCTTGAAATATTTGCAAAGTAGCAGGGATTTAATTTTGTGTACAATTGAAATTTTACATTTGTACTTGGTCTGTTTGAATTTAGACCATTTGCTGATTATTTTATTTTATTAAAAACATGGATCCTGGTTTTGATCCTAGTTTTCGAAAGAAATCAGACAATTTGCCCAAGATCGATTTTACTGTGAAGACGCTCTATTTCAGAAACAATAAATCTTGGATCTTGTGACAGCTGAAAATTGTGGTGTAAACTTGATACCCTTTTCTTGAAGGTTTATTATTATTATTATTATTATTATTATATGAATTACATCTATGTTTAAGGTATCTGTGGTAGAAATCGGAACACTTTGGACTCCAATTTCTCCGAACCTGATGGATAAAAATGTACATATTTTTTTCTTGTTCTGTTGGTCCAGATTATGAATATATAAAATAATTTTAATACTTTGGAACTTTTTAGAAACCACTTAAAGCAACTATCCGAGTGAGCGACTTTTTAATTTTTCTTACTTTCACTCAAACTACAAAAGATGTACAAAAATAGTAAGCGACAAAAATATGCATTAGCAAATTTAATTTCTGAATCTAATTTTTTAAATAAAAGGGCTAATTTATTGAACTTTACTGACTTAGTTTTTGAGTAGTCGTCTTGTCAAGTTGAAGAAGATTGAAAATTTTTCGTTTTACAAGTTTGTAATGCTTATAAAAACTAAAAGTGCTAGCTAGGAACAATAAGCAATAATTTGTAGTGCTTTCAAAGTCTTGCAAGTGCATATAATTGGGTTTTGGATCGAGTGGTTATAATTTCGATAGCTTAGTTTTTAACCTAGATTTTCCCAATAGCTGGGAAAGCAGCAATATTTAAAATATCACGATTTTTGCTGCTCAGTGCCTTTATTTACTCCTTGGTGAAATATGGGTGCACGAAAACGAGATATTTTATTTTGTTTAAAAAAAATTAGAAGGTGCTTTTGGGGATTCTAAAGATGTTTAATGATTGGTGAGGTTTGAACATAATACATGGAAATATATATAATCAAGTACGTAATTATATGCCGCCAAACAAGTTTATAAATTAACTTGAATGTAAAATATCGTCAGATATATTGTTAAGTTTAATATATATACCGCAAAGCAAGTTAATAAAAAAATTTCATATTTTGAGAAAATTGCATATCTAGAGTCGGAGTATCCAGATGAAATCGGGACGAAAAGTAAAAGTGCTAGCTAGCTATAAACAGTTAGCAAGTAATTTGTAGCACTTTGAAAGCACTTTGAATGAAACGAATGAGTTTGGAAAAAAATCGAACAAATTGAATCTTATCGAAGATTTATTTTACAAAATATTATTTATGGAAAACCATTTCAGCTCCATCAAACCCATCTCTGATAAAAAAAAAAATTTGTGTATGTATGTGTGTAATGTGCTCCATAATTTTTTGAGTGCAAATAGTTATAGTTAAGTTTGTTATACAGTAAATTTAAACTGAAAGTTTAGATTGAGCTGTGTATTTTTTCTTGGAATTAAACATAATATTTATGTTTATATGTATATTATATTTATATGATTTGTGAGGATTCTAAATATAATATCTAATAATTTATTTTTAAATTAAAGGCAGTTTTAAATTATTTCTTATAATATTATATTTTAAAACCTCTAATAAACAGTAAATCATTTATGATTCTGAATAGGTGAAGAAATTTTAAATTATTTTCCATTTAATTTCTATTCCTTTTGTGCAATGTTTCAAATTTGTGATTTAATTTTTTAGATACAATATATTTTATAATTTTTCAAAAACACATGTACTTAATCAAAATACTAAATTGCAACTTCTCATTGCAGTATACTGGTATAAGAAAATTTTATGCACGGAATTTTTTATGTTCTCTAAATTAACTGTAAACATCACACACTAAACCGGGCACAAAGTCAATAATCCACTTTGAATCTGGCTTTAAATTCATCCGTGATAGCAAAACTAAAAATAGAGTGCCTAACCAGTAGTCGACACCCATAAAGATTTTCCAAAGTTTATTAAATCATAAGGAAATAACTTCTCATAAAAAGGCTTTGAAAATTGGATTATACAGTCATTGATTTATTATCATAACATACGTAGTGAACACTCTTTAATGACGGTGAATTTTGTTTAGAATCTGACACTTCCTGCACTTCACACTATTTTTTACGAAAAACATTTTTTGGCACAGATATAAATATTTTAGCTGATGATGTAAACCTAGTAGTTGGGAATATTGGAGCAATATAATACTTATAACTATTCGGCAGTTTGGGACAGAAGAAACAGTTATAATTAACGGAACTTTCCGAATATAACCAAACTTATGCACCAATTCTCGAAGACGCGAGCCACGGACGAACCTTGTGACGTCACATTCTGTGCTCTCCAAAATGGGTCGTTTTCCCACCACAATCAGAAAAGCAAGCTTTGACTGCTAATAAAACATGAAATACAGCTTGGAGAATAAAAATGTTTATACTTTTGTCCGTTTTGCAACATTTCGAATCGAATAATAAAAAATAAAAAAATAGGCCGGAATTGTCCATTGAATAAAATAGTGAATGTTATAAAGCCTTTCATAGTTGCAGTTACTCTTGCTTTTTCAAATGCAATTTTGTGCCTTTCTCTATACTTTTGGGACAGACTGTATACACTCTGTTGCAAAAAAATTTATATACCCATAAGAAATTAAACTACAGCTGCAAACTCGGCGTGTATTTATCATTTGAGGAGATATGCAAATGATATGAATTTGGGAACTAAAATTTTTTTTTAAGATATGGTGGCAAAAAAATTTTAAATGGTAAATCCTCTCTTGGCAGCTATACAAACTGATATTCGGTGCAGCAAAGAGTCAATTAAGTTGCTTATGTCCTTCTACAGAAGATTCTGCCACAAATGTTGCAATTGGTCATCTAATTCAGTGATATTCCGAGAAGGCTGCAATTGCTGTCCCAGCATGCCCCGGACATGTTCTATTAGTGATATCTCTGAAAATCTGGATGGCCATGGAAGGGTATAAATCCTCAAAGATGTTATTGAAAAAGTCGTGCAGTATGTGGTCGAGCGTTGTCCTGTTGGTAAATGGAACCTGAACAGCTTGACAACATAAGTAGGACACTCGGCTGCAGAATATCGGCGATGAACAATTGAGCCATCAGATTGATTTGCAGCACAACTAAGGAGATCGGCTGTCCCACGAGATGTCTTCCGAGTCTGTCACACAATGTGTGATAGCCATATGCCACTCGACAACAAATGCGGAATTAAAGCGCTGACCAGTCCTCCTCCACACATGTTATTAGCACTGAGAGAGAAGTGGGATTCATCGCTAGAGATAACATGCCTCCAATCGGACACAGTCCAGGCTGAACGAGCTTGGCGCCAATGTAGACTGATCTCCTTATGTTGAGGGGTCACTGGTAGGCACATTGATATCGACACCTAATCCCACCTTCTGCCAATTGTCTCAGAATAGTATCCCTTGATACAGAATGCAAGGAGAATGGCAAATGCCTTCAAGTGGCTAATAGCTATGCCATTAGTGTGGACGTAGCTCCTCTCCCAACTGCACAATTCTCTCAAGCACTTGCCTGTCTGGGGCATCCTGAGCCTCTGCGATAGTTACATGTGCCTTCTCTGATCCACTGTTGTCAACACCGATCAACTTGCATATCACTACAACCAAGATGCCGACTGATACATCTGTTGGACCAAGAACTTTCCTTTGGCCTATGATGCGAACTCTCTCTCTCTAAACCCATCAATTGTTAGTAGTGCCATCGAGTGTGTTTCAAACACATCTTTGTACACAACTTGCAGTATCAAATAAAGAAATTCAGTTCCAATTGCCCATGAGTGAGAACACTAGTCGTTTTAAATACTGCATGATGTATCTTTCTCATGCTTGTAACATGAACCCTATAACATAATTGGTGCTGACAGTTTGATCATTTGCATAACTCATAAAACAACATTTAAAGCAGAGTCTCATAACTGTAGATCAATTTTTTTATGAGTACATATATTTTTTTGCAACAGAGTATATATATATATATATATATAGACTTACAGGGCTATATATATATATATATATATACACTTACAGGGCTAGACAAATTTCCCCTCAATCTAGGAACCAGGCCAAAAAATTAGCCATGAGCTTTTCATTTACATTATTTTGTATTTTGATGATATTTGTTAGAAAGCACATATTATAAATAATTCCAATGGTTTAACTCATAGAGGTTATCATTAACATTTTAAAAAAATTCATTTTTCTTAGATTAATAATTGAAAATATTGATGTTTTCAAATTTAATTTTATAAGAGAAGCAAAAATATGCATATATTAATTTATTTAACATAATATAAAAAATATTCAAATCTAAAGAACATTAGCTTTAGATTTGAATTAACTTTTTACATTAGCTGTTTTACTCTTCTTCGACCCAGACCATCCGACCTACCAGAAAGGTATAAGGTATCTGTTTGGATGGTTGGGAAGTGCCACCCAATTTAGACCAGAACGCAACGGGGGAGGCATCCACAGGGATCGTACCCTCCTCCCCCTACCACCAACCTCTCAGGACTTACGGACCCACATGTTTAACGTGATCATACTCCGCATGAACACTGCAGCAGTTCTGGCAGTGGCGGGAATCGAACCAATTGAACGAATCGAATAAAAATAGCATACGATAATAATTTTCAGTAAAATATAAAATGAAATTGCATTACAAAGTAAACAAAATGTTTATTTAATAATAAATTACAAATTACATTTAATGTGAAATTTGAGCTTTGTGTTTTTTGATAACTTCATTTATATTTGGGCATAAAAATGATAATGCTACTCTCATTTTGTGATCCCGATTTAAATGTCTGGATCTTTTTTTCGTTTTTATGTTGGTCAAAGCCGAAAATCCGAATTCGCACAAATAAGATGTGGAAAATTATAATAACACACTTAAAGCTTTTTGTGATATTGTCAGATAATCGTATCTAAGATTAATCCAGAACAAATTAATTGATTCTTCTGAATGTTTTGAAATTAAATCTCGGTTATTACACACCAAAATTAGTTCTTCCTCTTCTTTCAAAGTTAATTCATACACCGACGTATCGTTTATCACAAATGGATTTCGAATGCAATCAAATTTTTTTATTTTTAAATTTGGGAAATAATGAATCATTCTTTGCTCCTGTATTGTAAAATGATCAATAACTATTTTATGAATTATTTTATAACAGTCTTTTGGAACTGACTCAAACTTTTCTAAACTACCTTCTTGTGCTTTATTCTTCCGTAAAGTAATATTTTTCTTAAATCCCAACAATTTATTGGTTGTGTTTAAAATATTTTCTTTCGGTTCTTGAATACTTGTATTTATGTTATTAAAAATAACAAAAATATCAGATAAGTAAGCTAGCTTAGCACACCATATTTTGTCATCCAACAAATCAACAAAATCATTATTATCTTGTTCAAAAAATATCTTTATCTTGTTTTTTAATTCAAGCATGCGAGATAAAACTCTGGACAACCACCTAACTTCCATGTGCAGTAACAATTCGTATTTAGACTCCATAGCCTGGTATAATTGGCTAAATAGGCAACTTTTTAATGGTCTTGATTTTATATAATTAATTATTTTAACACATTGTTCCAGCACTATTTTCAATTCTAATGGTAATTGTTTTGTAATGAGTATTTCCCGATGCAAAAAACTATGGGTAACTAATATATCTGCATTATGTTCCCTTACATGTGCTATAAATCCTTTTATAGATCCAGTGATAACCGGAGCACCGTCTGTGCAAATGCCAATGTACAAATTCCACAAAATTTTAATTTCTTGTAAATACGAATTAATTTCATCGAAAATATGCGCTTTCCTGTTGTGAAATCAGATAATTCACGACAACATAAAAATTGATTAATTATATCATTTTTGTGAATGAATCGAACGAATGCAATTAAGTGTGCTTTTCCCTTAATATCAGTTGTTTCATCGATTTGTAGAACAAAATTTGAATTTGCAAGAGTTTTGGCAGTATTTTCAATATTTGGGGACAAGTCTATAATTCTGCGATGAATTGTGTCATTTGAAAGTGGTATTTTACAAATATCAGTTTCTGCTGATTCACCGATCATTCTTTTTACAATTTTACGATAAGCAGATAATATAATTTCTTCAGCCAAATTATGAGGTTGAAGTCGTCATTATACTTACGATGAACATTATATTTTTTGGCGGAGGAAACATCCTTACTTGTACTGGGCTCTGACTCGTTAGCCTGATCACTAACATCATCATTATTGTCTTTAAACTTTCTTTTTTTTATATTCATTTATCCATTTTAGGAGGTTCTTTTAAAATAAAAATAATTTTGTCAAAAAATTATTAAAAACGACATATCTTATATTACCGAATATATAAGTTATAACCTAACCCTATGCACGCATCAAGCGGGTGACTAGTAGACTAAACTAGTATATAGCTTTGGGTTAAATCTAAAATCATTCCAGAACTGTAATAGTCATGCGCATTGGTTCAGCTAATCCTCGCTAGGAAGGTAAAACCAATTGAAGTACTTGTCTGACATCGCTTATGTATGGGTATTCTCAGTGGCGGCACACTTCAAGAATCCCGGACGTCCATCTTGCTGCTCATGTCTTGGGACGAGTCGGTCGTCCTGGGCTTTCGACACTTCAAGAATCTCCTGGCACACTAAAGTGCTGCGACACAGTGGTTAAGAATCACTGCATTAACCATATTTAATAAATATATAGTCCTCCACGTTGAATAAAGCTTTGTATAAAAATTTTGTAAATCAGAAATTTAATTATTATCAATGTAATTGTTAATTTATTAATTAATTTATATAATTAATCAGACTAATGAATTATTGATAATTAATGTCTAATTATTAATTGATTTTCCTTGATTAGCAATTATGAGATTTGGGTAGGAAACTGCTTGAGTCCCCCCTCCATAATATCTGAATTGTTACACTTCTGGCTCAGTTCAAGAGTTAAATATTTTGTTGATTGACAGTTTTATTTCTCAGATCTACCAAATTTCCATTTGCCATGCCATAGCTAATTTTTTTAGACTACACGGCGACCTGGTGCCTGGGATTTGTCCAGACCTGTGTATATACACTCGTCAAAAGTGATATTGTAGCACCATGAAGGAATGCACGTAGCCATATACAAATCACAGTACTAGTAAAAGAGAGAGTCATATGCAAATAATTAAAAGAAAAGATATGCAAATGAAACTTGTTTATTCAGTAAAGAATGTGGCCCCCTACGGGCAGCTATACAGGCCGTAAAATAGCAAGGCATACTATTAATGAGGCTATTAATGGTTGCCTGAGGTTATCCTTGCCAAGCAGTGCCCACTGCAGCACACAATTATCTATGGTATGTACCAGTGGTCCCTGGTGCACTTGACGTCCAGTGAGGGCCCACACGTGTTCAATAGGAGAGAGATCCGGCAAGGCTACTGGCCAGAAAAGGATGTGAATTCCATTCAGGCTGTTGAGTTCACCTTGCAGTGTGGCATTGTCTTGCTGGAACACCATGCTGGGAACGGCCTGCACTACTGGCTGAACCACATGCATCACAACTTGTGTGGCGTACCAGTCCACTGTCAGATTACCTGCAATGTACACCAGAGCTGTCCACTGATCAAACATGATGGTCGGTGTGAAGCCTGGTAATATGGGCTGGCAGTTGGCATTCCCCAGGAAGCTACCACATCCATCCACAGCTGTCATTCTTCCACAGGCAAAAGCAAGACTCATCCATAAGCAATACCCAATACCATTCATTGGTCCAGTTATGATGCCAATGACACCATGCCAGGCATGCATTACTGTGTCAAGCGCTTAATGCACCCCAGTGGCTGGCTGCCATGTATGCAGCTGTACTTCATGCAACTTGTTACGAATGGTTTGGGTGCATGCAAGTGCAACTGTTGATATTGGCCGTCTGTTTTGGATATCACTTGCTGTTGCGAACAGATCTCGACTAGCCGTTCGACGAATCTGCCAGTCCATGCTCTCTGTCATGCGCCTGTTCGATCCACTCCCTCTTTGACATGTTCTCTAATGTTCCTGCATCCATCGTGTCACACATCGCTAGATGGTACTCACGTTGTGCACAACCTGCATGGTAATTGCATACATCGACAAACCCACGTCACACAGCTCTAGGATACAGTCTCGTTCCCCAGCCATTAACTGCTGATATACAGCTCGCTGGCATCTTTGAGGCATCGCTTCTTTACTTTTTCAAAAGTTCTGCTGCAAATCATTGCTGATAGGATTTATGGGATGAGCCATCTGCTGGTCTTTATCACCTGAAACTGGGTGTCACGTGACCTGATATGTACGAAAATTTAATCATTTGCATATGATTCTCTTCTACCGGTACTGTGATTTGCATATGGCTACATTCATTCCTTCATGGTGTTGCAATTTCACTTTTGATAAATATATATATATATATATATATATAAATTATATATATATATATATATATTTCAAAAAGGATAAAGTGAGATGAATGCAATGTACCAAAGTACATTTTATTTTAAATATATATATATATATATATATATATATATATATATGAACTCACACAGTAAACTTCAGTCAACATAAATCTGCATTTAAAAGTATTTGGTCTATTACAGTAGATGTACCTCGGTACAGCTGAATAGTGCCGCTGACAGAATTTTTGAGCACCTATGCAAACAAATTTGTATCCCCTATTGCCCTCTATTTTATAAATTATTGACTTTTTTCATAAACTGTTTACACGACACAGAGCTTCAAACCTCCTGGGCCTGTATTCCAAGTATCCTTTTGTCCCTACTTGTCAGTGGATCTAGACTCAAATCAGTGCCGACTTTGAACTCTACACCAGGCAGAGTAGAAGTAATTTGCTCATTTGCACAGAAAATATTTTATACATTTATTTCAAATAATATGTAATTAAATAAATGTTACTTGATTTTAAATTATTTGGATAAATACTGTCGCCCCTGATGCTATGCCACTGGTAAAAGAAACAATGAGCAATCTTCAATAACAGATTATTTTACTTAAACCCTAATTGTATACTTGGTGTGTGTAATAAAATATTATAGTGTAAGTACAATTTGATTTATTTAAACATTTAATTTATATCGCTGAAATTATGTTTTTTCTGACTTCATAATACAAACTATGATTTAAACAAACATATTTTGATGGTTCTGTAAAGTTCGTCTTAATGAGGTTCAACTGTGGATTCATCCAGCTATATTAGTTGGATATATTGTATTAGTGTGTTAATTGGATATAGTGTACTGCAAATGTTTCTATTAATGACTTTTAATTTTGTTTTAACTTTCTAAATTTTGCATATTATTTATTTTTTCTGTGATGAAGTTGTACTATTTTTTTTATATAATTATTGTTTGAGAACAATTAAAATCTTCATAAGATTGTATCTTAACAGCGGCGCCGACTTCGTGGGTTCGAGACAACACTTTATGAATCCCTATTAATTTTGTTGTGGGTTCCTTGAACCCCTAATATTTTTGCATGTATTTGGTTGAGAAAATGTATGCATATATGCATACATTTCTTTTTTGTTATCAATTCTTCAAGTATCTCATTATTTATTCCCTGTTTACTATATAGAAAGTGTGTATAGAAATTTACCCCTCAGACTGTTTATTGTATTCGGAAAGCAGGATTTTAACTCAAAAATGATTTAAATGCAGATTTGTTAACATTTTTAACATTGATAAAAATACTTAAAATATATTTTACATTTTTTGTTACTTTTATGAAAGTAATTGAGTTGAAAATTCACACAGTATCTGTATATATTGTATATAATAATGTTGCGCCTACAAAAATAAATAAAATAAATAATTATCTAGAGAAAGGAAAATATTTTTCTGTACTTAACTATAATTTGCTTCATTTTAGGATTTCAGACGTCTTATTGTGCCAGATAATCTGACTGAATGAAATTTAAATTAGATTTACATCCTTTTGTAAAATGGTCATTCAATTTAAAATTTCCAGAACCTGTAATAATTCTTCAAGTCTGTCGGTGCCTATGTATCTTAGGTTTTAAATCTGTCATTAAAAAATATTGTGCATTATAAAAAGTATATACATTATAAAATAAGTATTATATTGTTTGTGTAGAAAATGTGATAATTTTTGTCAAAAATCTATTGCCAATTGTTAAAACGTTTATGGTAAAATAACGAAACATTGTCTCTAGAGTCTTTCTAATACCACTAATAAATTAATAAAATAACAAAAAACCTTGTTTAATTATGGAAAGTCATATTTTTTTGTTTCAATAATGGAGTATCATAAATGAAATACTGTCAATTAAGTACTAGATCTCCAAAAAATTATGAATGTAAATTGAACTGTGTCTATCATGATTGGAATGTAAGATATTAGGGCTTACCCTTTTTTAATCACTATATGATAACTGTATCACTTTAAGCAGCAAATTGTTAGTAACTACCTCTTGATATTCTGAATATTTTCTTTGTACCTTATTTTCCCTAACAATGATTTGAATTTGATATAATTGAACTAGTTTCCTCATAAATTTATATGAAAAAAAAAATTCTGTTTACTCTTTTCATTTTTATTTTATCTTGTCTTTTTTGTAATATGAAGTTAATTATCCAAGTTCAAGCAAGCTGAATTTTGGGATTTTTTTCCTTAATTTTTCTTTTTGCATAGCAGAAAGAAATTATTTTCTATGATGTTGTAAGCTTTATCTATCACCTTTCATAACTAGGAATCAGAAACAAGTATGTTTCTAAATAGGTGTATTCTATAAATATATATTTATTTCTGTAGTATATAATTGGGATAAATAAACTAACTATATTTTATGTAATACAGTAGGACCTGGTTAGAACAAGCAATTCTAGACTGACTAATAATATGCTAACTAAATCTGGATATTGGCTAAATCTATGCTGCTGTAACTTTATATACTAGAAAATGCAGGAATGTTGCACTTGCTCCAAATCTAATACCCTGATACAAATTGTGCTAATTCTCGTGTTTTCCCGTATATTTTGCTCTGACCTGCGCCAATTTCAAAATTCAATAGAAAAAAAAAGTTTGACAAATATTAAAAATTCTTCTTGAATTTTCTAGAATTCCCACAATTGCTGTGCATACCTCAGCACTTTAGGAATATTTTCTAGTGCTAACTTTTTTGATTATTTCCATAAAATGTGCAAATTCACTGGGAAAAACTTGCAGGATTCAATTCATTTTCCAGTACATTGTTGAGCGCCCATATCAGTTTGCATCTACTTTCATCTTCTAATGATTCCATATCAGAGCTATAAACTATTTTATTTTTATAGTGTGAGTTAAAATAAACAATTATTTTACTAAACAAATTAATTTTTTCTTAAATTATGCAATTGCACAATTCAGTTTTTATTCTCGGGCATTGCTGAAAATACACAATTATCTTTTCAATCTATGTCCATCCTCTTATTAGTGCACATTAGCTTGGTTGAACTAGCATATTCTCATATTCTGGTTAATTTTTCTTTTTGCATAGCAGAAAGAAATTATTTTCTATGATGTTGTAAGCTTTATCTATCACCTTTCATAACTAGGAATCAGAAACAAGTATGTTTCTAAATAGGTGTATTCTATAAATATATATTTATTTCTGTAGTATATAATTGGGATAAATAAACTAACTATATTTTATGTAATACAGTAGGACCTGGTTAGAACAAGCAATTCTAGACTGACTAATAATATGCTAACTAAATCTGGATATTGGCTAAATCTATGCTGCTGTAACTTTATATACTAGAAAATGCAGGAATGTTGCACTTGCTCCAAATCTAATACCCTGATACAAATTGTGCTAATTCTCGTGTTTTCCCGTATATTTTGCTCTGACCTGCGCCAATTTCAAAATTCAATAGAAAAAAAAAGTTTGACAAATATTAAAAATTCTTCTTGAATTTTCTAGAATTCCCACAATTGCTGTGCATACCTCAGCACTTTAGGAATATTTTCTAGTGCTAACTTTTTTGATTATTTCCATAAAATGTGCGAATTCACTGGGAAAAACTTGCAGGATTCAATTCATTTTCCAGTACATTGTTGAGCGCCCATATCAGTTTGCATCTACTTTCATCTTCTAATGATTCCATATCAGAGCTATAAACTATTTTATTTTTATAGTGTGAGTTAAAATAAACAATTATTTTACTAAACAAATTAATTTTTTCTTAAATTATGCAATTGCACAATTCAGTTTTTATTCTCGGGCATTGCTGAAAATACACAATTATCTTTTCAATCTATGTCCATCCTCTTATTAGTGCACATTAGCTTGGTTGAACTAGCATATTCTCATATTCTGGTTAATGGTAAAGGTTAATTTTTAAATTAGTTTCTTATAAATAGTACGATTGTGCAATTCAGTTTTTATTCTCGGGTTTTGCCGGGATTACACAATTATCTTTTTCCATCCATGTCCATCCTCTTATTATTGCACATGAGCTTGACTAAACTAACTTATTTTCATATTTTGGTTAATTATAAAGGTTAATTTTTTAATTATTTTTGCTTAAATAGTATGATTGTGCAATTCAGTTTTTATTCTCGTGTGTTAAGAAATATTTTGGGCAATTTATACAATAGTATAAAAGTTAACTCTTTAGCTATGGGACATTCTCTTGTTGTACTGTCTAATCTAAAGGCATTTTTCTCAGATTTACAAAATTTCAGATTTTGAAGTAGTAGATTTGTTTTATTATGTTAATGTTTATTTTAAAGTATATTTTTTATTGAATAACTCTATAAACACCAAATAAAATAGTAGTAACAAATTAGTAAGCAATTAATATATCTTACGCATTTATTTATTCTTGCACAGAAAAGTAAATTGTGCTTTAATATCACAGTCATGAAGGAAATTTTCTCTCTTTTTAACTTCACCCACCTTAAAAAATTTCCTTAACACCTGTTTTTTTTTTGTTTTTTTTTTTACCTATTCTAAGGGTAGCAGGTATAAAAGTGTGTATCAGTGATTCAAAACAAGTTTTAACTAATTTATAAATTTATTAAAAAATATATTCTACTTATTATACATTTTTAGAAACAAAACACTAATTATCATAGCAAATTACACTTGCACTCACTTTTTTAACTTGAGAAAAACTTTCTGAACTTATATTTTATCTAAAATTTACATTTAGAAAAGGAAACTTGGACATTATAATTAAAAATATTAATTTAGAGGCTTTATAATCACAGTCATGAAGGAAATTTTCTCTCTTTTTAACTTTTCCCACATTTTAACTTTTCTCAGTTTTTAATTGTATTTGGTACATACAGGGTGCATACGGCTGCTTGAAAATTGGGAAGTACTTGAATTTTAGATTAACATTTTTAAGGCCTTGAAAGTATACTTGAAAATTCCCATTTTCTTGGTTAAGTGCTTGAAAAAGGCAGGGTTGAAAGTGTTCTGCAGATTCACACCATTGTGTTTTTCCTGAGAAATTTTGCTTTCTCTAGAAATTTCCCTAGCAGTTACACTGTCACTGAAATTTTCCTAAACAACATTGTTCTTTCCCAAAAATTTCATCAACAGCTTCAACATTAAACAGTAATGTTAGTTTGCTGTGATTTTTCCTCCCAAAAATGGATACAACTTCATAATATGGAAGAAATGATATCCTTGAAAAATAATTACATGGTACTTGAAAGTCGTTGAAAAGTGTTGAAATTTTTAAGGAAAGTGTACCCACCCTGTACATATATAAAATACAACATAAATTTTCATTTTTGTAAAATTGCATAATCAGAAAATGCATAGTGCCAAGTTTCAAAACAATTTTAATAACTGAGCTTAAAACTCTTTTGTAAGATAGAAAAATTTCATTTAAAAGTTGAAGCTGTATATATGTGCATTCAAAATTATATAAAACATTTAGAGAAATTTTATTGTTTTCTAAATCTTTGGGAATTTCACTTTGAAAAATGAGCAGTAGGTTGGACAAACACATTGACTGTTTTTTAAATTGAATGTGCTTGTAAATGTTCAATGTTGTACAGTCAACATTGTCATTTTCTTGACTCATATTTTGCTAATGTACTTGAATGTATGCGGGCCAGTTAAATTTTTTAAAAACAGTTTTTCACGGATATTAGGTACAAGTATAAACATATTTTAAATTTACTACTCCTAAAGTTTGTACATTTGCCACTCTGAAGCATTTCATGCTGCTCCAAAAGTGAGTTTTATACCTGCTCTGAAGCATTTCTTGCTGCTCCAAAAGTGAATTTTGTGCCTGCTCCAAAGCACTTTGTGCTGTTTCAAAAGAGAGTTTTGCCTGCTCTGAAAATTGATATGGAGAGCAAGTAAGTGGGCAACATACCTGAAAATGTATACGGTGTTGTCTGAGATTTAAGATGCAAACCTTTAATCAAAATACTTTATAATACTTTATATACCAAATAATACTTTAACAATATGCCCGCTTAACAACAACAAAAATCTGCACCAGTGGTGTTAAGATGGAAATTCTGCAAGAATATCTGGGGGGGGGGGGGGGCTCTCTTAGGAGCCCCCTGTATCAAATTTCATGACACTGCAATTCTTAGATTTTCTGCTACAGACACACACACACACACACACACACACATGTACAGACATTTTTTCATTATTATTATAGATAAATTAAAATTCAACACATGAAAGTATATACATATTAATAGTATAGATTCATTCGAAATTTGTTTGAATAAAAATTATTTTTTATCTTTCCAGTGGTGTTAAGATGGAAACTCTGCGATAATATTTTCAGTCAGAAAGGAATCGATTTGTGTGAAAATTGTCCAAAATCATGCTGCTCCAAAACATAAAATAAAATAACTAAAAAACTAATTGGAATTTAAAAGAAATTTCATTAAGACATATTTTCCTGGATCCTCAAGTATCCCTGTACTAAATTTAATGGCCGTATGATGCTTAGATTTTATACAGACAAGACAGATACACACACAGACATCTTCCTTTATTGTTACAGATTTTGACTTAGTGATATTATGCACCAATAGTTATGTGAATGTAGTATACTCCATAATTAAGCAATATCTTTATTAAATTTTAAAAAATGGAAATGATATAGCTAGAATTATAGAAAAAATTAATTTTTAACTAACATTAAGTAATACATGCTTATATAAAAATTGATAATTAATCTCAAAGCGGAATTATTTTTAAAGTTTTTTGAAAAATACATTTAAGTTGTTTTGTTTTATATTAGGGAAGTTTTATACTAGGTATTTGCTACACACGCAAACATCCAAAACTTGCTTTACAAGTTGGGAAAGTTTCGTCCCCAACTCGCTGGTGCTTGATGAGCTCTTTCGTGTCACCTGTGATGCAGGCATTGAGATATACCCATTGAGGTCCACCTCTTGTTTGATTGCACTCGCCAAACATCAGAACTTACCAACTCACCAAACTTTGCTAGCTCTTTTAACCTAGCTGATGCACACAACCACTCTTGTGCTCCCAATTGGCTCGACCAATTAAATTTTTGCCTATAGTGAAGAAAAATTTTCACTTCACAAATACATAAAATTAAAATGAATAACTCATAAATTAAATCAAAATTTAAAAAAATATCTCTGTATTGCAAAAATGTAACTATATAGGTACATGCCTGTAAAAATTTGTGATCATTGCTAGTTTGTCCAGGATGCAACTAGCAGCCATGGTTGGGTTTTCTACAGTAGAAAGCCCAAATGTATAATACATGTAGAATATGTAGACTACATAGAGTATTTAAAAACATCTCTTTATTGTACAAACATGTAATACAATTTCTAAACTGATTTTCCTACTTTTTTATTATTCAACATGGTTTACTTCCCCCCCAATATTTTAATTTCAAAATATATGAAATTTCAAAACAATATATGAAAATAATTATAAACTTAATCATATAATCACTTTATTAGGAAACAAAGAAGATCGGGGACATCATTTCACGTTACTGTGGGGGGGGGGGGGGGGGGGTAAAATCCATTTATACGTTTTTGTTGTGACTTGCAGATATGACTATTTTAAAACACATAACATTTTATAATAGCATTCAACTACTAAATTTGTTTCAAGGATATAAAGCTACAATTTTGACATTGATACAGCACTTTTATATGTTTTGCTCGACTTGTATAAGCTTTTAAGAAAATTCTACAAAGTAGAAAAAATAAATTTTTGAAACAAAAAATAATAAAAACTTGAATATATTGATACATTTTTAATTTTCTAACCCAAATATTTATTTGCCCTCTTCTTTTCTAATCAAGTTGGAGTATATCTTAGTTATTTTATCTTTATTTGGGTTGGGTTGATATATCTGGGGAAGTTGTTCCAGATTATTTTGTTTATAGTGTATGCAAAAACAAAACAAAATGGTATTTGTATTTTAGGCTGGATGTACATTTTCTTATAACCCCCCCTTACCTGATATATATTTTATTTCCCCCCCCCTTCTGTTATTTTATACTTTGATTACCTACTTCTCATCACACACTGCTCACTATATGCTCATTCAACAATATTGGTAATACTCACATGGTTGAACTTCAATAAATTTTGATCTTTCTCAGTAGAGCAGATCATTTTGTTCTTACAACAAACATATTTATCCATTGTTAAATTACATGCAACACGTGGGAGACAAAGGGATGGTGAAAATGGATGGTCATCAATGGGTATATCACCTCCTATGAGAAGAACGTAAGGCATCTAATTTCCAAATGTTTATTGCTATGTGCAAGAAGCTGTTAACAATTATGTAGTAATCATTTTTCACAGAAATTTTGACCCGCTCCTTTTTTAGCACAACTATTGTCTGTATACCATCTAATGGCTGTAACACAAACAAGACATCAATTCTCTATCTTTTAATACAAACCAGACTATAATTTGTTCTCAGCGGTAATCATCAAAAATATCAATTGCTTCTGGGCATTCTGGTAAAATGTCCCATGCTCATAGAAACCATATGGTTTCATAGCATCCCTCCCACCTTCAGAGTGAACAAAACAGCATGTCGATTCCAGAGTCTTCCATTTTGACAAGTGCATTCAATGCCAGTAGAAGAATAGGAAGCCAGGAGTGTAGAGTTGACAGCATGATTCCAATTCTGATACATCGGCTAACTGACTAATGAGACTTGGAATGCAGTCCACACATAAGGTAAACAGATCCTACTTTATTTACAACTCATATGTTTCCTGTTTAGGCATTTCTGTTTATCGCATTATCCAGCTATGAACCTTCCGTACAACTTTGGCCCTTTAAGTTTCAAAGTCTCATACTACCAAACTCTATAGCATACAAAAATATAAAATTTGGCACATTTGTAAAGACATGTTAGGGGGAACACGCTGAAATAAACAGTTTTCAATTTAAACTTTAGTTTAAGAAATATTTAATCTCTTTTAGTTTAAGAATAATTTAATTTTAAGTCATAGACAGAATATTTGAGCTACGAGTTCATGTCCTGGACAGACTGACTAACAGTAGCATGACCATTAAGCATTTTTGCAGACATGTACCTACATAATTGAATGTTTGTAAAACTGAGCCCTTTTTTACTTTCCTTATATATGTAGTATAATGGATAAGGAAAGGATTGTGACCCTGAACACAAATTGAACATTATTGAGGTTAATGTCTGTGTATGTGTCCTTCCGCGAGTCTATAGAGATGACATCTCATGAATGAATAGAGTGATCCAAACAAAATTTGGTGCAAAAATTACAATCGGTAAATACTTGAAACCTATTGTTTTTAACCCTTTAAGCATGTCATTTATTACCCTTCGCGCGTACTGCGGTGGGGAGTTTTTCTCCCATACCGTTTTCCCCACTGCTTGCTCATTGAATAAGAAGGTGTTTTACTGAAATAAGTATTAAGTAAATAAGCATGCATAATAACAGATAAGTAAATAAAAAACATACAGTTCTAAATTTTAATAGTTCCTCTTGGTATGATAAATTTTAAAACATGATATAACAAAGAGCAACTTCACAATCTGGGCACCATATCCTGGTTTCTTTCTCAAGTGTCTTGCCACTTTTATTAAAAACATGACATACAACACATCTCCTAGTTGGCTGTATTTTGCAGGATGTGGGAAATATTTATCAAAATGTCTCTATGTAAGACGAAGAGGATGATTCTTCACTTTGCCTTTCTGATTTTACAGCCATGTTGGTAGAATCATAGGATTTTTGTATTGTTTCCTCAATGATTTTAATTCTAAAATCAATAAGTGTTATATTTCTGGATGTTACCTTTCTCTATAGAATAAAATCAATGAAGGTAATTTGATTAAATGCCTGGATATTTTTTTATAATAAACCTTCATTCTTTTTCATACTGTATCATAATACAAAACTAACTAGAACTTGTACGAAATACTGTCTCCAATAAAATCTAGTTTGTAGGACTACTACTGCCATCTAGTGGAGAAGATTGTAAACACAATATCTCATACACAATCTTATGATGTGTTATTTCTGTCAAACACACAGAAGTCTCGACTTTCAAAGTGCATGATGAGTCTACCTCGTCAACCACGCTTATCAGCAATGCAATGAATGATGAGTTGAACTCATCAACAATGCTTAAAGGGTTAAACGCAATTGAATGTTCGGAAGACCCCCAAAATTTTTAATGAAATTTTGAAAAATCATCAAAAAATCAAAATCTTCATTAAAGTTATGTAAATAATCATTTCTTATATCAATTTTCATTAGAAAACTATTATATGATAAATTTGTTAACATCATTCTCGTCAGGGTTTGAAATAGGATGTACGATTCGCGTGTACTCGCCACTGCTGATCCTTCTTAAATTTCGAAAACGAATGCGAGGATCTCTCGCAAGAGCGAATGGAAAGCGGAGATGAAAATATTCCGTAGATCTATGGTGTTATTACCGAGAAGTTCCGAATCTCCCTAATAACTCCTCTTTTCTGAAAAATATCCGAAGTAGCACCTTTTTTTCTAAAAATTTTGTAAGCGGCTGAATCCAGCACGAAGCATCATTCCATTCTTTACTAGTTATGGACATGTCACAGCAAGGTGCTTTTTTAATAATGTTTCATTTTTTTCTGGGCATAGGGCAGAGCACACTAGACACAAAAGTTCCTATATTTCTGAATTCGTTACATTTTCTTTTCTGTGCTCTGTTCCGGGACTTTGATTTTCAGTAAAAAATATTCTAACTTTTTTGCTAAAAATATTCTGATATCGCCAAAGAAATCCTAATTGCTTTTTCTATGCCCTTCAAATGCGATGTGCCGCACAAAATTCACTCTGTTTTGCGCAATTAATAAACACTTATTGGAAAAGATGAAAAAAAAAAAAAAGAATCATCACCGCATTTTTTAGATGAAACTGCGGTTCACTAAAATTTTGTTACCAATTATAAAAAGTACGTTTAAGTAAGGAATTCCTGAAATTAATGCGAGTTAACTTTTGGCGAAATGCTAAGAAAAATATTATATCAGCTCTAGAATGTTATTTAAGGCCTTCTGATTGACCTCTTTAAATTCTTTATCAAAACAATAAACTTGTCATTATCTCAGGAAAACCTGATTTCATTTCATCTCTTGGAAAATATACACATCTTCAATATTTTAAAGGACAAATAAGATTAAGCCCACAACTTTGATAGAAGGTCTTTTATTACACTTCTTATAAGACGTACAAAATAGAAAAAGGCCAGAGCGCTTTCGAGTGTTAATACGCTCGCTACATGGAAAGTAAAAAGGATCGTTCATATATAGACCAGTAAAGATGACAAATTTGCATAAATACAATTAGTAAATGAACATTCGATTATCTAAGGAAAAATACACAAAAACATAAAATATTTTTTAACAGATTCAAAAACGAGTATATCTCAAGAAAAGTACAATTAAAAATACTATTTTATTACAGGAATGCAAATTCAAAAGGGACAGTCAAGCCCAATCCCCATGAGGATGACGTCAAAGATAACTATGAAGAGACTTGAATTGCATAGAGTCGAGAATGAGTCACCGAGCATAACTTAAAATTTGAACGGGGTCAAAATTACAATTCGACGCATGGTAGATATAAATAAAAAGAGATTCAAAAAGGAGAATATTACAGGGGTTATTACAACGCATTAAAAGGAAAGTTTTTCAAAAATGGGCGGAAAATTATCATTAACAACGTAATGAGCAAGGGCTGTAGAAAGTTTACCACCTTTGACATCCCAAGCGTGTTCTGCTAAACGGATGCCAACATTGCATTTGGTACTGCCAATATAAAATTTATAGTCACCATTGGTAGAAAACAGGGGAACTACATACACCCCAGCATAGCTTTTAAAGTCATCCATATCCCCAAGTTTATCACAATGAATACGGTTAAATAAAGTAGTAATATTAAAGTGAGCAGGCCTGAAACCAAATTCATGACAGAACTGAATAAAGGGACGGGAAATCTTAAGATGGTATGGAAAATTAGATTTATAAGTTAAAAGATCTTTTAAAGCAACAAGTTTAGTATCAATTTTATATTGGCAGTACCAAACGCAAGACTATAAGAATATCTACTATAAGAATAACCTATTACTCCATCTGTAACACTTGGTGACTAATGTGCCGGAATATCACCAACTTGGTGACTTTTTAATTTTGCCAAATTGACAAAAATGTCGCGAAAGGTATAAATATGTCACCAAATGAATAATAATAACATTAATGGGGGGGGGGGGGGGGGTAATGTTTTGCAAATTTTGAATTCCGTCATGCAACGAGCGTACCATCTAGACATGCTCTTCTCTCCTTTTGTCTGTAATGCTTGGCAATACATTTGGTGAACTTGGTAAATAATCTAGTGAAGTATCACCAACTTGGCAATATGATGCTCCAGATTGACAAAAATTTCATCAAAATTGCAAAAATGATGCCAAGTTAATGAAAATGACATCAAATTGATAAATAAATTATTAAAATATATTGATATATGGACTATATAACTTATTGAGTACGCTATCAATATTGATAATTGCCAGTTTAGAGTAGCATGAAATATAAGTTAATTGGATACTTCAAGACAGTTTTACTTGTCATCCAGAAAAGCGTGAAATGTTATGTTAAAAACACGTGTTTCAACGTTAAAAACACTGTGCTGTGGATCTTATACATCATTTCTTCATTGTTAACCCTTTCGGGACGGCGGCATTCCGAAACTACCGTGGCCCAAAGGACGAAGCGCTTCGTTTCCGAAATGTGCGTAAAAGACGGCTATTTTTTTGCGCTAAGCCTAACTCTCGAAAAAAATTCACTAAAAATCATCCGTTCAACACAGCATTCTACTTTTTTCAGGAAGAAAGGAAATACTTATTTTATATTTGATGTATATTTTTTATACAAATTTTCTTTTATCAAAATATTAAAAATTTTAGTGTATATATGTTTTAGGTACAGATGGATAATTCTTTGGCATATCCTTCCGATTTTTTAAAACTGTACCACATACATGCGTATTCTTAGACAACAAATACTTTGCAAGTACAGGATAGGTAAAAAAATTTCCAAATACAAAGTATATCCTTTTCCTAAAAATTCACTTAGAAGTGTTTTCACAACGCCTTCTCCATACCCACCCATCACAGCTTGATAATCCCGTGTCCTTTCCAGTATACACAAGGAAATTCCATTTATGGCCTCATTCCGATTCTGACGATTTATATATTTTTATTCCATATCTGGACCTTTTCGATGGGATATAATAACGAAATCCCAGCCTTCCTTTCCATGAGAACATAAATAACCTAATCATTTCATTGCCGCACATTCCTTTACCCCCCCCCCCCCCCTACCCACTCAAAAAAAAAACTCTCTTATATTCCTCTAATTCAACAACCAAATCAATAAAAGACAAAATCAGAACGAGACCCGGAACTCAATTATAAAATTGTTGATGCTACGAAAAGTGCTCTGTTTACTGTACAGAACCACGTGTTTCACCGCTCCAAATGGAGAAATAATTCAGTGGATTCTCCTTGTGCCAAGGTCAAACATCTACAAAATACATTTAAGTTGCTTCCACGGGCATTTAGCGCCATCTAGGAGACAAATACATTCAAACTAAAACGTTCCACGTAGAAACACCAATACGTGCCAGTCGTCCTGTAGGGTAAAATTTCCTCCGGCCCGCGGGCGTGCCGTTCGGCCTTGAATGCAACTTCGCAGCTGGCGCGTGGGCGTGCCACTCGTCGCGAAAGGGTTAAAGAAGTAAATTTGTTGCATAAAATCCTGTCCACATGAGATTTTTAAAATTTCAATGTAGTTTATGAGGTATTCTACCTTTTATGCACTTATGAAGTGAATTTTTTTCTGTATGAGCACGTCCCTTGAGTTTCTCTGCCTCTTACCACATAAACTATATATAACATGTAAAAATATGAAATTTGGTATGTAGAGAAATGGTAGGGGAACACGCTGAAATAAACTGTTCTCCAATTTAAACTTTAGTTTGGTTTGAAACAGCTCATGAAGTGAGCTCAACGAGCTCAATCGTGATGTGAGTTATGGGGGGGTGGCGAAGCGTAGTGGGCAAACGGTGGAGCCTCTTCATTATCATAGAAAGGACTATGTATTAATAATAAGAGCAAAAAAATTGATAAAAGTATCAATTGATTTCAAAGGCAAAAAAGAACCTTCTGCACACGTGGATGCATGTGTTCTCCCTTTTGCTAGTACAGTTGCTCTTCCAGCAAAAGACTGTGTGTGTGTATACACATGCATTCTTTCCTTTTGCTGGTGCAGTTGCTTTTCATCCTAGTAAAAGGCTGTGAGTGGGGACACATGCATTCTTTCCTTTTGCTGATGCAGTTGCTCTGTCTTAATAAGTAGATATCTATAGTCAGGACCAGTCTAACTGGAGCGGGGCCTCTCTGCAAATTTACTTTGGGGTTTAAGTATATAGATAAAGTTAAGTAGCACTTGGATAAAAAGAGAGGCATGAAATTTATTTCATATAACATTTTTTTTTATTACTGAACATTTTAAATTTATTCAATTTCATAAAAACTAGCAATTTATAAAAAAAAAAAATACTATATGAATTGATACTCAAAGAAAAGTTATATCTAATTAAACATTTTCAAACTAGGAAAGAACATTTTCATGCATAATTATGATTTCTTAAACAAATGCATTTGAAATATGTACACTATAAAATATTTTATTGCAACTTCCTTACTGACATAGAAAGTTCGGGAAAATGCTAGTTATGCTCTTTTAGAAAACAAAATTATTTCAGAGACACGTAGCAAACAATTTCCTAAAATCGCAAACACAGACTTTCTACCCATAGGTAATTTGCAAAGTCCACTTTTAACAAACGGTTTATTCTCTGGCCTTCAGATCAGATCCATATGATATTCTGGGTTTGAAATCCCAAGTATAGTGATATACTATATCTAAGCATATAGGCTCTTAATTATTCGAAATTTATTTTATACTTTCAGGGCCTGATTAATGGACGGGACTCCAGGGCCATAGCCCTAGGCCCTCTAAAATTTGTATGTGATAAAAAATTTAAACAGAAATGTTTTATTTAATTTAAAACTGGTAATATTAGTTTTTATTTTAAATTTTAAAATATGTGTAATAGTTTTAAATATTATGCATCCTTTAAACTCTTAATATATTACTTATTTATAAAGTAAAATATTTGGAAGTTTTCTACATGTACCAAATGACCTTCGGAGTTGTGATCCTGAACCCCAAATTTGTTATATGTTGATGTTTTGCATGTATTTGGTATGCCGTGAATTGTTGAGATCCAGACCGTCCGACCTACCAGAAAGGTGTAAGGTAACTGTTTGGTCGGCCGGGAAGTGCCACCCAATTTAGACCGGAACCCAGTGGGGGAGGCATCCACAGGGACCGTACCCTCCTTCCCCTACCACCAACCTCTCGGAAGGACTTACGGACCCACATGTTTAACTTGATTGTACTCCGCATGAACACAGCGGCAGTTGTAGCAGCGTGCAAATCCAGCACGCAAACCTCCGGGCTACCGCGCCCAAAATGTGCCAACAGCACGCGGTGTTCCCAGGTGGTCACCCACCCAAGTACTAACCGTGCCCGATGCTGCTTGACTTAGGTGATCTAACGAGAACCAGTGTTTTCAGCATGGTAGGGTCGTTGGCTCTGGTATACCGTGAGTGCATGAGGGCCCCGAATTAACACCAGACCCTGGGTCTCACTTTGACTTGATCAGGTTCTCTATACTTGAGATCCCAGTAAAAATAGTCCTAGTGTCCTAATATTCATAAAAAGTACTGTAGAATGCCAAAATTAAACAATTCAATCAAATCCGAGAATTACAAGTATTGACAGAAAAAGTTTTCATGCTAAATTCTTTATTTAGCAAGCAATTTTTATTTCCTATAGGGCAGATGGACTTCTGAATCCTACAGACCAGTTAAGTGCATAATTTTTACAATATATGTATTTCCTAGTCTCATTATCGCCAGCAGATAGAATAAAATAAAATAAAACTTTTGATTAAACTGGCTTCATTATTAAGTATTAGATGATCAGAATAATTTATATAATTATTTCGAAATTTTGTTTTTAGATCATTTGCATCATATTACTCTTAAAGAGAAAGTGTTTTCTGTAGGAAGTTTGAGAGTACTTGTATTAAATACATAATATACATTGCTTTTGATGATAATAGGACTATTTCCCTAATTAATATGTATGCAATTATATTTGAAGTTTTACATTTTAAATTTACATAAACATTTTTCTTTTTTCTTATGCATATTTAGAAACAATAAAGGGAAACAAGAACTGACAGACATCTTCCTCGTAATTGCGAAGAAATAATTTGTTTTGAGACCGAGAGGAATGAGAGTTAGAATCATTTTTTTTTTACCTAGGCAAAACCAGAGTTTGTTGTCAACTTTTCCACAAAATCTGCACTCCGTGTCATGGGCACCTGAAGCACATGCTGAGATATAGTTCCATACTATACTAAATAGTAGTGGATATAGCTCCCTAAACTTAGATAGCTAAAGCAGCCATGAAACACAAGAAACCAGTGATTGAATACAGACTAGTCCTAGATCGCAAAAATTTCGAAGTCCACATTGGTGCTTTGCGGAATTTCTGAGGATGTCGGGCCTAATCCCTGCATGAGAGGTGTGACCCCTTGCATGTCTGGGTGTCTGTAGTATTTCAGAATCCATTTTAAATAAAGGCCTATGGTCTAATTAATCACAGGATATGCCAAAAATAACCCTGAATATCGAATTTTGACTGCCCTTTAAAAATTCAATGTTTTCTACATAACAAATGCAATATGAAATACAAAAACTGGCAAAACTCATATATATATAATATATATATATATATATATATATAAACTTCATATTTAATTCAGTTTCATTTAACTACTGGCTATTTTACATTTATGAGCAATTTCTTTCGATACTTTGGGAATGGTCCCCTATAAGTGTAATAATCATCATATTTTCAATAAAATTTGATAGCACACTCAATATTAAATGGATAAAACTGACATTTTGTATACCGATGTTTCTGATGCAGCTGCATTGAATGGTGTCAAAATTAACAATTGTTTCTATTCATAATTTTTATGAATATTAATTTAATAATTAATATTAAATATTTGAAATATTTTTTAATATTAAAATTTATATGAATTGTGTTTGTTAGTAGCATATTTATATTAATTGTGTTAGTTAGTTTTAGTAGAAAAGTGTGCTAAAACAATTTTCTTGGAAAATTTATTTATCTCGAATATATACTCTATAACAAAAAGAAAATCGACGCACCAAGAAGGAGCTGTCCGATTGTAATGAAATTTCGTATGCAAAGACATTTTGAGCGAACATGCAAATGAATAACATTTGGTGTGCAATGAATAAATAGTGGGAGCTCCAGCGCATCGGAACTGCGCATTCAGCAGGTGCATATAAGGAGCGATTCTGAATCTGTGGTCAAAATTTCTGTTGCATTTCGACTACGGATATCTTGTGTCTTTGGTAGTCATTTCTGGCACACTGACAGCACAGCTGTACGTAGACAACATTTTTTTTTTTCATTCAATTAACGTGGCAACAACAGATCGAAATCCAGTTACAGTAACCACACAAGCCTCCATGCCTTATTCGGAATTCGAACCCGAGCCCTCTAGGCAGCACCCGATGTTACAACTGGTTGTGTTACTGTTCCTTTTGCGACACCCCAGACTTACTTTTCAACAAGATAATGCCCGGCCGCACACGGCACATGTTGCTATGAATTGTCTTAAAGCTTGCCTAACACTTCCTTGGCGAGCTAGGTCTCCTGATCTCTCTCCCATAGAGCACATTTGGGACGTTATGGGAAGGCGATTGCAACCATACCGGAATGTTGACGATTTAGCTCGACAGTTGGAGACAATTTGGCAAGACATTCTGCAGGACACCAGTACAATTGCAATCGGGTGTTTTGGGGTTCTTTTTAATGTCTGTACATGATTATTTTGCAGCAAAAGAAGAAAATTTCATTGCATTAAGTAGAAAAATTAATGTGCTGTCTGTATCAGATGTTGATGTGAGTAACAACTATGGTTGGGTTATTTCTGGCTGAAATTGGAGTATTATGAAAAATGTAAACATTTTGGATGCTTATATCTCAGAACCTAATAGATAAAAATATAAACAACTTTTACTTGTTTTTGTTGGATATATAATTCCATTTTTGAATATTTAAAAATAATTTCAATATTTTAATGTTTTTAACTTTTCTTTGACAAAACTAAAATGTTTTTGCCCAAGCAATTCTTGCCTCACTTTGCTTACTTTCACTCAAAACATCTTCTATAAAAGATAGATATAAACAGTAAGTGACAAAAATGTTCAGTAAAAAATCTAGTTTTTATAAGATTAAAAATTTGTAATGCTTATATTTAGAAAACTAAAGTTCCAGCTTAAAAACTATAAAAAGTAATTTGTAGACCTTTGAAAGCCCTACAAGGATATATAATTAGATTTGGGATGGATTCTTAGTTTTTTAAATATAGTGGTTAAAATTGCTATACTTTAATATTTTGAACATTTTTAAAAAGATGGTTCTAATTTTGACATTTTTATATTTTGAACCGTTTTGGAATTGTCTAAAAAAGACGAACCACCTAGAAAAAAGATGTTATTCATATTAAATCATTTTAGCTCCATCGAACTGCAACCACTGCCGAATTTTTTTGCAATGCAGTAGTCCAATGCTAATTTCCAATTCAAAACCAAAGACTATAACTTTAAACACCCTGTTACCTGACTGGTTTAACATCCAGTTAACTATATAATGTACAGAATTGAGCAAAATTAGGTTTTTCTAATTATTTTATTAGTTTAGCTTATTTTAAATTTTCAATTTTTCATTTCTCCCCCATCCATTTAATATTACACTATGTATTATCTCGGATGCCTATTGTAGAGTTTTACGTTTATTTTTATCTCTAAATGCATATGAGGAGGAAATCGGGGATTCTTGAGCAGATTCCATAGAGGCTGATTTCTTCTGAACATTTCTCACAAAATTTTTTTTTAAAGGAGCATTAAAAATAACATGATTGTCACTTCAAAATCCAAAAATTTTCTGCTCAAAACTTCATTTTTCAAAATGAAACTTGCTTCATTCCAATATTCAAAAAACGATAGCTTTCCTTCGCATTCCATTCTGACTCAACACTGAATGATACTGGTCTATCCGTTTTTAGTACTTTTAAATATATTGCTGCGAATTTTAATGCTTTTAAATGGAATCATGTATCTTGAGCTCTCTCTCTGGAAATTTGTGAATTTTAGTTCTTTTTTAAAAACATTGCAACATTGAATATAAATTATAATATAATTTAATTATTCTATTTCTTAACTTTTATCACGTCTATTTTGATCTAGCCAGATTGGTGTTTTATTGAAACAAGCAATAATCAATCTACAAAGATGGGAAGAACTATCTTATTTATTACTAATTTTAGTCCCCTTATTTTTTTGTAAAAATTATAAATTATAATTGCAGATTTTAGCACTTGTTCATAAAAATCGTGAATTTTAGCACTTTTAAAATTGTGAATTTTAATGCTTTAAAATAAAATTGAAAATTTTAACACTTTTAAAGAAAATTGCAAATTTTAGAATTTTAAATAAAATAACATATTTTAACACTTCCCAAAAATCACAAAATTTAACCCTCCCTTTCTAAAATTGTGAATGTTAGCACTTTAATAATTGTTTAGTGCTTTTTTATAAAAATTCAGAATATTAACACCATATAAAAATTGCAAAATTTAGCACTTTTACATAAAAATTGTGAAATTACTAAATCTTGCTACAAATAACGTAACTTTGATTTTCAATAAGCCAAAACGCACATAAATGATTAAACAAGTTTAAGCAGCATAATTATGCATCCATATCCCATATCATGTTTCTGAGTTCAGTTTTGTTGAGGAAGGAGATGCAGTATGCAGGTTTCGCACGGTCATTAAAAACTCCTTAAATATATATTTTGGTTTTAAGGGATTTTCAAACTCCTTATTTTTGTCAAAATCTCTATAAAATTTTTACTGTTCCACTTTCAAAATGCAAAAATATAAAATCGGACAAATGACTGACGGTCCAAAATCGAGACTGTGAAGAATATTATCAAAATATTACAGATTACTTTTGTTCTTGTTTGTTTGTTTTTTAATTTCTTTTGTCCTAGAATCCGAACTTCCACAAGCGAGATCAAAAGTAAAAAAAAAAAGAAATAAAACACACCATTTCATTTCTCCTGAAAAAAAAAAAAATAGAAAAAGAATGGAAGGTTGTTGATTAGTGTATTTCCCTGATTAATTACAATAAGTTTTTTTTTATCTTTACAAAAGTAATGTTTTACTCAATTATTCTTTGTTTGGGATAAAATCTTCTGAAAATTTAAACTAAGAATTTTTGCTCTAAAACCAATATTTCCAAATATATAATTATTCGGACTATAATTCCCTTACTTTCCTCATTAGCAAGAATGATATTTACGATAATATTTATTCTTTATGTTGAGTCAATCAAGTCAAAACACAGAAGGGGAGCCAGTGGACGTTATGCCTTTGATTAGTGATCTGGGCTAGGAATTGATGGGATTAAAGGGGTCAAACATCTTAATAAGATTGAAATATATAAATATTTTTTGAATATAATGTTTATTTTTAAACATTTACCAGACATCGTTTAAATTTAAATATACAATTTTCAATCGTTATCTCTTTTCATCCTGTTCAATTTTTCTCTAAGCATGCCAGAGCCAATAAAAAATGGATTCAAAAACAAATAAGTCTAACTTTAAAGATAAATATTTGTTTCACCAAAAAATCTGATGTGGGCAGCTAATGGCATTCTCTCCAAATGCAAATTTTTTTCGTCTTCATGGTTCCTGCTTATGTACACTATATGCATAAATTAGCCCAATATTTTGAAAGTGACTAATTTCAAATATTGTCATCAAGTAATTTTATAGTGAAAATAATTTATTGCATAAATGGTGGGTGGAATTGTGCAATTCATTTTGTATCGTGGTGCATTACTGAGAGTGCATAAGAATCTCTTTTCATCTATCTTCATCTTTTAATTATTACACAGTAGGTAGACTAAACTTGCTTATTTTTATATTTTGGTTAATTTAAGAAAAATATTGTGCACAATTAACCATTTATTATGAGAGTTAATGATGGAAGCAAGTTTATTCTTATATTTAAAAGCACTCTCATGCAGTGTTTTGAATTTAAAGGTTTTTTTTAATATTTCAGGTTTTCAAATGATGATGCTGAGAGTGTGTTAAAACTAGCCATTTCACCTGTGTCTTGGCCCATTCTTAATGGCTAGTGACCACATAATGTGACATCTACACACTTAATATAAATTTTGAATATCAAAAACTGTTTCAATATAAACAAAAAAAAAAATGGATTGGCACACAATTTGGGAGCTAAAATGATGAAAGTTTTTTCTAAATCCCTTTGTATCATCACACCTAATTTAGAATTTTGATTTTTAAACTGATCTGAAATATGACAAATTGAATGAGACCAAAACCAAAAGAGATTCTTACTTGAGTGAAAGTACTCAATTATTTTGAAAAGTTGTTTTAAATTGTTTAATTATTCCTTTGCATTGTCGCCCCTAATCTGAATTTCTAATTTCTTGAAATATATTTTTCTGTTGACCTACAAGATGAGACCAAAACCAAGAAAAACCAAAAACTAGAGTGGAAGTGCTCGATAATTAGGCAAATAGGTTTTGAGCTTTTTTATTATTCCTTTACACTGTCACCCCTAATTCAAAATTTGGGAATTTTAGATTTTCCCTTTAGTCTTGAAACTGAGACGGATTGAATCTCATTAAAATTCAAGATTCTAGCTATAGTGGAAGTGTTTGATAATTTTGATACATCATCAACTCACTATGTAAATTTGTGATAAAAAATAATTTGAATATTAATTTTCATTGTTACAAATCATTCGAATTGTGTAGTCTGCTATAAAACTGATACGGAACTTAGATTTACCTGCTAAAAAAACTGATATGAATCTTAGTTTTACATGATACTCATTTATGTTATTAATATATAGCACTTCAGGAACTAGATATCTGTAATTTAAGCAGCTGCACAGGCATTAATTAATTTTTCTGGAACATATATTTCTTTGGAAAATAATGCGGATATAAACTAAAGGGTTTGAGTATGTTATCAATAAACTTCTTAAAAATTTTTGATATGCCATTAAAAACTGCTTAATTTTTGCTTCAAAATTGAATATGAACCCTGGTATATCCTTGAAGCAGCTGTACATAATAATTTGGAATAGTATAGTTATATACTATTTCAAATATAATATATATACAGTCAACTCTCGTTAATTTTGGATGTAAACAGTTAAATTTACAATAAATTATAATAGTGTATTAAATTCTGCAACAGTTAATTCTGAGGAGAAAACATTATTTTTGAGCAGGTCTTAGCTCTGGGATATAAATAATTTGACTACAGAAACAAAATTTTATTACAGAGCAAGAAATAATGACCATTTCAAAACTGTTTTCAGACTGTATGAAAATATATTAAAACAAAAATCCTTCAATGACAATTAAATCTGTGTTTGAAAATTTAAAAACAAGCAGCAAAATTTATAATATTAGCTAATTTCACTTTAAATGTATTGTAGAGTAATTTTTAATTAAATATCTCAGGATGTACCAATAACATACTTTTACACTTTAGTTTATGCAGCAGTGGCCTATAATCTGCAAAATTCTATAATTCGCACAACCTCTGGTCCCAAGCTGTGTGGATTAGAGGTATCTACTGTATATACTATTATAATTATGCTATTTTGTATAATATAATTATATAAATAAATAAAATTTGGCATCACGTCTGATTTTAACCAGCAGAAACAACAAGATCACAACTGTAATAGAAGGTCTTTATTTCACTTCTTTAAGACGTACAAAACTTTAAAAGGCCAGAGCGCTTTCGAGCGTAAATACGCTCTTCATCAGTGGCTACATGGAAATAGGAATGATCGTTCATATATAGACCAGAAAAGGTGACAAATTTGCATAAATACAATTATCAATAAACTTACGTTTATCTAAGGAGAATCCAAAAATACAAAATATATGAACGATCATTCCTATTTCCATGTAGCCACTGATGAAGAGCGTATTTACGCTCGAAAGCGCTCTGGCCTTTTAAAGTTTTGTACATCTTAAAGAAGTGAAATATAATTATATATTTGAAATAGTAATACTTGTATGCAACTGTACATAATAATAATCCTTGAAACAGCTGTGCCTAATAGGTTTCATAATTAATTTGTTCTTAATTACATTGCTTAATTTTTCCATAACTTTAATTTTATTGCAATGCATTTAAAATAAATCTGATGTGGGCAGCACAAGACTTTCCTTATATAATGCAATGAATTTGCTTCTTTCACAGTGAAAAAATCATGTATAAGATCCACAGTACAGTGTTATTAATGTTGAATTGCCGCTTTTCCAGATGACAACATGTAAAACTATTTCGAAGTACCCAATTAATTTAAACTTCACTCAACTCTAAATTAACAATTGATAACATCCTCAATAAGCAATAGAATCCATATATTAAAATATTTAATTCACCAATTTAGCATAATTTTCATTAACTGTGTGTCATTTTTGCAATTTCGATGATATTTTTGTCCATCTGCAGCAAAATATTGCCAATTTGGCAATATTTTTGCTAGATTATTCACAAAGTGTTACAGACAAATGGAGAGAAGAGTATTTTTTATATACTAGAAGGTATGCTCATCATGTGACAGAATCCAAAATTTGCAAAACATTAGCTCCCATTTAAGTCATTTTTATCAATTTAGTGACATTTTCGTCAATTGAGCAATATTTTCAAAAGTTTCCAATTTGGCGACATTTTCATCAATATTTTAAAAAATTGCCAATTTGGCGATATCCTGCCAAACTCATCACTAAATTTTTCACCTAGTGTTACAGATGAATAAAGAAATGGGTTATTCTTATATTCTTTTCAAGATATTGAATTTTCATAAATTAGTCATCATTTTTATTGATTTAGCATCATTTTTATCTATTTGGCAACATATAAAAAAAAAAAGTCACCAAGTTGGCAATATTCTGCCAAATTAGTCATCAAAGTGTTGCACATTGAGAAATAGGTTATTATTATAGTTGATTCTTATGTTCTTTCTACAATATTAAATTTTCATCAGTCATCATTTTTATTAATTTAGCGTCATTTGTATAAATTTGGCAACATTTAAAAACAGTCGCAAAGTTTGTGATATTCCACAAAATCCTTTTCTATGGGACCTTTCTTGAAAGTCATTTGGAGGCGTAATAATACCTTGGGATGCTACTGCTATTCACTGGTCTAAAAGTACTGTATGGCTGTGACTTTACTGCATTAACTAAAATATTATCTGAAGTACAGAAAAGAAAGTAAAGCTGCTGTCGACTTTTAAATAAGTGTATTATCACCAAAAAAATTACATTATAATGTTAGATAAAAATTTGTTATTTCTGTGCACTAGAATTATTTCATTTTATTTTTATTGTACCAAGTATTGTTATTCAGTTAAATTTAACTTTTTTTCCTCCTACTCTTTCTATTTAGTATTCCTATTTTTATTACTATTTTTCTCCAATTTATGGCTGCTATTCCTTGTATCCCCACCCTCCAAAGAGCTATAAAAATAATGTGCAACAAAGCAGTAGATGCCAATTCATACTTATACACCCCAGAATTTCGGCCTCCCGAGAAAAAATTTCAATTCAAACTACTGGGTCCAGTACCAAATTCTAAAAACTCATACTATGCATCCCAAAAAAAAGATGATATATCTCTTGAGTTCCAATTCTCTTTCACCAAGATCATTCATATGCAGTCTACCCAATGTCTTTGTTTTCAACTCAGCAGCTACTATAGACAAAGACTTGTTATTTATGATCTGCCTGTTTGAGGATTGAGGATTGGAAGACTCAATAATCTCCTTGGAAAAGTCTTTCTCCTGGGTTTGATATGGTTACCTGCTATGTGTGCCCATAAGGGAGGGGCAGTTTCTCCCTGGATGTTCAAGGTCACAAAAGTGAACATCAAGCTAGTCAATGTTATATGTCTTATATTTGAGTTTGCCCCCCCCCCCCCCCCCGCCGGAAAAAGTTCCATGCTCCCTGCTGATCTAATGCTTTCTATTTCTACATCCATTCATGAAAGTAAGCAAAATATTTTTTTATCTTTTGGTCTAATTTTTCTCTTCTATTTTAAAGTTTTTAGTTTTACTATATTGCTTGCTCATTCAGTTCAGGGAATTATTAAATTTTGCTCATTAAAAATGAACAAATCAGATACGAATTAACATTGAATGAATTAAAAATTCATTATTTCCTTTTTAAATCCAGAATCTCACTAAATGCAGTGTGGGCTCGTTATAAGTGGGTTCTACTGTAATTATTTAATTAGAATTAGCTGAATAACTGTGTGATGTTGAACAATTATTTAATATATATATATATATAAAGTTACTCCTATATATATAAAATAGTTTCTTTATCTCTACTTATAAATTCAAAATCAAGAAATAATTACAGTGGTAAGTTAAACCAATCTTTTTAATATCTTTGAAATCTAGAATAATGTAGTTAAATTAACACAATTTTATGCATTTTGTGAATAGCAGACATAATACAACTAGCAGAAATATTGTTTCTCCCATTTTATATAACTAATAGTATTGTAGTATAAGAAAGTAATTAATTTACAGTTTTGGATAGATATTATAGTAATGAAATTGCAAGTTACTGGTCTATACACCAGTATTACTGGTCCTCGTATTACCAGTAATACTTACCTATATACCAGGTTCTGTTGTCATAGTATTTTAATGATAAACATGTATTCCTAAAATTACATGACTAAACTGTTATGTTTTCTTTCTTGGTTATGGAAATTGCTGAATGGTTTCTTGAAATATTTAAACAATATTTGCTTTATGTTTTTTCTTTTATATATCTACAATATTTTAATAATAAACATGTGTTCCTCAAATTGTTGGTAGCTAATATTAATTACATTGTTGGGTTATAGAAATTGCTGAATTAAAGTGGTAATGTTGTAAAATAATATTTGTTTTCATGAGTGCTTTCTTTATACAGGGTGTCCAGTGCTATCGGTGCCCAATGGCTATTTCCTCAACCGTTAGTCACAGAGATACACTTCCAATTACAAAAATGTTTTCAATTTTAAAATCTATTATCTTAGAAACAGTTTAAATCAATAAATGTATTTCTGAAAGAAATACGATATATAAATTTTTATAGTTCCCGATCTTACCAATTATATTTAGGAAAATCATTCTCATACAATTTTATGCAAAATAAAAAAAAATTAATCCTTTTACGACCAAAATTGACCGACTTATAGCTGTTTAAAGTTGGAGCACTTTTTGTGCTGAGAAATGGTCAATACGGTCCCTGATTGGTTGGTTGCCTGAAATGGGACATTTTTATGCGTGGAAAAGCGACTTAAGTCATAAAGTTTAATTAACTCGGTGAATTTTGGTCATAAAAAGGAATTTTTTTTTTTTTCTTTGTACGAGTATGATTTTTCTAAATATAATTGGTAGGACCGGAGGACTGTATAAAAATTTATATTTCGTATTTCTTTCAGAAATGCATTTATTGATTTAAACTGTTTCTAAAATAATAGATTTTAAAATTTAAAACATTTTTGCAATTGGAAGTATATCTCTGTGACTAACGGTTGAGGAAATAGCCATTGGGCACCGATAGTACTGGACACCCTTTATATACAGTATAATGTCTCAAATGCTGGCACCCAATATTCAGAATTCTTCATAAACCAGATTCTTGTTGAGTGGCATCAAAATCTCGAAATCTATAATTTTCTTGCAAACAATACTTCCTTTATGTATAAGAAAACAAAAATAGTCAAAAAGTATTCAGGAAATCCTAAAACATATATTTGCATTAAACCCCGAAATCAAAAATTTTCATGAAAACAATACTTTCTCTATACTATATAGTATCTTAAAATAAAAAAGTCAAAACGTGTTCAAGATGTCCTAAAACATATATGGGCACCAAAATCTCAAAATCAAAAATTTTTGCGAAGACAATATTTTCTTTATATACTATAGTATTTTAAAATAAAAAACGTTCAAAATGTGTTCAGGACATCCTAAAACATATATTGGCATCAAAATCTTGAAATTGAAAATTTTTGTGAAAACAATGCTTTCTCTATACTATATTCTATAGTATAAGAAAGTAAAAATAGTCAAAAAGTGTTCAGGTGATCCTAAATCGTATATTGGTATTAAACCTCAAAATCAAAAATTTTTGTGAAAACAATATTTACTCTATACTATATTGCATAGTATAAGAGAATAAAAACAGGCAAAGCATGTTCAGGATGTCCTAACACAAAATCTGCAACAAGTATGATGAAAACAATACCTCCTTTATTCTATAATATGAAAAAAAATAATGAATGAGTTTCAGTATTTATTCATGGTATAATCAGTGTTTCTTTCAGGCATATATCCTTGAAGGGGGCATTATTTATTTGCTGTTTGTCATAACATTAGAAATCACTTGTTTGTATTATATAAAGAAGGGGAGACTGGGGGAGGGTTGACCCACTTTTTACAAATCTAAATTTAAAAAAAGGTTTTGCACCCACAGACATGCTTGATACATGTTTTTAAAGACCATACAATTTATTATCAAAATAAAAATAAAACTAAAGCATGTTTCACACCAAAATAGAAAAATTATTGATTTTAAAAAAGAGCAACTTATGGGAGGTTTGACCCACTTGTTTTAATCTAAGTAAATGCTAAAATAGAATAGGACTAGCTTAAAGAATTGAACAGTTAACAGCACTTAAAGTAAAAAAAATCGAAATAAATTCTTGGTGCAAATTGTGTAGTTCCTCTTACTGATAAGGGATTCAGCAACTTTATAATAACCTTCGCTGATGCGACAGATACATCTTCAGTCTCTGGGTAGATAAAATAATAAGTGCACAGATATATGTGAAAATTCTAGATGGTATTAAATAAAAGTGACTGTGGAATTTAATGGAAGAAAGAATCCACACGTTCATAGTTTCACAAATCGTAGATCGACATTAGGAATTTCTACCACTGGGTAAAATGTAAAATTTTTCTTTGGATTTCTTTTCTCAAAGGAAAACATTTGCATTATCAAATTTTCTACATTAAAATACAAAGGTTTCCTAACCAAGAAACCTTATAGAAAAAGTTTGTTATGCAGTCGCAAATACAGGAATTCAACACATCATGTTTTTCTTTGCTCTGCAAGGCTGAAATGATAGTCGTCTGACCTTTTCCCAGAAGAGTTGCAAACAAACAGTTTGAATACAAGGTGTAGACTCCAGTTAAATACATAAGGCAAAATATTTTAACATAATAAATTAGTGTGTCTGTTCGTCCATTGGTCACATAGTGAAAAATTTGAAAACCTAACTCTAATTCAAGATCTTTAAACAGAGTACCCGGACCTGAAAGTATAGCTTTGAACTTATGGGGTCACAAACTATTTTGAAATTTCATAATTCTTTCGGAAAGAGGTTCTTGTTTTTTGTACTTTGTGGAGCGAGGTTTTTACTATGAAGTGGTGTTTTAGAGATTATAGTAAAGGGGCACAATTTAAAAATCTAATCTTCTTTTTTTAGATATAAATGGTTGAACATTATAGAACACAGAACATTTTAAAATAAATATTTCTTTATCTGTGGATGCATTTATATTAAAGTAAGCTTGCATTTTCCTAAATATAGTTTTGAAATCATAGCTACCAAAGAATATCTTTTAAAACAATATCTGCACAATTCTTTGTCAAAAAATAATTTATCCATAAATTAGATATTTATAAAGTTAAATTATGTAAATATTTCTTAAAAATAATTGAACGTATGATTTCATTATAATTATAGGAGGTAAGTTTGAACCATAGGACAAGCCTCCCTTAGTAGTGATTTTGGTTTTGATTTCAGAGAACTTAAATTAGATATTGATTTAAAAAATAATAAAATAGTAGTTATGTAGCTAAGATTCTGAACTTTCAGCATATTAGTTTGAATTCTCATGTTTAAACAAAACTACTTACTAAAAAGCTTACAAGAACAAAAAAACTTACTTTTTGATGATGTAAATTCAAAATCCAATCTAGTATGAACAACAGACAAAGAACATCTACTAAATTTTGATAGGTAATAGCTTAAAATAAAAGAAAAAATCATGGTGGGTCAAATCTCCCGAGTCTTCCCTATTCTATTGAGTTTGTCCTGTGATATGTACAGTTTCGGTTACATGCTTTAGAATAAAAGTAACAGAATTTGTTGATTTAAATGTGTTGTCCGGCAATGAAATCACGAGTTTGTCCAGTACCATTCTGTGAATTTTTGCATTTTAGTAATAGAAGTTAAGATCTATTTGAATTTCAACGTACACTGCACACTTTCTTCATGTATAGTCATGCATGTTTTGAAATAAGAGTAACCAATTTGAATGTCGATTTAGATCTAACCCTGCAATGAATTTATGAGTTCATTCTGTGTACTTTTAGCCCTGCTTTATTCTCTTGAGCCCCCCCCCCCCTCCATAACAGTACTTTTACTTTCTCATACTATAGAATATAGTATAATGTATTGTTTGCTCAAAGTTTTATTTCAATGCCAATATGTGTTTTAGGACCTCTTGAACATGTTATAACTATTTTTAGAGTGATATCCATCTATCTGTATGTGGTCAATGTTACCCTGCAATAAAATCATGAGTTTGTCAAGTACCATTCTGTGTATATTTACATTTCAGTAATGGAAGTTAAGATCTATTGGAATTTCAACGTACACTGCACAATTTCTTAATATACAGCCATGCGAGTTTTGAAATAAAAGCAACAGATTTGAATCTATCCCTGCAATGAGTTCATTGAATATCATTCTATGTACCTTTCTTAACCCTGCTTTATTCTCCTCAAGCACACCTCCTCCCCCTATAATAGTATTTTTTTTTTTTTCAATTGTACCCCCTCCTTTCACACTTTCAATTTAATAAATATTCTACATCAAACTTTGATTTCTTATAATTAAATACTCACTTTGATTTTTAAATCATACGAGAATTTAATTATTTTAAAGAAATAAAATATAGAATTTGATACATTGGAATGTACCGAATATCAGATACAAGAAATGTAAAAATTTCCAAAATATTAATAAAATACATAATCAGAAACCGATTAGGTAACTTATGCAAATGTTTATACATGAAAATTCTTTGTTACAAACTGCTTCAGAAAATGTTGAAAATAATACTTTGTTTTGTGGTGTGGAACACAATAAAGTATTCTTCCTCAAAAACTGCATTAGCTATTATCAAAGCAACAAGCCTGCACAAAAAGTATTATAGATATATATATACTTTTCAAATTCAGCAGAATTTTGTAAACTGGGCAACTTAAAACTAGAATTGTCGATAAAAATGTACAAAAAATGCCCTAAAAGAAAATGATATACTAAATTTAGACATTCTAGTGCTCTGGTTTATAAGATATTCTAAAAATGAGTACATTCGTTTTGTTGGGTTCAGGATGGGCTAGCCTGATAAAGTTTTAAATCCAGAGTTAAAATATACCGCAAACGACAAGGACATGCTAAACCTAGAATTTTTAGATACTTCAGTTCTGGAATTATTCTTGAAAATGGGTAAATTTCTAAGGCGGGCCCAGTATGGGCTAGCCCGATATGGTTAAAAATCAAAAGAATTAAAATATGCCCCAAATGAAAAAGATATACTAAATTTAGATTTTCTAGTTGCTGTGATTTTAGAGTTATTTTCAAAAAACAGGAGCAATTCTATAATGGGCCCGATAAGCCTAAAAATCGAAATAACTAAAATGTACCACAAAAGAAAATGTCATGCTGAATTTCATGTTACTGTAATAAATGGAATTGGATTAATTTGGGTATCAAATGTTTGAACGAACATCAGATTAAATTAAATAAAATCTTCTAGGCACTGTAGTAAAAGCTAAATATTGGAATTTAAAAATACAGGAAAATAAATAAATTTGAAAACAAGATCAAAATTAACTAAATATAATGAATTGCCAAAAGTAAAACATGCACTCCAATTGAAAAATACTCATGTTGTTTTAGATGATAACAAGCACCACCTAGCTGGCATTTTTCAGCTGGGGTAGTTCAAGGCTACCTGAAACAAGGCTAGGACATGTGGGAATGATGAGATACGTGACATCACTGTCGGACTGAGCTGTAATTCCTTCGAATGTTTGAAAGTCTATGAAACTTATGGGAGTGATATCTAAAAATTCCCATCTTTTTTTAATAAAAAAAAAAAAAATCATGTGCATATATGGATTATATCTATGACTAGTGAAAATAGGACTTCATAAATGATAGTAAACATTTTCTATCTATGAAAGTTGCTGATAGGCATGAGCTCATTAGAAATGGAAAGCTTTACTTCAACTGCCTACATCCATCTCTTAAAGTAATAGTGTTTATTAAAAAAAATATGTGCTCTATTTGTAAAAGTCAATCACTCTTGCATAGATTTAATGACATGCTGGAATTTAGCACTGCTACACCAGATGAAAAGCTACTATTTGTTATCAGCCTTGAAACTTCTGAAAAGGGGGAATTGATTATGAAGTACATCAATGTTTTGAGAATAGAGTCTGCTATTTTGTGAAATTAGTGGCACATTTAATTGTTGTTTTACAATACCTGACAGATGTTTGGTGATCTCCTGAGATAGTTATCAAGCTATTTGCTGTATATTGTTCCTGTTTACACTGTGCTTGTAAATAAACATGTTAGTTATCCAGAAGTTTGTACTCATTCTTGAATCTCGAGAGTACACATCACAATTCCAGAGTATACATCATAACAATATATTGCAAAATGCAGGCAATTATTTCATTTTAAATAGTTTTAGAATTTCTGGTGAACACAGGTGCTACTTTTTATAGTGAATTTCTTCATAGACCCAGACCGTTCGACCTACCCGAAGGTGTGAAAGCCCCAGGCCGTCCGGCTCGTCCAGAGGACTTAGAGCAACAAATTGGACGACCGGCTACCCGAAGGTGTAAAGTATCTGCTTGGATGGCCAGGAAGTGCTTTCCTAGGAATGGAAATGTTATTACTAGTGATGGGAGTTATAGCTTCCGCGACCCAGATCGTGCCCCTTGCCAACATGGGCTTAAAGGGGTTAGCTGCACGGTCGGGAAAAGCGCGATCCCATCACCCCCAGAACATTTAATAATTTTCAAAAGGAACTTTCAGGGAGTTATAGCTATTTTACATTAGCAGAGCTAAATTCTAATGTTAAATTTTATTAGCTGCTAATTTTAATTGCTATTTTTTATAACTTTTAATATGTGCCAGTTTCAATAATTGAAAATATTGAATATGTCACCAAGTATCATATGGGGTCATTAATCCCTATTCCTTAACATTAATGCAAAGTTTACACCTTCAACCCAGACTGTCTGATCTACCCGAAAGTGTAAGGTATCTGTTTGGACAACCGGAAGTGCCGTCCAATTTAGACCGAATGTGTCTATGGCCGGAACCTAGTGGGGGTAGCATCAACAGAGAACCTTCTTTCCCTACCACCAACCTCTCGGACCCCAATATTTAACTTGCCTGTATACAAAGTTTAATCCCCGTATGCTAATCATTGGGCTGTCCCACCCCTTTATAGTACATTTGAATGTCTACAGGGCTTATTGATGAAAGGCTTGTAACAATTCTTTAAAGTTTCCTCAATTAGTAGAAGATACATTTTTGTGATGACCACGAAATGCCAATTCTAGTTTTCCCAAGTAAAGGAATGCAGAAATGGGTAATTCTGTGAAACGTCTGTTAATCTGTGCTTTTTCATTGAAGTGTTTAATATACAGCTTAGAATTCTCTCTTAAAGCATCTACAATGTTAATAAATTAAAAAAAAATCAAGTAAAACCTAATGCACAACTCATGTGCTCAGAAAAACAATGTTTGTGAAGAGCACAAGTAATGTTACCAAAATCACTAAAACCATTCTTATTCCCATGGGCATATTTAGGAGGGGGTGCTTTGGCACTAACCCAGGAAAATTGTCACATTGCTTGGAAACAGTTCCCTATGGGATATTTTGTTAACAGTGCCATAAGATTTTCCCCAAAAAACCGTTGCTTGAACATGATCTTGATAAAATCTGAAAATTCTGAATAAATTTCCACACTGTTTAAATACTATGTATCCCACATACAATCTAATAGGAGTAACAGCCCATGTCTAAATGAGTGAAAAAATAAAACAAAGGAAAATACAATTTAGTTTCTAACATCCATCTCCAATACGATAGGAAACATTTTAAAGTAAACAGTTTACACTTTATGCTTACATCTAATTCATAGAAGAAGGAGATGTGTTGTAGAATTGGAAACAAAATCTTGACTGGGTCTGCAATTAGCACCTGCTTCCTATATGATAATAAAATCATCATCCTATAAAATATATATATATATATATACATATAAATAGAAAGTAGAACACTCCATTATCTTTATTGATAGGTAGAAGCCATTTTCATTTTAACTCTTGCAAATTAAGAAAGAGCCTAGTGCATTTTAAAATCGAAATTCAAATCTTTAACTAATTTATTCATTTCTGCTCCTCTTTAAGAACAGGTAAGTTGAATATTTTAAACTATGAATTTTCGCATGCTTAACCCATTGCAAACAGCTGCTTTCTGGAATTGCTGTGGCACAAAGGACGGTGTATTTTTTGCCCTAAACCTAACTCCGGAAAAAAATTCACTAAAAATCGCCCATTTAACACAGCATTCTACTTTTTTCAGGAATAAAGGAAATACTTATTTTCCTTTCCATTGAATGTATATGTTACATGCAAATTATCTTTTATTTAAATATTAAAATTTTATATGATTAAAAATGATTAACTAACTTGATTAAAATTGTTACTTGTTAAACAGGAAACATATCCAAATGATTGTACTCAATACTTTATACAGCTAATAGATTATGTACAATTTTTAGAAAGAAAATAGCTGTGTTACAAATTGATATGCTTTTTACATATAATGTATTTCAAAACATGGATTCACACACAGACAAACATTGCAAAATTTGCATTCATAAAACTGTCCGTGCACTCATCAGAAATACCAAATATCCATGAATCTTCACTATCAAGTGGACATATCAAAGTGGACATTTTGACAGAATTGGCCCAATTTTGTTTTAAAATAATGGATTAATATTATGCCAATATTTCCAATATAACACCAATATTGGCATAATATTGTAATCAATATTGGAGGCCAATGTAATCCCAATATTGGGATTACATTGGAAATATTTCGAATGTAATGCCAAGATATACAATATTGGACCAATATTAAATGCTACTAGGGATACAACTGATTTTTTTTAATTAGGATATGTGGCGTAATTTAATGCTTTACAGGCTAGGTTCATATTTTACATCACCATAATGAAAGGGTGTCTTGAAAAGTGTAGGAGGCCCTAAACCCCATTAATTGTAAAGATAAGTCTCCATTACATTGCGAATCGTAGTTCATGTATTGCAATTTTTCACTAGTTCAAAAACTATATAGTTAATTGAAAGTATTGAATGATTATGAAAAGCGGAAGAAATACTTTCAATAAAGGTCACCTTTTAACAATCATGCAGCAAAATAAGTTGACCTACTAAAAGAAGGGCATGTTGAAACAACATTTATTCATATCCAAATATATTTATTTCACGTTATGAATATAACTAATATTAGTTAAGATAGAATGTCCAGAAGTTCACAAAAAGATAGTACTCATTTCGCCCATACTCACAAAAGTGGGGAGGGGATTCCCAAATCTGTGGTCACACTCCTATATCATTGAATATCAGCATCTGTGAATCTATTTCGCCCTTCATAGTGCCATTCTGCCTGGAACAGCGTGAATAAAAAGCATGATGCAAAGTCAATTCATATGTACCGATATAAGAAATGGCAAAGCAATAAAACTTATTTTGTTGTTATTTTTAATTGTCAGCAAATCCACAACAACGTATGATAGTAGAAACTTGGTCAAATTTTACTACTGTTTAACCTTGAAAATATAAGAAAAGATTCATTAAAAAAAAGAGAGAAAGGGAGGGAGATTTATTATGCAAGGTCCATATATGGCCTTACAGCCAATGAGGCATACCTACACTCATCAAAAGTGAAATTACAACACAATGAAGAAATGCACGTAGCCATATGCAAATGATTAAAAGAACAAAGATATGCAAAAGAAACCCATTTATTCAGTAAGGAATATAGCTCCCACGGGCAGCTTTACAGGCCACTAAACGGTGAGGCATACTATCAATGAGGCTATTATTAATGGTTGCCTGAGATAATCCTTGTAAAGCAGTGTCCATTGCAGTATGCAGTTTGTCTATGGTATGTGCTGGTGGTCCCCGGTGCACCTGACATCCGATGAGGGCCTATACATGTTCAATGGACGAGAGATTCAATGAAGCTACCGGCCAGGAAAGGAGCTGTTGAGATCGATTTCAACTAGGGACGGCCTGCACAAGTGACCGAACCACAGGCTTGTCTGACGTACCAGTCCTCTGTCAGATTACCTGCAATGTACACCAGAGCTGTCCACTGATCAAACATGATGGCCGGTGTGACGCTTGGTAATATGGGCTGACAAGTGGCATTTCCCAGGAAGCCGCCACACCCATCCATGGCTGCCATTCCTCCACAGGCAGAAGCAAGATCCATCCATAAACAATACCCGATGCCATTTATTGGTCCAGTTGTGATGATGACAACACCATGCCAGATGTACCTCCCTGTTTCAAGAGCTTAATGGCACCCCATTGGCTGGCCGTCATGCGCACAGCTGTACTCCATGCAACCTGTCACGAATGCAGCTGTTTATAACCCAAGGTGCAATGGAATCTTGAAATGACACCATCATCGACAGAAACAGGCCCTTATGTGCCACAAAAAAGTATCATGGTACGGTGCCTTACCATCAGTCCTGTTGGGACTGTGAACAGTGCATAGAGAAGAGTTTGACTCTACAACGGAAATGGTATATGACACAACACTTAAAGTACCCGGTTAATTTTTTATAGACAGTTCTATACATACACAAGCTATAGATTTTGTAAATAGGCTAAAAGCCATAATGCAAATCACGGGACCATGTGCAATGTCCAAAAATGGAGCTAAGCAAATATACATGCCAAAAGATTTGGACACTTGTTCACGTGTGTTTTTAAGATGTGGACCATTTAAGAAGTCTCTGCAGCCACAATATGAAGGACCATTTTAGGTTGTAAGGAGACTATTAAAAGATTATGTGATTTGAATCAGTGATCACGAAAAGCTTATAGCCATTTTTCATCTAAAGCCAGCATATATATTATGAGAAGATAATGTTAGCACATTTGCAAACAATCCTGTTGTGGATATGCCAAATGTGGAGCCTGACAGAGAACCACTGCTGACCACTACTGGCCTGCCATTGCTGACCACAAAGGCTACCATTGCTGATCACCAGAGCACAGCCACAGTTAACCACAGACAGCCAGACCACCAGTAGCAACTAGATAGACCGTCTTCACAAGCAACACCTGGACAATCTGTTCCAAAGACCGTGAAACCTGTCATCACCAGATATGGAAGGAGAGCTTGATTTCATCTCCCTGTGAGAGATTGAGGAAGGAGTCATGTGGTGACTCAAATACATTTGACTTTTACACATTTTTTAACTTTAATTTTCCTTGCATAATAATGTGTTTTCAGATTTGCATAATATATAAGTCATGTCTGTTGTCATTGGCAAATCACTTGCTTTCTGACATCAGGCACATGAAAGTATTTAACCACTGGCTTTCCTCCTGACGCTCTCTGCTTTTTGTTAAAAATGTACACACACACCTAGCTAGTTGGCAAAGATGTCTTGCCATGTGCCATGTTATTCGTAGCCAAAGGCATAACTTATTTTGGATGAGTATGGGTATAATTTTAATCGTTTGGTATTTGGTACATAAAAAGTTAAGTTTTTTACAATGTGTCTGTTAATTTTGTGAAAGCACACTTCCGATAGTAGGAGTTTTGTCAAGCAACCTTCATTAACAGACAAGATTGTCTAATCTAACATTGTGGCAAGGCAACTAATTACAATGGAGTCATGCCTGCCACACGTGACATATGAAAGCCAATACACTCGAACATGAGATGGCTGTACCGACAGAAAGAATAAATACATTCCAGTTTATAATTTGTAAAAATGTAATTTAAAATGTTAATATTTTGTTAAATATGTGTGTTTTGCTACAAACGATGCATCAAAATTAATATTTTTATTGATCCAATTAGTTGTAGCAAATTTGGAAAAAGTGGCAGTCCAAGAAGTCACTGCTCTAAACCCAGGATCTGATTCTACACAGACTTCCGATGCTGTGGTACTAGAGCCTTAAATTTTAAAAATTATAAAGATTTTAATTAAAAAAAATTTTTTAATTACTCAATATCAGTAATGTGTGAGAAAATCTCTGCAAAATTATTATTGTTAAAAACGTAACAGTAATTTTGAACTAAATGTATATTGCAATGATTTTCTACATTTATATGCTGAGTTATAATATTTTTAATTCACTTTAAATATTTACTAACAGTTGACATGTATATAAATTAAAAGAAAAAAAATGTAGGAGGGCCCCAAAAGTCAACAAAGCCATGAGGCCCATCTTCTGTAAGTCAGCTTGTCTAAACTTAATCCTTCAAGCTGATCTTTAGCTGAACACGACATTCAAATAAACCTCATATAGCACCCACATAACCCATTTTTTACTCACTTCAAATCTGAGCAAAAGGACGTCAAGAAATATGTCTTTCAGAAGTAACAAGACAGTTTCAGAGAATCGGTACTGAATAAAGTATGTACATAGTAAATCAATCATATCCTTATCATTCTCTAACAATTTCCTCCATATGAATATTCTTTCAAAAATATAAAAATGATAAATCTTTTAAAATGATCAAAAAGTAATAAAAACAAAAAATTTGCTATATTAAAAAATTGTAACTTTAAAAATCCTGAATTATCAGATTTTCCTTTTATTTACATATATTATATCTTATGCCGAATTTCAGTTTGTGAAACTAAAATTTTTGGTGGACCCTCTGGGACCCCTTTAGTTATGTCCATGCCCCCCTGGAAAAAATCCTGCATATGCCCATGCTAATTCCACACACTTGATTTAACACCAATTATTCAGCAGGGCACACAGAAAAATTTATTTACATAATAATTGCCATACAGCCATTCTAACTCCGAATACCATGACTTTTTAAAATTTCGATTGCACACTTTGTCCTTGATTTTTATTGCTTTCATTTAATAAAGATGTAGATTTTTCACTATTTCAAAAGTATTTTTTATTATCATCATGCTATCTTGAAAATGGCGTTTCTAATAAATCACATACTAGATTGTATACAGGAAATATAAAATAAATTTGCAGACAATGAACATTACTGAAACAGTGCACGCTACTGTCACAAGTGTTATCATATATTGTCTAAAATTAGTCAAACGAGTCTGAAAGTCATCGATTGAAAGAATACCCAAGGCAAAATAAATTTCTGTTTAAAACTAATTAACTAGTAATATCTCTCTATATTAAAAAATAACTGATGCCGCTACTGTTTGACAAATTTCTCATTTCTTGAGATTCTTGCCTTCGTACCGCAAAAACTATTGCATGTAAAAATAGGAAATTTGGTACACTTGTAGAAAAAGCTTTGGGGAATATGCTGAAATAAACTATTTTTTGATATATATTGTAGTTAAAGAAATATTTAATGTCAAGGTCAAAATATTTGAATTGCGAAATCGCGTCCTGGATAGACTAACAATAGCAAGACCATGAATTTTTGCAGGCAAGTACCTACATATGTGAATTTTTGCAGGACAGCACCCCTTCTTTTAATTTCAATGTAGTTTTTGAGATATTTTGCTTTTCATGCACTTCGGAAGTGAACATTTTTTTCGTATCGGCATATCTAGCGATTTCTCTGTCTCGTACTGTGAAACTATAGCATACAAAATTATGAAATTTTGTACATTTATGGGGAAATAATAGGGTAACATGATGAAATAAACTGTTTATCGATTTAAACTTTAGTTTGACATGAAATAGCTCGCAAAGCGAGCTCATGATCATGGAATTCAGTTTTTGGCTCCTGCTGAAAATAGGCAGGGATAGAAAAGAGATTTTTGAAAGTAGAATTTTTAGGAAAGATATATATGAAACTAGCGCAGTGAGTAGGAGGCAAAGCCTCCCAAAGAGAGTTGCAAGAGCAGGGGGCAGAGCCCCCTAGTGTATTTATTATAAAGTTACATATTATATATATATACAGGGTATATATAAACTGATGGTCAGAACTGTAAGGGGTTATAGAACTCACCAAAACAAACAACTTTCGCAATACAATGTGGGGTTGGAAAGCAACCGGCGAGCCACGAGAGGGCGCTTTCTCTGGAGTGGATGAAATGTCACGTCAAAATGGAAAACACAGTAAATCTGCATGCTACACATTCCAGATGCCACCAGTTCTCCATGAATGTGTGGGCAAGGATTATCCATGACTAATCAACTGGCCCGTATCTGTTACCAAACTGCCTAGACGGACAGAAGTACTTCACCTTCCTCCAGCAGGTGCTGCAAGATTTACTATGTGTTATATCAGCAATTCATAGAGTGATTATGTGGTTCCAACATGACGGAGCACCAGCACATTACACCAGGTTCGTGCAGAACTACCTGGACATTGCCTTTCCGAACAGATGGATTGGCCATAGTGATTCTGTCACTTGGCCTCCCAGATCTCCCAATCTGTCCTGCCTGGATTTTTTCCTCTGGGGACAGCTAAAAAGCACCGTTTACGAGACTCCCATCCAATCACCAGAGGACCTTGTCGCCCGAATTAGCATCGCAGCTGCAGACGTTCGTGAAATGCTAGGAATCTTCCAAGGTGTACGCAATTCACTCTGTCGCCGCTGTGATGCCTGTCTCGCAGTTGGTGGTCATTCATTTGAGCATTTGTTCTAAACATTTTGTCAATAAATTTCCATTATTCGTCTTCACTTCACTCCATTTTAACGTGACGTTTCATCTACTCCCAGAGAAAATGCCCTCTTGCGGCTCGCCGTTGCTTTCCGACCCCACATTGTATTGTGAAAGTTGTTTGTTTTGGTGAGTTCTATAACCCCTTACAGTTCTGACCATCAGTTTATATACACCCTGTATATATATATATATATATATATATATATATATATATATATATATATATATATATATACAGTACAACGAAAATCTGGATTCGTCCGAACTTTGCAGATTCCGGATTATAGAATCTGAATAAAATTCAGATTTAATATTAACTAAATATACTATAAAGCACTATTTTTAGTAAAAATAATGGCAAAAGTTAAGTTAATCAATTAAAACATATTTAATGTAAAAAATAGGGTAAAAGAAATTTCTAAGAAAAAATATACACAATAATTTTGAATATATGAACGAAATGAAATGATAAAATTACATTTTATCAGTTCATTTAAATATTTGAATTAACATTTGTTATTTCATTAATTTTAGTTCATGGGAAAGCAGTTTTCTTTATCCTGTAGATGGACATTATTTCTGTTCGGTTATAAAGCTTCTTTGTTCAAGACCTTTAATTGCATGATCGATTGTTTGCATAAGATTATCAATGGGTATTTTTTCTTCTCCATATTTATCATCGCTACTTTAATTTTTTTTATTTAATATCATAACGCGAATTTCGCCATCACTCAATTTATTTACGATTGGCGCATCATCATCACAGTGCAGAACTTCATTAAATCTCGACAAAGCCGATATAACGGAAGTGACGGAAGATTTAATGAAGGGCCGAGATTTAATAAAGATCGAGGATTAGCACTTTTGACGATATATTTAAAGGTGTAAATGTGTTTAAACCATTTTCGGTATTAACGAATAAAAACAACAAATAAAAACTTAAAAGTTTTATTTATTCTCTAGCATCTATATAATGTTATGTTTAAAAAGGCTGATGACTCTGAAAAAAGTAAAAACTTTATTAGTAATAGTCAAATATGCAAAAAATATCGCAGTAGATAAAATAAATATATTTTCCAAAAAAGAAAAATTTCTCTCCTCTCAATGATTTTTCTAAATTATGATGATCCATTACTAGGTTGCAGCAGCACCGGGACGTGGTGGGGCAGGGAAAGCGAAGAAAGGAATTTGCTTAGTTTCTAATCGTAAACGCAGCCGACCCCTTTGAGAGGTCTGTGTGACCTTGTTGCTCGGTTCTGTGCAATCAATATTATTTAGTTATTATTTGCTATTTTATAGTATGTAAATATGGCTTTTTAAACAAAAAAGGCAAAATATACAGTCGATTTCAAGCTGACACGTTCAACGAGAACGAAAAAATTGTCAGATATCGGGAGGGGGAGGAGATTCTGAAGACGAAACAGAATACATTGAAGAATGGAATTCATACTACGAAGTGAACAAAATAAATTTCCGTGAGCAATAATATGAATTCTCGGGATTTTTAGATTTAATTGAACAATCTGTGATAAAATGTTACGATAACGTTTTAAAGTGTTTAATATTAAAAATTACATTGTTTCAAAAAAATGTCTTTTTCAGTATTGATAAAAAGATATTTTGATAATAAAAATTCCGTATTTAAATAACAATGTAAATTTATGCGAAATAATTTATCGGGAGTTGTGACTGGAGTAAGGGGGAGGAGGAATTAACGCTAACAATGTAATTCACGCTCCAACCATGAGACGATCTACGACCGTCCATCTAAACTTTCGTTTCATTTCCAGGTTCAGAAAGTCGACCGGAAAATATGGTATTTGTTTATAAAATATAATTCCATATAAATAATCTTACTCTGTTAAATAATCTTACTCTGTTGTTTTAATAACGCAACTTGATCAGTCCGGGGGCAAAAAATAAAAAATTAAAAAAAAAAAACCCCGAAAATTTGGAAAACGTCCGGATTTTGAAGGTTTCCGGATGTCCGGATTTTCGAGGTTGTACTGTATAATTAATACTGTATAATTATAACATTAATAAAATTTCTCGTTTGGATCACGAATAAATTTGAAGAGAAAAATCATCTATTATGTTTGCATTAGATTCAACCAATCATTTTCATTTATACTGAATTTCTTCATTTGTATCACCAATTCTACATTTAATGAAAAAAAGCAGGTGAAAGTTGTGGTATATTTTATAAAATTGTTGCAACTACCACATTAAAATAATTTAAAAAGATAAAAAAAATTATAATAAATACTTCAAAAGCAGGCCAGGCCAATTGGCGAGAAGTAGCCAAATATGCCACCGAACAAACACCTTACACATGAAGCAGGTTAAAAAATCTACATAACTTCCCTTACCAATATGTGGTGGTCGTTCTGGTAACCATCCTATAGCATATATATTATAGGTAATGCAGAATACAGTTGTCTGGAATCCTGCTTCATTATTCTAGAAGTATTGATAAATGTAAAGAATGTGTTATGCAGCAGGAAGTCAGATGCTTTGATAGCCTCTAAATGTAAATATAAGTAATTCTAATTATAATACAGGAGTTAAATAACAAAAATATAATTTTGGTTAAGGTTAAATGAAAATTTTGAATTTTAATTTGATTAAATTTTAAATTTGACAAAATAATTCAGAATAATAAAAAAATATTCAACTGATAAGTGTAAATGAAGCAGCACTTCATGTGCATCATCTGATGAGCTGCCACTGATGAAAACATGCAAAGTATTGAATATTTTGCCGTCTTAACAACTGGGCCCTGACAGAGAGGAGCCTTCAAAATGACATTTTTCATGAAATAAATATTGTTGCTCTATATTTTATTGAGAATTAAAATTAAGCTTCTGAAATGTATCAAGTACAAACTTTTCAAATGGTTAAAACAAGTCCTCAAAGAAGAAACACTGCTACATGGGGTCTCCTTTCTTATTAAAGATCCCAGAAGCATTATTTTTAGCTACCTTATTGCTATGCCCCTGGGGTCAGATTACTTCTAAAATATACTACATTTTGCGATTTCTGAACAAAGATTGACGGCGGTTTCTTTGTAAAACAGCCATTTATCGCCTTTCATGCTTATTTTGAGGTTTAGAGTAATTTGGGGTAAAATGATTTATTGGAGAGGGAAAACTTTTGGCCACTGAAATCTTTCATCTCCATCTTACAAATTGTGACTCATGAATAAAGGTATGAAGCTAATAAAACCAAGGCTCTAAGTTCAGAACCAGACAGGCGATTTCCAGAAATGCAGGTTAGGCATTTTTCATTTACACTTTATGCCAATAGATTTTTCTTTTATAAATTTGCACCTGCAATTGTTTTATTAATTTAGACTGCCAGGTTTTAAATTTCCATATTATTTTCAAAAGACATTTTCTTTCTTGAAAACCTTGTAAATGATGAAATGTACGAAAATTTACAAAATATAAGCTTGTGAGTTGGCTAGATAAACTTGCATGGGATTAATTAAAAATTAAAAGGAAATCTTGGTGAACAATTGGCATAGTAGTGGATTTGCTGTCTTGGGGACTTTCTAACAATGAGTTTTAGAGGCCCCATTCTGTATTTTTAATAAATTAAAAATACAGTTCAATTGATAAAATCAAGGACAAAGTGTTTTAAATAACGAAATGTCTTATTTAACACATCCTACAAGACGTACAAAACATATATTAAAAACTGCCAGAGTGCTTTCAGATGTATATACGCCCTTCATCAGTGGCTACATGAATAGTAAAAACATGGAATGTTTATATATAGAGACCAGTTTAAAGCAAATTTACATAAAATATAAAATGGTAAATGAACTTACTAAAAATAATACAAGAAATAAACACGGAAATTACAAAATAAGTTTAAACGCTTACGAATTTTAAAATATTACAAGAAAAGAACTAATACAAATTTTAGAAAAACATCAAGCATGATATTCTTGAGAATGATGTCACAAATAACTTTTAAGAGGTTTGAATTGCATAGAGTCGAGAATGAATCGCCAAGAATAACTTAAAATTTTAAACAGGATCAAAATTACAAATTGATTCATGGTAAATATAAATAAACAGGGATTCATAAAGAAGAATACTACGTGGATTGTTACAATGAACCAAAAGGAAAGTTTTTTCAAAAACAGGAAGAAATTTATCATTAACCACATATTGAGCAAAAGCCGTAGAAAGTTTACCAGATTTGACATTGCGAGCATGTTCTGCTAAACAGATGCCAACAGTACGTTTTGTACTGCCAATGTAAAATTTATAGTCACCAGCAGGGGATAACAGGGGAACGACATACACCCTAGCAAAGCTTTTAAAGTCATCGAAATTCCCAAGTTTATCGGATCAAATAAGATTAAATAAAGACAGAAATTAATAAAAGGACAGAAAATCTTAGGATGGTAAGGAACACTAGATTTATGGACTAAACAATCTTTAATAGCAACAAGTTTAGTATCAAATTGAGTAAATTTAAGGCAAACGTGGGCAAAAATCTTATAAATAAATTCAAAAGAATAAGCAGCCTCATGGCCAAGTTTAAAAATAAAATTAATTTCATCAGTCAAAGTGGGGATAGAAGAGCAAACATTAAATGCTTGATTAAAATATGCATTAAAAGAAGCTTTTTTAGAGGATACAGGATGGAAAGAATTAGTGGAGATACAGGAGTTAGCAAAAGTGGATTTACAGAAAACAGAAGTATGAAAAACAAAATCAGAATGGGTGACCAGAACATCAAGGAAAGGCAAGGAACAGTTAGATTCATGCTCAACTGTAAAATTAATCGAAGGGAAAATCGAAGATAAAATTAATCGAATCATAACTTTATCCAAAAGGTGAAGGAGATCATTTAAATCATAATCCCAGATAATAAAAACATCATCCACGTAATGGCACCAAAGAATAGGTTTAATTGTTAAAGAAGGCAAAATCTCATTCTCCAGGTCCTGCAAAACGGCCTCGGCCAAAGTACCAGATAAAGGGCTACCTATAGGGGTGCCAGAGGTTTGCAAGAACCAATTTAAAAACCCCACTATCGATGCAATCACTTCTGCTTTGAATATTATTGCGGAGACAAATTGCTTTGCTTTCCGTGATGCCGTTTTCTTGCAAAAACTTTCCTTTTGGTTTGTTGTAACAATCCACATAGTATTCTTCTTTATGAATCCCTGTTTATTTATATTTACCGTGAATCAATTTGTAATTTTGATCCTGTTCAAATTTTAAGTTATGCTTGGCGACTCATTCTCGACTATGCAATTCAAACATCTTAAAAGTTATTTCTGACGTCATTCTCAGGAATATCATGCTTAACGTTTTTCTAAAATTTGTATTAGTTCTTTTCTTGTAATATTTTAAAATTCGTAAGCATTTAAATAAACTTTTATTGTAATTTCCTTGTATTATTCTTAGTACGTTCATTTACCATTTTATATTTTATGCAAATTTGCTTTAAACTGGTCTCTATATATATAAACATTCCATGTTTTTACTATTCATGTAGCCACTGATGAAGGGCGTATATATGTCCGAAAGTGCTCTGGCAGTTTTTAATATATGTTTTGTACGTCTTTTAGGATGTGTTAAATACTAAACATTTACCATATTTCGTTTTTCAAAATGCTTTGTCCTTGATTTTATCTTTTGAATGCAGATGTGATACCAATCTTGATTACAGTTCAATTGTTGCATGATGAGTAATTTTCATGCACATTGCATGAACCCTGTAACATCATTGATGCCTGCAGTTTGATCATTTGCATAATTATTAACTTTTAAAAGTGACATTCGTATGCCGCTTCAAGGCTGTAGATCAATTTTTATATGGGTGCATATATTTTTTTTTGCAATAAAGTGTATTAATATAATGCATGCTTATACATGATAAAAATTAGAAATGAAATCTTGTTCATGTTTCTGTGATTTAAAAAAATGTTAATATTTCTTCTGAATAATGAATTATATTGTATGATCCCTGTTAAACCACAACACTCACAAAATTCTTAAAAAGTAAAGTGAATCACAGATTGCATAAGTTTGACTGTATTTAAAATCACATTTGAAAGTAAAACTGCAAATAAAGCTTTTCAAATTATGAATTTCATATTAAACGCAAATGCTTGAATTAAAGGCAGTTGTTTAAATCAAGATACATCAAATATAAATTTATTGATTATTTTAAAAATAGTTTTGATATTTTTGTCTAGCATCATTGGTGTTTGCCACTTATATTAGTCATAAATAATTTATGACTAATTTTTGTTACAAATTTTTATAAATTATTATTGTTATAATCTTTTGTTACAAATTCCCGATTGAAGAGGTACAAAATAGTTTCCATTAGGTTAATAGGAGACTAAATTGAGTAATTATTAACATTCTAATAATTGAATTTTATTGCACAACCATTCATTGGCAGAATCAGAAAGATGAATTACATTATTATCAAGTCAAGATGTAATGTTCTCATACTTGTCTTTCTGCCAGTATGTATTGCTTTTGTAATCTATTTTGTTTTCAATTTATTTTCTAAGTTTATTTTCACCTTTATTTTCTAAGAGGCATAAAATTTTACAATTATGTAAATAAATACAAAAGACAGTGAAGCATAATTATTAAAATTCTAAAAATTGAATTTTATTGCACATGATCATTTAAATGTCATAAGATGTTCATTGGCAGTATTCGAAATTTCAATTACATTAGCATCAAGTAAAGCAGCACTATTCATACTCATTAGGTCATCTGTGTCGCTGATGCACCTGTCATCTACCTCTTTTTCATCATCTTGCCAAATGCCTGTTTCAGTCTTCATATTTTTCAATCTTTCCTGAAATGAGAAAAAAACTTGTAGATTATGCATTTAAAACATATTCTCCTAAAAGCATACAGTCAAAATTAAAATATACATGTTTACTTAGTGATGTGTTGTGCTAACCACATAGCAGCTATATTAACACTTCAAACACCAAATAGCAATTGCTAATGAGTATTTCATCAAACTGCTAAATATTCACAATTCCTTTTCCTCCTACAAAATTACCACTCGGCAAAAAGCAGATGTTTTGCATTTACACTTTAAACTGTTAATCTGGCATTCTACCAAAAATCGGATCAAATTTCTATGCTAAATTTCGCAATTGCTTTTTTCCTTGCATAGCTACTACTTGGCAATAAGTGTGTTAATATTTTGCATTAGCTCTTTAAACTATTAATCTGGCACTCTGCAGCGGTAGTGGTGCTAAAATTCAAATTTCAGGACAGAATTTTTAGTAAATTTCAGGACAATTTCTAAAATCATCGCAATAGATTAACATTATACAGACTTTCATGAAACTCAAAACATTTGCTTGCTTACTTTTTAATGCTTTTTTATCCAATAAGACTCTTGCATGCAAGAAAAAAAAATTCAGGCCAATGGCATCACACACACTATATTTGTACAAATACACAGGATTTCATGTTATTTTTGTAATTTAAAAGTTATAAATCACTATCACAACAAAATAAAAATAAAGACATTTATTCATTTCATAATACCATTTAATTTATATAGAAGGCGAGGCATGCAATACATTTTGTCTATAAGCAATTCCTTTTTTCATTTTAGCAATACTGTCTCGAATAATACCTAACTTGGTGGCTATGTTTTTAATATTACCATTCACACTACTAAGCATCATTTGAGCTACTTTCATGCCATTCATATAATTTTTTGCAATGGAATGCTTTAACTTTTCTGATGCTTCATCTATTAAATGATGAGCTGCATTATCATCTTCCATCACACAGATTAAGCTTGATTAGCTTCTCATTAAGTTCACTCTTTTTAATTTTCTTCTATAACTGTTCACGCTCTTTCTCTTTATCTAACCTTCATTTTAATTCATGTCTTCTTTTCTCATTTTTAAGTTGTTCTAAATGAGCAGCATCTTCAATATGTGATTTTTGTACACTTTGAATCAACTCCTTTGTTATTGCCACTAACATGACAGTCGGATACCTGTTTAGATAATCTTTACAAATATGTAAAGATCTGATACAGATATCATTGACGTTCCAAATCAGTATGCTCTTTTTGCTACACCCAGTATATATATGTGTGTGTGTATATGTGTATATATGTATATATGTATATACAGGGTGTCCCCAAAAGATTGAAACATGCTTTAATTCTTTACCTGTTGGAGATAAGTAGGTAATGTAAATTGCAAAACTGTTGAAAGTAAGGAAGGAAATAAGACTACGTTAATGAAATAGTCCTCCCAGTAATTTTCAAAAGGTTACACTTTTTAAGTTTTTATACGACCCTCTTAGACAAATTTGGTCAATCAGAAATTTTTTATTTTTAATGCAACAAGATCATTAAAAAGTACCCGCATATCTGTATCTTTAAAATCAACTGAATTATGATAAAGGAAAATATCTGACTTATGCCACTTTTCCGTACCATGTGAAAGGTTGTTTCATGAGTGAAAATAGGGATCATAAACAAAATGACAATGGAAATGGTTTAGATAAAAAAAGTACTTAATTATTGAAAAAGTACTCGGTTATTGAAAAGTACTTAAGAATCCGTGATTGCATCATGAGCCTATGCGGAATTCGCAAAAATGTCTCCTATGTATTATTACCCAGTTTTATCTTTTTTGTGATATGTCACAAATTTATATTTTTAATTTGATATATGGTCCCCATTCATAATGTTCAATTTTCAATTAAATATAACTCTTTCAATTTTAAAAATACAGATACGCGGGTTTTTTTTAATGATCTTGTTGCATTAAAAATAAAAAATTTCTAATTGACCAAATTTGTCTAAGGGGATCATATAAACATTTAAAAAGTGTAACTTTTTGAAAATCAATGGAAGGACTATTTCATTAACGTAGTCTTATTTCCTACCTTACTTACAACATTTTTGCAATTTACATTGCCCACTTATTGGAAACAGGTAAAGAATTAAAGCGTGTTTCAATCTTTTTGGGACACCCTGTATATGTATATATATATATATATATAATGATTGTTAGAAAATAAATGTTATCTTCAATTTCAAAGTACTGTATACTTGCCAATAAACAGAAGAAAAAACTAAAAACTTTTTTAAACAAACAAATAAAATTCCAAAAGCTCTATAAAATCACAATATAATATTTTGAAAAACTGGTGCCAGCACAGTGTCCATATTGTTAGGCTTGAGCCTGTGGTCATGCAGATCGCATGCTCCTGCAGTCCTGTGCAACAGATTTATATATTTGTCATGAACCAGCATAGCAGACAAATCAAGAGATGTTCAAATTAAATTACCATTATAACTAAACAAATATAATATGAATACATATTCTTCATTACTGGACAAAAAAGAAATTTCAAAATCTTTAAGAAAACAGAATATGCTTAGCTTAAGCTAAATTTAGTTGTTTAGTCCTTTTTAGCCTGCTCTAGCTCAGACTTTGCTAATTTCTTCCCAAAACATGAAAAATACAGAACATTGAACTATATCTTCTTTATTTTTTGAAGTAATAAAAAGTTTAATAAGTCTTTACTCAAATTTAACTTAAATTCAGCCCCATATTTTCTAACAATACAGAATATACATTCTGTCACAGGGGAATTATGGGGAATAAGTAATATTGTTTTCATCACCAGATTATATGAAATTCTTCTGGATAAACTGTTAAATTCCTCGGGACAAATTGAATTATGCAATCACACTATTTATGCAAAAATGAAAGATGAAAAATAATAGGTGTTTTCTATAATTTTACAGGTCTTTTCCACAGTCAATAATTTTGTTCTGAAATTTGTAATTACGGAAAATTTGTAATGGTTGGCATCTCTGTATTACCATAAAATTCCATTCATCTGCCCCCTCAATTGCATCACAGAAAATGCAGGGGGGATACAATTATTTGGAATTTTTTGCTAAAGGAAACATGAAGAATTCCGTTGATCCACCCCTTCAAATGTGATTAAAGAAATGCAGAGTAGAGGCTTACTGGGAAATTTTAGCTAAAAGAAGCAATTTGTATTCTCATCAAATTCGATGATGAATTCTTTAAATTTTTTGCGATGCTTAGGGGAGATATTCATTTTTCAAAAAAAAAAAAAAAAAAAAAAAAAATACTAAGACAACCATGCTTTATAAAAATATATGCAGAAAATTACACTTAAACCATCCAGGCTTAGTATTGGTAGAATATGAAAATTCAGGACATAAATTTTACAAAATTTTAGGACAAAAAATTATAAAACAAAAAATATATAAAGTTTTTATCTGATGAAAATTACTTTAATGAAAACAAACATTTATGTCTGGTAAAACACAAGCTTTCACTAAAGAGAATAACAAATATTGATCTTAATTTAAAAAAATATATAGCAATATCCCTGCCAAAATGATTGTCTTTTTACCTAAATCATCATTGCTTTAATACCACTTTTTGGAAAATATCCAGTCACAGAGTTCATACCCATTATTCAAAATAGAAATATTTGTATTTTGCAAATATAATTAAAAAATTAACCTTAAAATTTGACCAGAATATGAAAATAAGCTAGTCTAGTTAATTTAATATGCAACATTTAAAGGATGGAGATGAATAGAAAAAGATACTAATGTACTATCGTCAATTCACGAGAACAAACTAAATTGCACAATCTCACTGTTTATGTGAAAATAATTAAAAAATTAACCTTAATTAATCAGAATATGAAAATATGCTGGTTCAGTTAATCTAATAAGTAATATTAAGAAGATGGAGATGGATGGAAAAAGATACTAAAGTACTCTCGGTAATTCACGAGAAAACTGAATTGAGGAATAGTACTGTTTACACGAAAATAATTAAAAAATTAACCTTAATAATTAATCAGAATACAGAAAATTGCTAGTTTAGTCAATCTAATATGCAATATTTAGAAGATTGAGATAGATGGAAAAAGATATATACAAAGTATTTTCGGCAATTCACGAGAACAAACTAAATTGCATAATCGCAGTAATTATGCGAAATTAATGAAAAACATAACATTTTAGCAATTTATGTTGAATTTGAAGAAGCATATTTATTACTTTCATAAAACACATGATTGCGATCTTAATTTACATTATATGCGGCCGTAAATCACAGTTAATTACAGTGCATGTGGCCGTAAATTTACATTCACCTAGATAGAAGGCAATTTTCCATAGAAAACTATGCAAATTACATAACCCGTAGTATGAGGTGAGGATGTTTCCCATAGAAACTGCAGAGAATCCGTAATAATTGGTATATCTGCTTTTGAGATAAGCAAAATTTCAGGAATTCTGGGATGGCACATAAAAAATAAAGATATTTCAGGTCACAAATATATTTTTCAGGAATTTCAGGACAATTATGATCCCTGAACATTGAAAATATGCATCCAAGTCAATTGTAAACATAAACAACATAATAAAATTAAGGACAAAATGTTTTAAAATGAAAAGTCATTTACTAAAATGTCTTAAAAGATGTACAAAGCATTTTAAAACTGCCAGAGTGCTTTCGGGCATTAATAAGCCCTTCATCAGTGGCTACATGAATGGTAAAACATGGAATGTTCACATATAGAGACCAGTTATACAGCAATTTTTATTACAGTTAAAATTGTTGGGAAGATTTTTGTCTAAGCTGTTCTTAGTAACTTTGCTTCAAGTAAGTTGTTCCCTTGAAGATTGTTTGACAAGTGCCTGCCGGCACTTTGAAGTGGCATGTTTTATGACCTGATGTCCTTGCACTTTGCCGCAACTGTCTAGATTTTTCCAATTTCTTTTGACGTACTTTGACTGAGCTGTTTTACGTGCATTTGCTGGAGTGTTTTTGTTACCAGTTTATTTTCCTGATGTACTTTTACTATGCTGTTCCAAGTGACTTTGGTTTAAAAGTTTTGTATCCAGTGACAATTGCCCGACGAGCTTTTGGTGTTTTGAGGTGATGTGGTTTTTTATGACCTAATGTCCTTGTACCTTGCTGCATCTGACTTACTTTTCGTGAGTGTACTTAATTTTTATACCATTTGATTTATTCCTGTTTTTTTGCTATTGACTTATGTCTGGAATGTGATAACTTTCCTATGTTTAACTTTTGTTTTATGCACGCAATCATGTCATATTTTGAAATGATTTTTACGTGATTTATGCTCAAGTTTGATTTTATAGCTGCATTTTTAATCACTTTTATCAGTTTTTATCAGTATAGTTTTATAGTATTGATTGTTTGCTGTAAAATTTGCTTTTTTATAACACTTAGTATTTGTGTTTGGCTGCCATACATTGTGTCTTTCCTCTTGTTATTATCTGAAATCATGCAATCTTACGTGTCCATTTCGTGTAATAAGCTGTTTAAATTAAAACTTAAATTGACTAAGTTGCTTTGTCAACTTAAATTATTAATGCATTGTAAAAAGTTTCATATTATTCCCCCTTTTTGTTGTATTAAAAAATCTATTTTTAGTTCTTCTGAAGCACATATTATTAAGTACGCTGAATTTAAATTACTTTGTAACTCTATCTGTAAACTCCACATTTATATTAGCTTTTATGAGCACTCCTGTTATTTTTGGTACAGTGAATTTGTTGCTAGTGCACATCCTACCATTGTGGATTCTTTTTGCGAATATATTTATACTCGCCTAATCCATGTCCATAATGACTTAGAAATTCAGCATGTTAAAAAATGTTCTGGTTGGACAAACCAGTTAAAATGGTCTAATTATCCATGTAAAATACCCTTGCCGTTACCCATTTCTGATTATTCTATCGGTCAAGCTGCTTTTGTGAGTGATGCCCCTCCTCCTTCTCAACACCCTGTGTTTAAATATTCCAGTCTTGAAATTCTTGCTTTAAAACCTAAAATGTTTCCACAGCTTAAAATGCCTTTACCTTTTCCTTTCGTAAATTGTACTGCCATTGATATTTCCTCTATTCAGCGTAAAGCCCTTGAGAGAGGCTCCAAATTTGCCTATCCTTATGTTAATCCCAGTTTTATTAATTTAATTCCCCCTGTGGAAGATGCTCTTCTTAATGTGGCTCATGGCCATAAAGATCATGGCCGTTTTGTTTTATATCGATCTATTTCTACCTTTCAAAATGATGATAAACTTAAGTAAAAATAGGCATTCTAGCTATGATATTGCTTTGAATACTGAAATAGCGGAAATTGGTAAACTTAAATCTAACCCTGACCTTGTTATTTTATCTGCTGACAAAACTAAGCAACTTATTCTTACAAATAAAACTGATTATGTTAATTCAATGCAGAAGTGTATTGACGAGATGGACTGCAACCAGGTCAAAAAATTCCCGATTACGATGATTAATACTAGGATCGCAAAACTTAAAAAAAATCTTCCTCCCAATGTAAAATCTGCCGTTTTTCGTACTTCACATCAGCTCCCTAAAATTTTTGATCAAATAAAACGTCATAAATTAAATCATCCTATGCGCCCTATTGTTTCCAAATGTACAGGACCTACTTATTTTTTTAGAGAAATCCCTTCCCCATTTCTTGAAACCGTATTTTAATAATAATAGTTTTTCCATTAGCTCAACTGAAAATTTTATTAATTTACTATTTAAAACTAAATTTAATCCTAATAGTACTTTCCATAGCTTTGATTTCGTTTCCCTTTTCCCTAGTATCTCCGTTGACATTGCTATTGAAATTATTGCCAAACAACTTCAGAATCCCAAATTTAAAACCCCCACTATCGACGCAATAACTTCTGCTTTGAATATTGTTCAAGAGACAAATTACTTTGCTTTCCGTGATGCTATTTAATTGCAAAGTTCTGGCACCCCTATGGGTAGCCCTTTACCTGGTATTTTGGCCGAGGCCATTTTGCAGGAGCTCGAGAATGAGGTTTTGCCTTTTTAACGATTAAAACTATTCTTTGGTGCCATTATGTGTATGATGTTTTTATTATTTGGGATTGTGATTTAAATGATCTCCTTCACCTTTTGAATAAAGTTAAAGATTTTTACTCTTCGATTAATTTTTCTGTTGAGCATGAATCCAATTGTTCTTTGCCTTTTCTTGATGATCTGTTCACCCGTTCAGATTTTGGTTTTCATACTTCCGTTTTCCGTAAATCTACTTTAACTAACTCCTGTATCCCCACTAATTCTTTTCATCCTGTATCCTCTAAAAAAGCCTCTTGTAATGCTTATTTTAATCCCACATTTAATGTTTGCTCTTCTATCCCTGCTTTGACTGATAAAATTAATTTTATTTTTAATCTTGGCCATGAGGCTGCTTATTCTTTTGAGTTTATTTATAAGATTTTTGCCCATGTTTGCTCTAAATTTACTCAGTTTGATAATAAACTTGTTACTATTAAAGATCGTTTAGCCCATAAATCTAGTGTTCCTTACCATCCTAAGATTTTCTGCCCTTTTATTCATTCTGTTATGAATTTGGTTTCAAACCTGCTCACTCTAATATTACTACTTTATTTAATCGTATTCATTCTGATAAACTTGGGAATATTGACCACTTTAAAAGCTTTGCTGGGGTGTATGTAGTTCCCCTGTTATCTCCTGATGGTGACTATAAATTTTACATTGGTAGTACAAAACGTACTTTTGGCATCCGTTTAGTGGAACAAACTTGCGATGTCAAATGTAGTAAACTTTCTTGCTCAATATGTGGTTAATGAGATAAATTCTTGCCCATTTTTGAAAAAACTTTCCTTTTAGTTTGTTGTAACAATCCACGTAATATTCTCCTTTATGAATCCCTCTTTATTTATATTTACTGTGAGTCGATTTGTAATTTTGATCCCGTTCAAATTTTAAGTTATGCTTAGTGACTCATTCCCAACTCTATGCAATTCAAATCTCTTAATAGTTATTTATGGCATCATTCTCATGAAAATTACGCTTGACGGGTCTTCCGAAATTATGCTTTTTCTATAACTAAATAATGTATTGAGAGCACTTTTCTTGTAATATTTTTACAATTTCAAAGCATTTAAAGTAATTTTTGTATTTTCCGTGTATATTTCTTGGATTATTTTGCATTAATTAATAGTATGTTCATTTACCATTTTATATTTTTATGCAGACTTGCTGTATAACTGGTCTCTATATGTGAACATTCCATGTTTTACCATTCATGTAGCCACTCATGAAGGGCATATTAATGCCCGAAAGCGCTTTGGCGGTTTTAAAATACTTTGTACTTCTTTTAAGATGTTTTAATAAATGACCTTTCATTTTAAAGCCATTTTGTCCTTAATTTTATTTGTTGAATGCAGACGTGATACCAATTTTTGATTAGTAAACAACATACTTCATTTATGTATCTAGAACTTCGTATTAGGACTAGCATTTGATGAACAAAAAACAAGCAAAAACCTCTGTTGTCTCCTATCCAATTTTTGGATTCTGCATGCTAGGGGTAAAAGAATGAATAGAGCTTGTCACACAAGAACATGCACGCTTTTGTGTGACAAGCTCTATTTATTTATTACCCCAGCATGCAGCATCCAAAAAGCGGATGAGAGACAACACTCATGTGCAATTTTACAAGTTTGGGCAAACATATTACAGATTAAACATTACAGATAAGTAAACATGTGCACTTCCACAATAGCCTTTCATCTGGGCATTTCAATGACGCCAGAAATTTCCTAGAATTTCAGCTGTTATAAAATACAGTACAGGATCTATTATCCGGACTGCTTGAGACTTCAAGCAGTCTGGATAAAGGGTTTTTACGTAATTCAGAACACTTTTCTAAAACTTACTGGAATGGTCTAAAATGCTATAGAAAATTATAATTCATTTTAAAAACATGTATTAAATAAAGATTTTTTATAATCCATATGAAGAGATATACTTGGTTAACTAAAATGCATTATAGTATCAAATTTAGTGATTAAGAAAATTTTTGAAAGAAAAAAATGTCTGAAACAAATTAATTATTCAGGGTAGTTATTAGAAGTTTTTTTTGTTTTTTCAGAACATTTCAACTAAAGTGGGCCCTCACCCATATTCATCTAATATTTTAGCAGAAGCACCTTTGTTCATATGTTTCAAAATATTTTTAAGTACTTTTAATAAAATTAAGATGAGAAGGATGTTCATTTTTAACTGAAATGAGAGATTTAACTATGGGTGCAAATATATCAAATTCTAATTTATGCTCTTCATATGTATTTCTAGTAAGCCTTATAATTCTAAATGCCTGAATATATAAAAAAAAATTAATTTCATTATCCTAAACATATATCTCAATTTCATCAACAATATGTTTAACAGATAATATCCCAAGATAAAAAGCACAAAAAATTTAAAAATATTAGTGGATGGAAACAGATTAAAAAAATGGAAAATATTTAAAAATAAAATGAAATATACCGGAGATCGTGTTTAAATAAAAAAATTCCGCGATATTGCTAAACTGTCTTTTATAAATTACTAATTAATAAATGTAACACGTTAAAACCCCATAAATATACTGCAATGGAACTTTTTGCTAGGGTCAATTTTCGGTCCAAAATAGCCATTTTCATCCAAATCATAGGATTAAATTGGAAATGATTTTGATATTGGAATTCCAACATTGTTTTTTAAAATATCGAACATGTGTATATTTCCACGGAGATGAAAAAAAAAACGGGTTTTCACGAGAAAATGACAAGTTTATTGCTCAGGTAAGATATCAATCAGAAGGCCCTGAATGACATTTTATAGCTGCTATATTTTCTTCGCATTTCGGTAAAAGTTAACTCATTAATTTTGGAAATTCCTTACTTAAACTTACTTTCATCTCGTAAATGCACTGATGACTATTTATTTTTTTCATCTTTTCCAATAAATGTTTATTAAATTGTGCAAAATAGTGTGAATTCTGTGCGGCACATCGCATTTGAAGGGCGTAGACAAAGCAAATAGAATTTCTTTAGCGATATCGGAATATTTCTAATGAAAAAGTTGGAATACTTTTACCGAAAATCAAAGCGCCGGAACAAAGTGCAGAAAAGAAAATGTAACGAATTCGGAAAAATCAAAACCTTTGTGCCTAGTGTGCTCTGTCCTATACACCCATTAAAAAAGCACCTTGCTGCGACTTGTCAGTAACTAAGGCTCCTATATGTACAGGAGCCTTATCCGTAACTAGTGAAGAATGGAATGACGCGTCATGCCCGTGCCGGATGCAGCTGCTTAGGAAATTTTAGGGGAAAACGGTGCTACTTCGCATGTTTTCCGTAAACGAGGAGTTGCGCTATGGAGATGCGGAACTTCTCGGAAAAATATAATCCACGGAATATTTTCATTCCTGCTTTTCATTCGCTCTCGCGAGAATTCCTTGCATTCGTTTTTGAAATTTAAGAAGGATCAGAAGCAGCGAGTGCACGCGAATTCCTGCGTGGTATTTTTTTTCTGAGTGGGATTTTTGAATTTTGCGCACTGTTTGCGAGTCCTATCTCAAACCCTGGAAAAATGTAGGTTTCAACGCATCATTTTTTTTTTAATATTGCTAAATAAGGCAAAAAAAGCATTTGGCGGGATTTTAAACGAAAAATCGCTATTTGGGGCAATAATTGGCAAATAATCGCTTGTTGGCGCAGAATTTGGCATTATTTTGCCGAATACCGGTTTTGGGAGTGTCCGGATATTGGGACGCCGGATACGAGGTCGTGTACTGTACACATTTTCCCAGCAAAAGTGGGAGAAAAGGGATCTGAGAATGAAAAAAGGGACCACTCGTGGGCCTGTATTTGACATGGGTGTAAAAAAAATTTGGCACATCAAGTCAATAAGAAAATTACTAATTATTTCATTTTCACTATCTCCAGGAAGGAAAGGGGGTGGGTAAAAAGACCAAAAATTCTAAAGTAATAAATGAAGACACTGAGTCAGTTTGTTATAGTGTTGTGCACACTGAACATTGGGAAATTTTGTCCAAAACTCTCCAAACTGTTGACTGTGATTTAATGTCATTGCTTGAACATGTGGATATTGTAGTAACATCCCTGAATCAATTAAGGGAGATTAATAAGTTTAAAATAATTTTTGAATCAGCATCAACCTTATTAGCAGAAATTAGTGAAGTTGTAATTTCCAGGATTGTTCCAAAGATGAGTCAAAGAGGGAACATTCCATCCAATACTCCAGAAGAATATTTTAGAAGGAATCTTTTCCTGTAGCTCATAGGCCATAAGACAGTGTAAATAAAAAATTTAAGTCACATAAAACAACAATTGAGGTTTTACAAATATTCATACCATATCATTTTACCAAAAATTATGAGCAGCTGCAACATTGTAAGGAATTTTATGAAAGTGTACTCTCGGAGAGTAAGTAGAACATTATTAGTGAAATATCAAACGTAACTGAGAATATAAGACCCAAAAATGCATTGGAATCAATTGATAATGGAATATGACTGTAATTTTTTTTCTGAATGTTTATGTTTTGTTACAAATTCTTGTGAATCTTACAGTATCTACTTTGACTACAGAAAGGACCTTTTCAACACTGAGGCAGCTAAAAACTAATTTAAGGAGTACAAAAAAATTTTGAACCGTTTTATGAAATCAAGATCTAGACGTATAAATTTGTTGCATATATTTTAAACCTCATATATTGGTTCCTCTTTTTGGATTTCTTTTTTTAAGGTTTACAATGAAGAATTGTGTAATTACTGATAAAAATAATTAAAAAAAAGTAGCTTTCCTATCTTTGGTTTTATTACATTGAAGGTTCTTAATTCAAATATTTAAAATTTCTGAAAATGCTATTAACTAACAGCATTGCTATTATGGTGCACGAGAGTAGTTATAGGAGTACAAGTTTTGAAATTCACAATTTCAATGCAGTTCATCTTTGTCTGCATAGAAAAGATGTCAAAATGTTCCTATCATTCGTGTAAGGTTAAAACTTTCCAACGGGGCATTTCTGAAGGGGCCAGTGCAGTTTTTATATCCACTAGCACTATCTTTACTCAGCTGCTAATTGAAATCTCCTCTTTTTGGGTAGCCAGAGGATATTGTGACTTCTTGAAGTCCTGTTCTGACTTGCCCTTTTTTACTGATAATTTAGTCTTCACCTTGCCTTCTTGTTGCCATAAGCAGAAATTTTTACTTTATTTTGATTTGAAAGAGAAAGTTTTGTTCACTTAAAATGTTAATAGAAATTGCATTGGCTATGCAATTATTGTATCAAGCCTAAAATGTATATATATATATATATATATATATATTTTATCCTACGCACGTCTGAGGCATCTCTGTCATCAATTGACGAGCAGCCCAATAAAATGAAGAAAGAGTATAAAAATGAGAGTAAAAATTAGCCTCCATAGAGCTGTCTGTAGCAAACTTTAAAACAACAGGGCAGTTCTTGAGGTGGTCACCGTCCATATCACCCTGGAGGCACAGAGGGCAGCAAGCTGTATCCTTAACGCCTATCTGATGTAAATGTTTTTGCAGGTAATCATGTCCAGTTGTCATACGAAAGCAAGCAACTCCAACAGACTGAGGCAAGGAACTAGGGATTTTATTACACTTGTTGAGCAGGATTTTCCAACTCTTATCCATAGCAATATCAACATATAAGGATAATGTATTTACTTTATTGTAAATAATTCTTTTAATATTTCGGAGAGGCAGCGGGAATCAGGTTGTACCATAAGAGAACCAGCCTTGGCAAGTTTATCTGCCTGCTCATTCCCAAAAATATCACAATGGCTCGGAATCCACTGAAGGGCAATGCTTTCTCTGGTTTTCTTTAAATTAAGAAGCTTTATTCTACAAGAATGAACCTGGTCATTTTCGTTATAGTTCAAATTAGTAAGCGACAAAATAGCAGCCTGTGAATCAATAAAAAACACAATATTATGATCAAGGTTGTCTGTTAATTTATCAATTGCATATGATATAGCCGCAATCTTACCATCAAAATTGTCACAGTACTATCCAACAGGACAGCTAATACTAAAAATATTTGAATAGGCTCCAGCCCCAGCATTTTTTATCGCATTTTCGGCTGAACCATCGGTATACACATGGAGTCACTTGTCAGGAGGGTATCTGCTTTGTATAGTAGCCAGTGCAGCACTCCTTAACTCACTCTTTATAGAAAGCTGCTTATTTACATTCCAATTAAGATCCAGATGTCCTTCCAACCCTGCGTGACCCAGAACAGGATTTCATTCTCGTGAGAAAACTTGACAATTAGGAGTGGGAATATCATAAGTATCATAAAGATCGCTAACAGTCGATAGGAAAGATGTATGGGTTTTTAGTCTCTCATTTGCTGGCCTATAATAATTTAAAAAGTTATTTTTTCTTCTTAATATTTTTTCAACAAGGCATATGGCACTCCTTTGGCATCTTTCAGAGGCGATTCAGTCTGAAGCTCCATAGCAACTATAGGAGTTGATTTAGCACCACCAGTGATCAATCGTAACATGTTGTTTTGGAAAATATTTAGCTTGTTTCTAGCAGAATCTGAGGTGGTGATCAAAACTTCATTTCTATATTCCACAACAGGGCGAACATAACTTTTGTAGGCTGTACACAAAACATCTTGAGTCGCGCCCCAAGTAACACCAGCCAGACATTTCAATAGCCTTGATCTCAAAAATCCTCGATCAATGGCCGTATCAATTTGCCTCCTCCAAGTCAACTTTGGGTCTAGATGAATGCCCAAGTAAACAGTATAATGAATGACATGAAGGTGGGTGGCCCCGGAAGAGCCCAGCACATCAACCAGAGGTCTATTGTACTACCCCAACAAGTGAAGGTCCTCAAGAAAAGAGACCAGTAGCCGAAGCAAAAATCAGCAGGCACTTGACAGGAATGTCATACAACTCCCAGGGCTCGATCACATGTCAACCCAAGTGTTCGAACCTATGGGCGGAGAACACCTCACATTCACACAGAATGTGTATGGCAGTTTCTTCACTGTATTTGCAGCCTCTGCAAAGCGAATCTTTCATGACACCCATAATATTAAGGTGTCTTTTAAGGGTGCAGTGTCCAGTAAGGAGCCCGACAGCCCTTCTGATGCTAGTTCTACTGAGCCTGAAAAATTCCTTCTGACATATGCTAGGGCAATTGAAGTTGAGATTTTTCGCCTGCCTTTGGCCCTTAGTATTACGCCAGTTTTTGCACTGAAGCTTTCCGAAGATGTCATAGACAGTTCTTCTAGTTAGTTCATTGGGAACACCCAAAGCCGGCTCAGGACCAATAAAAGGAATACTTGAGCCTTTCCTAGCCAATTCATCAGCCAGCTCATTTTCTGGAATGCCCGAATGTCCAGGCACCCAATAGAGCATGACTTTATTATTGCTAGCAATATTACACAGTGCATTATAGCACTCCCAGACAAGGGAAGACGTCATAGTAGACTTTCCTAAGGCCATAAGAGCAGCTTGACTATCAGAACAGATAAGAATCTGGTTGCTCCTATAATTTCTGTCATAGCAAATTCTACAACACATTAGAATAGCATAGACCTCAGCCTGCAAGACAGTAGCATGACTGCCTAGAGGGTAAGACATGTTAGTGCCATCATCCAGACAGCAAACACCAGCACCAGTACTGGTGCCAATCTTCGAGCCATCTGTGTACCATACAATACAATTTTGTTTATTGTAGGTGGGAGTCTTCTTCCAGTCATCCCGTGAAGGGACCTGAATTACATAGGGCTTGTCAAATGTATATCGGACCTGTATACCATCAGATGGCATATGGAAATAAGGATGATTTATAACATTACTGTTGAGACCACTCCAAGATAAATACTTAGAATAGTCCTTCCAGTGTTTCAGATATTTAAGTCTGTTCATGCAGATGAGAGCCTCAGCTTCAATGTGCATGTAGAGAGGGTGCAATCCGAACAAAAGTTCAAGAGTTGCAGTGGGAGTGGTTTTCATGCAACCAGAGATCGCAGTACATACCATCCTTTGAAGCTTAATTAAATCTAATTTAGCAGTTTCACATCTGACTCTAGACCACCAAATAATGGAGCCATAGGAGATGATGGGACAAATTACCATAGAGTAAATCCAATGGATAGCCTTGGGATTCAGACCCCAGGTTCTCCCAATAGCATTTCTACAAGAACAGAAGATTCTTTTGGCTTTAGTTATGCAGTATTCCAGGTGTCTCTTCCAGTTGAGACCCATGTCAAAGAAGATTTCTAAGAATTTTACATCCTTGGAGCAGATGAGCTTCTGACCAAAGAAGCGAATGTCTCTAAGGTTAAGAATGTGTTTTTTTGTGAACGCAACCATGGTCGTTTTCTGCGGATTTACAGAAAGTCCAGCATTTTTGCACCATGTCTCAACACCCCTAAGAGCAGTGGACATCATATCAGAGACAGTGTTACCAAATTTGCCTCTGGCAATGATGACAACATCATCAGCATATCCAACACAGGATACACAGGAACTAGTTAAGTTGTCGAGAAGAGAGTCTACAACTAAACACCAAAGAATTGGTGAAAGTACGCCTCCCTGCGGACAGCCTGCCAGAGCATGCACAGTCTTGTTGTCACCAAGCAAAGATGCACAGATATACCTATTAGATAATAGGTTCTTGATCCAACAAGAGATCGTCATGTCAACACCCTTCCTACCAAGAGCATGTAGGATGGTGTCAATAGGAACTTTATCAAAAGCACACTCAATGTCAAGAAAAGTGGCTAGAGCAATTTCCTTGGCATTAAAGTTTCTCTCCAGAATAAAGGAGAGACTGTAGAGAGCAGTATCCGTAGATTTACCCGGTTGATAGGCATGCTGAGAGCTAGACAGAGGCATAGAAGCCAGAGTCACTTCCCTGATATACCTGTCAATGAGCTTTTCAATAGTCTTTAAAAGAAAAGACGTAAGGCTGAAGGATTTGGCCTCATAATTATCCTTACCAATCTTTGGAATAAAGATTACCCTTGTATGCCTCCAGGCAGAAGGTACATGACCAAAGGCAATACAAGCTCTGTAGATTCTGCAGAGAATGGGAGCAAGCACCTTAATTCCCTCCTGAAGAAGGATGGGAATGATGCGATCAATCCCTGGAGTTTTATAGGGTTTAAAAGAGTTCAAAGCCCAATTAACCCTATCCAAAGTGACCACACTCTTAGCAATGCTCCACTTACTGCTGTTACAAGTAGAAGTGAGGTGAGCAGCAGGAGTGGTGCTGTGGCAATTAGATTCAGAAACCGGAAAATGAACCCTGAACATTTCATCCAGGGTCTCTTCCCCAGTCCCAGAATAGCCACCATTAGGTAACCTAACAGTATTTAGGTTGCAATTTCTGTCTTTTGACATGAGCTTGACCATTTTTGCAGTAGCAGAAACGTCTTTGATGCCGTCACAGTAGTTTCTCTAGGAGTTCCTCTTGGAGTCTCTGATTGCCTTATTGTAGGTAGTTAGAGCAGATTTGTAGACCTGCCGTTCACCACTCTTTTTGGCTCTATTAAAGAGCTTTCTGCATTTGCTACGTAAGCAGCTGAGCTCTTTTGACCACCAAGGAACTAACCTTGGGGAGACAGCTTTAGTAGCCTTACAATTCTGGTAATATGAAAAGATAATGGATCGTTGCACGTGGTCAACGGCCAAATCTATTTCAGCTCTAGAAGAGTACTTACCAGAATGATCTGCAAGCTTTGAAAGAAAATCTTCTCTGTAAGAAACCCAGTTGGTACGTTTGGGGTTCCTACCTGCTGCCATGGTCAATTTTGTAAGACCTTTAACAGAAAAGGTGATTAAACGATGATCAGACAAAGATATATCATCTGAAACAGTCCAGTTTAAAACACAGTCATATGTAATATTGTTACATATACTCAAGTCGATGACTTCACGTCAATTTATTGTAACAAAAGTGGGCGAATTGCCCTTGTTGAGAATAAAAAGGTTGGAATGGACAATGTGCTCCAAGAGATCATTGCCACGACTATTACAGTTACTACTGCCCCACACAGTATGGTGGGCATTAGCATCACAGCCAATGATCAGTCTTTTACCCTTACTACAGTACTCAATGAGACTAGTAGTGACATTGGTAAAAGTTTCTCTTTCTTCATAAGGAAGATAAGCAGAAGCAAAGATGAATTCATCTAAATGCTCATTAGTTTTGAAGTTCACTCTGATGGCAACATTATCACCATCAAGGAATTCCACAAGGTGAAGAGCATCGAGTTTGTTACTAACAACAATACAAGCTCTAGGTCTGATGCAAGATGTATCATAAAAGACATTGTAGCCCTTGATCCCAAGACCCAAAATTTTATTATTGCAGGTCCAGGGTTCCTGAATTAGAGCAATGTCAGCCCTACCATCCATCAACCTCTTGCCAAGAATAGCAAAGGCAGAACGACTATGGTGCAGGTTGATTTGCACAACATTAAGACAGCCCATAAAAAGGAAAGAAACAAGGGCAGCAAAAAACTAGGAGGGAGTGGCCTTTCTAGTATCATGAGAATGATCAGTGTCAGGCACGTCATTCTCAAAATCCAGCATGCATCTTTCCAGCTCGTCATCAGAAAGCAATGGATTAGCATACAGCATGTTATAAGAGCTGGAAGCAATTTCCAGTTCAACAAGCTTAGGTATCATAGTATCAACATTAGTGATACTCACCTGAGAGGAGGTTGCCTGATCTTCTGGCTGTACCTCCATCTCCATCTTCCTATTGGGCCTTTCGTTTGGGTCCCGAAGAATCTTGAAGACTCCACGGTCCAAACCGGTGTGAGCACCAAAGTCAGCTCTGCGAATCGCATCCGCAGCCTCCGAGTCCACCTCGAAGATCCATCTTATGGAGAAGGGTTCCACAAAGTTTTGCAGAACACGCCACTCCTCAGACTTCAACTCCGGGTTGAAACGGTTCAGCCGTTTCAGCAAAACGCTCGGCTCTTTAGTGTAAACATCTCTGGTCTTGAAGGCCACCTTGACAGGTTTGGGTAGATCATTGGCACTCAAGACTTTGAGTACCTCACCTAAAACCTGTCTGTTATTGTAGAAGGTTTTCTTAATCCATTCCACAGTAGTTGCATCATTGCACTGAAGTACCAAGGCTCCAGCATATAAACCAGAACCATGGATCTTCGGAAGTTGCTCACCAGTGGGTATCTCATCTATTTTACCGAGAATCTCCATCTGGATGATGTCAATCTCTTCCTTGCTCAGCTTACTTGAAGGGAAGGAATCTTTAATGACTGACATTTTTATAACCTGGACTGCCTGAGCATATGATCCAGGTTGGATGTCAGTCCTTGATCTTCTTTTATTGACCAGATCTCTTGGAGAGAGTGTGGCTCTATCCGACCTAAATCGTTTGGTGCCTTCGACCTTCTCTTTGACAGCACCAGCTTTTGCAAACTTCTGGTCTAGCTGCCTAGGAATGCGTTTCCTCCTGCGCCTCTGTGCTTTTGTGAGTACTTCCTGCGTCTCAGCCATGGTTTCAGTGTGTCGGTCACCAAGGCTCGCGACTCCACTTCCTTCCACAGCCAGACTGCAGTTTTCCTCCTTTTTACCAAGATTCAACCCCAGAGGGGCTGTCTCAATGGCTGATTGGGAATCACACGAAAGTGTAACCAATCCTTCAACACTTTCTCTATGGCAGCATGGAGAGCTAGGAAATGGAACATCTAGAATCTCCATGCTGTATCCACTAATGAGAAAAACCACGGATTACTTCCAGTTTGATCAGAGCCCCCGCTAGGCCCCGTCTCCCCACACTTTTCTAACATGAAAAGTGTAACCGCCGGAGTCATTCGCAAAGCTGGATGATGAGGAGCGGGCCATAACGTGCACCAGGTGCACAGGGCCCAGAGATCAACAAGGATCCAAGGGGGATTTCTCGATATGAAACACTCCCCACCATCCAACCAACGCAACCAAGGGACTCAGCCTCTGGAACCGTTTACTACAAATGTTTCTTAAAAGCAATACTACAGATCCACGCTGCTTTGCCCTTTTCACAACACAACCACATGGTCCCGTTCCCGAGCCCAAAACGGTATACCTTACGGCAGAGGCCGAATGGTGGTACTAAGGCCCATAAAGCAGAAGTGATGCTTAGTAGGGGTTCAGCATTGATGCAATCTGCAACTAGGAGGAAAAGATCGCTTAGGTACCTCGGGATTGCAACACCCGTATCCACAAAAGAAGTGGACCCCTGAGGATTTTACAGGGCGAGGCAGTATGCCTTACTCCCAACCCCCAACCTGGAGGACCAGGATACCTCGTTTTGTTGTGAACCTCACCTTAGACCTGTCCGGCATGGGAGACCCTACCAGTAGCAAAAGCTACCGCCGGCATAGCTCTTAGGATCATCGGAACACTCAAGCTCCACTACCATGTCAAGGCGCAGATATCAGTCGGTGGAGTTAAAACAGTATCATAGGTTCTATTTAGCCTTTTTTCCCTATAGTGGAGGCGAATTTGATGATATTTAGTACTAAGCGGAAACAATTGGAAAGTGGTTTTTTCAGTATTTACAACCATATTATTTTCATAAGTCCAGGCCTCAAGAACATCTAAGGCTCACTGAAGGGCATCCTCCAGGCCAGTCACGTCAGATCCAGTAGCACTCATATTACCATATCATCAGCAAATAACAAAATGTTTACGCCCGGGACAGACCTGGAAATAGTGTCTATTACATCATTGATCATTATATTAAAAAGAATCGGGCTCAGTACAGCTTCCCTGAGGTAAGCCCTGCCTGGCCTGGCGATAACCTGACACAGTGTGGCCATATTTGACACACAGAAATCATTGGTCAAGAAAACTTTTTATCCATTTATATAGGTTGCCGTAAATACCACAGGAAACAAGCTTTCTAAGCAATCCAGCTCTCCAAACTCTATCGAAAGCATTTTTAAAGTCCACAAATATAGCAAGAGTACTTTGCTTTCTCTGAAAGCCATCCTTTATCTCTTGAGATAAGTGGACTAATTGTTCGGTAGTGCATCTATGTCTGTGGAAACCTGCCCATCTATCAGAAATTATACCAGTTTCATCCAACACAAACAGTAACCTGTTTGCTATTAACCTCTCAGTTAATTTACATATTATGTTTATAAGAGAGATTGGACGATAACTATCCAGTTTTTCTGCAGGTTTGTTAGGTTTGAGTATAGGTATAATCATAGCCTTTCTCCTAGCACTTGGCAAGCCATTTCTCCAAGTTTGATTTATAAATGCCAACAAAGCAAATTTCGCAGAATCTCCAAGATTTATAAGGAACTCTGGCAGGATTCCACCAGGGCCTGCACTCTTGCCCTTCACCAGAGTTCCAAGACCATTTTTCAGTTCCACCATACTGAAATCAGTATTAAAAAGTTGTTCAAATTTTGGCATATTTTTATCCTGTAATGGTCGCAAGTCACCTTTTTTTATTTTATTAGTAGGTCTAAAATTACTAATCCCAGCATAGTGCCCACAAAAGGCACTTGAAATGTCCTTATCGGTAGTAAGTTTCTTGGCACCTATTTTAATTGGCTCATTTCTTCTAATTTTCTGGTTATTCATCTGGGATAAAAACTTATGAGCCTTTATTTTTTGAAGTCTAATTTTTCTAGAAAATTTTTATATGATAAACGCTTTGATTCAATAATGGATCTTTTTAAAATAGCCTGAGTTTTACGCAGAGCTATACAGTCCTCACTAAGACCAGTACAACGAGCCCTCTGGCGAGCTTTATCGCTGTATATTATTAAATCTTTGTATATTATTAATTGAATTTTTTCATTTTCTTAATTAGATCTTTTAATTAGTTGTGGATTATTTGGCCCATGTGATAGATGTTGCTTATTATTGAAGGAATCTGTTGAAAAAAAATAAATCCAACCCCTCATTATTCGTGCATCATGTATAGTAAATTCAAAAATACCATCTGTTACAGATAACATTCCCTTCAAATTCTTATGCACAAAATTTTCATTAGTGGCTGACTCTTTATATCAAATTGCACACAACACTCATTTTTCATGTCATAAATGAATTCTACATCTCCGAATAAGTTAAACTATATATTTTTATGAAGTTCCTATTGATATATCTGGAAATATTCAATACTCTGGATATTGCATATTCTGGTGATCCTCTTGATACTTAAAAAGCATCACTTGAAGAACAAGAATATTGTTGAATGTTCAGAACTGTTCTAATAAAGCTGGTCATTTGATGTTTTGCTGAAAGACTTCACTGGTTTATTCTAAATTCCCATCTTGTGTTTAAAGAATGTCAAACCCTCTGTAATCTATCATCTAATGGATTCTAAAAAAGGACAAATTATGCAATTAACTGAATCAGCACACTGTAAGAACATTCAAATATTTCAAAGTAGTGAGATAAGTTTATCGAATGTGGATATTTAAAAAATGGTTTACTGCAGTTGACAAAAGAATAGACCCAAATTGGTAGAAATGTTTCAACAATTGGTAATAGGTTTCTATCAAAAGTATTTTCCTCATTCTTGTTTCAAATAAAAGATAATATTATAAGTTTTGTATTCTCAGTTTGAATCATGCTTTTTGCAGATGGCATCTTCAGCAGCAGCTTCATTAGTTAAATAATAATTTCTCAAATATCCTTTTGATATTCATTTATTTGTATTTAACATTTTTTTAGGGGGGGGGGGGAGAGTCAAATATTCAAATGTACATTCTATGAACTTTTTCAACATTTATTTAATTAGTATTATTAGTATTTTGTGCTATCATAATTGCAAGATAAAAGTCACATATAATAATTCAATTATAAAAATATATAATTTCGAACACAGGAGATTCATTTAGATGTCTAGAAAATCAAGTATTTTGCATTTTTCAGCTATTATTTTCATTCTTGAAAAAGCAACTTGTTAATTATCTACTTTGCCAAAATATAATATTTGGTATTACTTTATATTTTATGGATGGTGCATCTATACAACAAATTATTATATCACAATAAATAAAACTGCTGCTTTCCTATAGAATGCCTTATATCATTACTATTGGATGTTTTATATCATTAACTTTTTGTAGACGGTGGCATTCCAGAACTGTTGCGGCCCTAAGGATAGACCGTTTCGCTTCCGAACTGTTCCCAAAGGGCAGTGCAGTTTTTGCACTAAGCTTAACACTTGAAAAAAATTCACTAAAAATCACCCATTCAACAGAGCATTCTACTTTTTTCAGAAATAAAAGAAATACTTATTTTCCATTAGATGTATACGTTTCACACAAATTATCTTTTACTTAAATATTAAAACTTTAAATTATTAAAAATAATTAATTAACATGATTAAAATGGCTATGTGTTATGCAGAAAAAGACCAAATGATTGTACTCAATACATTATATAGCTAATAGAGATTATGTACAATTTTAAGAAAAAATAAGCATTGTTACTAAGTAATACGTCTTTTACGTATAATGTATTTCAAAACATGGATTCACACACAGACCAACACTGCAATCTTTGCATTCATAAAAATTGTCCTTGTGCTCATCAAAAATACCAAAGTTCCACAAATCTTCACTATTTGCAATAATTTCATAACTATCCTGTTTGATGACCATGTGAGTATATTTTCCATATGTAAAAAATGTCTTGATCCAGCCATTTTTTTTTATCCGAAATAATCTAATAAATTCACTACTGCACATTCTTCTAAAACCCAAACTTGAAAGAAAATACTCTTTTACATTTCAATAATTCACCAATGCAATCATTAAACTAAAGGCAAAACAAAAACCCATATTCAATTATAACATAGCAGAGTCTACGAGAAATTATCTGTTTGTTTATATTACAAAACCACAATTTACCAGTGTAGATGAAGTGATGATTCATGGGGACCCTCCTATACCAAGGTCAAGTATTAGCAAAATACGTTGTATATGTTTGAATAGACATTTAGAGCCATCCAGTATTCCAATAAATTCCATGAAAATTGATTCATATGAAAATGTGCATTCGTGTCCATTGTCCTTTAGGGTAAATTTCTCCTGGATGCGAATGCGTGAGTATTGTCTTTGAAAGCAGTTTCACAGTTAACCCGCGGACGTGTCTGCCATCTGTAAAGGGTAAATCATTATATCATTCAGTATTAAATGTTTTATATCATTACTAGAAACTGTATGTGATGTTGCCCAAGATTTAAAGTAGGGATTAATTGAATTCATTCAAAAAATTTTCGAAAGGCTTAGTCGGCCATTGCACAAGCACATGCTTAAATTATAAAACACACATGAGCACATGCTTGCCCTAAATAAGCATCTAATCACACCTTAGACCACTTCTTGGGTGCGTAATACACCTTGGTCCCTGTGCTGGACACATCAAATGCTGCACCCTAACATGACTGCACACTTTTTGCCCATGCGTGGGCATATAAGTTCTTTTGATACATCCTAAAAAAGCTCCTTTTATATATCCTGAATAAGCTATTTTTATACTCCTTAAATAAGTTTTTTTGATTTGCCCTAATGAAGAAGTTCTTTTGATATGCCATAAATGAGTTCCTATGATTCGTCCAAAATATGCCTTTCAACCTCTGTATGGGTATAATACACTTTAAATATACTCTTGATACATGCAATATAAGCTTCTTTGATTCACTACATAAGCTAAATAAACTCTTTCAATTAAAATCAACAGTACCTTTTCTAAATGTAGATTTTTATGAATTAACAATCTTTTTGATTATAGTACCAACTCTCAATTCAAATAACTTAAAATCACTTAACTAAAATAACCACTTGACTATAAGTATGTGACATTGAAATATCAACTCTTGACCCTGTCTTAAAATGCATTCAATTACAAGATGGGGGGGGGGGGGGGGAACCTGTTTCAGCACTTGTTTCATGCCCTGCATTGAATGTGTTCAATGTGTGATACGGTTAGAATACGCTCACTTAAAAAATTCAAAAATTTAAATTACTTATGAAATCAAAATATTTTTTTTGTTTAAATGACGATATATATAGGGAAGTTTTAGCCAAATTATAGAATTGTGCTAATCTTAGTTTTTGGGATGTGATGATATATCAGGCTTGTGGAAATCGCACGTCCTCGCCGGGTTAAAATTCGGCGAGGATGACTAATTTTCGGAAGTTGCCATCCTCTCGGACGGCCTTGAGGTTAGAGATTCCGTTTAAAAAAAAAAAAAATTTGTTGTCATCGTTAAAATGTGGCGAAAGTCCCTTGCCATGAATGAAAATTGAATTTTCCCGTGCTATGAATGAAAATTGAAATGTCGTCACCTGCAAATCCCCCCACCCCCACCCCATAAACTTAGCTAGAGTGCATTATCAATGCCTTCTTTCTAGGTGAGCCGTCAGATCTGCATTGCAACTACAGGCGCTAGTTATTTTTTTTCCCCTCATCCTCCACCCAGTGAATCCGATGACCGCACAAAAATGTGATAGCGTACTTATGATTGAAATGACATGTTCTGTTCACCTTCTCAAGGTCTACATGTGCGGAATTTTCGGATTTTCACAAGATCGACAATACCAATGCTTAAATCCGGACCAAGCTCGAAGAAATTTATAAATGTAGAATGAACTCGGCATGAAGATAACTGCGTCTCAGTAGGCCCGAAATGATTTGTATTCAAATATATTAAAAATAAATTTGTCAAAATTTTGTACGGAGAATTTAGTTTGTTTTCTTAAACATTTATCTTTACATAGCTGAAATAAAAGCAATAAGTTCATGCATTCAATTTAAATCCATTTTAAAAATTTTCAAAAGAAATATGTTTGACCCAATCGTAACGGACGTTTAAAAAAAAAAAAAAGACTCAACCCTGCCCGAAACAATAGAAAACTCAAGTCCAGCCCGGGCCTAAGCCCATATCTCCATTTAACTCTTTAAAACCCAAACTATAAAATTTTCATTTGCTGTAATAGACGGGAGTAAGTAACAAGTTTTAATTTTTGGAATGGATTCTTCTAGTTTCAGCCAGAAGTGTTTTATTTTCTTCCCCACTTTGGTTTCAACTTTAAAACTAAAACGTTAAAAATTCATTCATGGCATTTGTTCCAATTGTTTGACAAATGAAGTTAAAGTATGAAACATCTATTCAGTCCAAGAAGATTTTAATCTTGATTGTCTACATGCCCTAGAAATTAAGAGTACCGATGAGGTTTAAACTGTGTAGAGACAAGAGGCTTTATATGATTATTTATTTACCACTCCTTCAAGTTACTTTACATTGAAAAAAGGAGCGATTCCTTACATATATATCTTACCCCTTTGCCCCCACCCATAGATCGGAATTCCGCCCATTCCGGCGGTCTGATCCTTTATCGGAGACTTTGCGTCGGCGACTTTCATCGCGGCGGTTAAGCGCTGTGGAGGTGGTGTATGAATATGCAGTTATCGCACTTCATCGTGAGGCAGTTGGTTCTAATTTATTATTGTTGTGCAATGTATTTAAGCACATATATTAATGAATATAAAGTGAAAAAATATTTCTTAGGAGGACGGGTAAAAATTTTCGAGAATGGGTAAAAAATTTTAATAGCCGTCCTCGCAGACGGGCTACATTTTGCCAATTTCCCGAAGCCTGTGATATATATATATATATATATATATATATATATATATATATATATATATCAGATCACAAAAAATGCATATTTTGATATTTTTAAAAAGATAAATAAATATGAAGAAATTGCCCTACAAATTTGGTTTAAACATTGTTGGAAATAACATTCTTCGATCTTTCTGATGGTGTCAAGATGGAAACTCTGTGATAATATTTTAGGTCGATAAAGATTTGTGCAAATATTAGCTTAAATCAGGATAAAAAAAGAAGTTAGCTCGATAATGATTTGTGCAAATATTGGCTTAAATCAGGGTAAAAAAGAAAACATAATTTGAAATTTAAAAAAGTAATGCTGAAGTGCACCTGTGTACATTGAAAAGTACCTGTGTACCAAATTTCATGATCGTATGACACTTTGAATTTGTACCACAGACTGCACCTATCCTTATACAGAAATCTTCCTTTATTAAGTAAGATATAACGTGTGTTTCCATATATTTCTAGGAAAGAATTTAAAATATAATTTTTAATTTTATCTGGTCATATTTTGAACACATTGATTCTGAGTACAGTACGCGATCTCTTATCCGGCGTTCCAATATCCGGACTCTCCCAAAACCGGAATACGGCACAATAATGCCAAATTCTGCGCCAACAAGCGATTATTTGCTAAATATTGCGCCAAATAGCGATTTTTTGTTTAAAATCCCGCCAAATGCATTTTTGCTTTAATTAGCAATATCAATAAAAAAAAATGCATTGAAACCTACTATTTTAGAGGGTTTCAAGATAGGACGCGCAAACCGCGCACGAAGTTCAAAATTCCCACACAAAAAAAATGCTGCGCGCACTCGGCGCCGCTGATTCTTCTTAAATTTCGAAAACGAACGCGAGGAATTCTCGCGATAGCGAATGAAAATATTCCGTGGATCATGTTTTTTCCGAGAAGTTCCACAATTCCTCTTTTCCGGATAACATCCGAAGTAGCACCGTTTTTCCCAAAAATTTCCTAAGCGGCTGCATCCGGCTGTCACCCCCGATAGTAGCTCTCGGTGACGATCCGGCACGGGCGAGACCGTCACATTGACGGCGAGACGCGTCATTTCATTTTTCACTAGTTTCGGATAAGTCTCCGACTTGTCCGTAACTAACTCCTGTATAGTATAATACAGGAGTTAGTTACGGATAAGTCACGGCAAGGTGCATTTTTAATGGCGTTTCATTTTTTTCTGGGTGTATAGGGCAGAGCACACTAGGCACAAAGGTTTTGATTTTTCCGAATGCGTTACATTTTCTTTTCTGCACTTGTTCCGGGACTTTGATTTTCGGTAAAAGTATTCCAACTTTTTTGCTAGAAATATCCAGATATTGCTAAAGAAATCCTACGCTCTTCAAACGCGATGTGCCGCGCAGAATTCACACTATTTTGCACAATTTAATAAACATTTATTGGAAAAGATGAAAAAAAAAGAAAGTCATCAGAGCATTTACGAGATGATAGAAAGTATGTTAAGTAAGGAATTCCCGAAATTAATGAGAGTTAACTTTTGCCAAAATGCAGAGAAAAGTATAGCAGCTATAAAATGTCATTCAGGGCCTTCTGATTGATCTCTTTAAATACTTAACCTAAGCAATAAACTTGTCATTTTCTCAGGAAAATCCATTTTTTTTTTCATCTCCGTGAAAATATACACATCTTCAATATTTTAAAAAACGTTGATGGATTTCCAAGATCAAAATCATTTTCAATTAAATCCTATTATTTGGATGAAAATGGCTATTTTGGACCGAAAATTGACTCTAGCAAAAAGTTCCATTGCAGTAAATTTATGGGGTTTTAACGTGTTACATTTATTAATTAGTAATTTATAGAAAACAGTTTAGCAATATCGCAAAAATTTTTTATTTAAACACGATTGCTCGAACGATTGTATATTTCGTTTTATTTTTAAAAATTTTCCATTTTTTTCAATCTGCTTCCATCCACTAATATTTTTATATTTCTTGTGCTTTTTATGCTGGGATATTATCTTTTAAACATATTGTTGGTGAAAATGAGATATATGTTTAGGATAACGAAATTAAAAATTTTTTATTTATGCAGGCATTTAGAATTATAAGGCTTATTAGAACCATTTGAAGACATACATTACATTTGAAGAGCATAAATTAGAATTTGATATATTTGCACCCATAGTTGGATAATCTCATTTCAATAAAAAATGAACATCCTTCTCATCTTAATTTTATTAAAAGTACTTTAAAATATTTTGAAACATATGAGCAAAAGTGCTTCTGCCAAAATATTAGATGAAATCTGGTGAGGGCCCACTGTAGTTGAAATGTTAAAAAAAAAAAGACTTCTAATAACTACCCAGAATAATCAACTTTTTTCAGACATTTTTTTTTTCAAAATTTTTCTTAATCACTAAATTTGATACTATAATTACATGTAATTTGCATTTTAGTTAACCCATATAGATTGAAAAAAAGCTTTTTTTAATACATTTATGGTTTTAAAATGAATTATAATTTTCTATAACGACATTTGAGACCATTCCAGTAAGTTTTAGAAAAAGTGTTCCGAATTACGGAAAAACCCCTTATCCAGAATGCCTGAAGTCAAAAGCATTCCGGATAATAGATCCTGTACTGTAGTAGCTTACTGATATATATTTCTAAGTGTGCTTCCTGTTGTTATAGACTTCAAAATTTACATGCTGGTAAATTTGAATATGCATAAAAAAAAAAATTATTAAGTTTCTAAAAAATTATCTGAAATATAATTTTTCAAGTTAGTTATTTCTTTTGCAACTAATGGATGCCTTTAAAATCATCATGATGCAAATTTAAATAAAAAGAAAAAACTGCTGAGAGGAAAGATCTGAAATATTATTTTTATTTAATAAAGGAAGATTTTTGTATATCTGTCTGTTTATGCAGTCTGTAACGAGTAAGCTAAGCATTATATGACCATGAAATTTGGTATATATGTATATCAGAACCCGAATAGGCGCACCTCAGCATTATTTTTTAAATTTTGAATTGGTTTTTGAGTTATTTTACGTTTTAGCCCAATTCACAATGATATTCACACAAATCAATCCCTTATTGATGTAACATATCACAGAGTTCCCATCTTGCTACCATCGGAAATATTAAAATATTTGCTTCAGAACAAACGAATCCATATCTGTGAACAGAATTCATATGATTATTACATGATTTTCAGTGAATTTAAAATATATATATACTTTTCGTGCATTTTAAACCACTCCGTTTATTATATTACTAGCCGCCTTTGGCGACCAGCCTGTTCGCTACCCTTGAAAATTCTGACCGTGGCAAACTCGTTGGCGCGACCTACCAGAAAGGTGTAAGGTAACTGCTTGGAAGGCCAGGAAGTGCCACACAATTTAGACCGGAACCCAATGGGGGAGGCATCCAAAGAGACCGTACCCTCCTTCCCCTACCACAAACCTCTCGGAAGGACTTGCAATCCCACACGTTTAACGTGATCGTACTCCGCGTGAACACGGCTGCAGTTTTGGCAATGGCGGGAATCGAACCCGGGCCTACCGAGTGAAATTCCCGCGCGCTAAACACTGGGCTACCGTGCCATCCGCGACAATCTCCATAACTTTATTTTTATTCGGCAATTTTGGGAATCGAACCCGGGCCTACCAAGTGCAAATCCCGCGCACTAACCACTGGGGTACTTCACCCTCCGCGATATTCTTCATAACTTATTTTTTATTCACCCAATTTAGACCGGAACCAAGTGGGAGAAGCATCCACAGGGACCGTACCCTTCTTCCCCTACCACCAACCTCTCGGAAGGACTTACAGACCCACATGTTTAACGTGATCGTACTCCGCGTAAACACGGCGGCAATTTTGGGAATCGAACCCGGGCCTACCGAGTGCAATTTCCGCGCGCTAACCATTGGGCTACTTTGCCCTACGCGACAATCTCCATAACTTTCTTTTTATTCATCCAATTTAGACCGTACCCTCTTTCCCCTACCACCAACTTCTCGGAAGGACTCACGGACCCACATGTTTAACGTGCTCGTACTCCGCGTAAACACGGCGGCAATTTTGGGAATCGAACCCGGGCCTGGTAACTGGTTGGACGGCCAGGATGTGCCACGCAATTTAGACCGGAACCCAGTGGGGGAGGCATCCACAGGGAACGTACCCTCCTTCCCCTACCACCAACCTCTCGGAAAAACATACGGACCCATATGTTTAACGTGATCGTACTCCATGTCAGTGGAGGAAATCGAACCCGGGCCTACCGCGTGCAATTCCCGCGCGCTAACCACTGGGCTACTTCGCCCTCCGCGACAATCTCCATAACTTTCTTTTTATTCACCCAATTTAGACCGTACCCTCCTTCCCCTACCACCAACCTCTCGGAAGGACTCACGAACCCACATGTTTAACGTGATCGTACTCTGCGTGAACGTGGCGTAAGTTTTGGCAGTGGCGGGAATCGAACCCGGGCCTACTGAGTGCAATTCCCGCGCGCTAACCACTGGGCTGCCGCGCCCTCCGCGACAATCTCCATAACTTTCTACATATTCACCCAATTTAGACGGGAACCCAGTGGGGGAGGCATCCACAGGGGCCGTATCCTCCTTCCCCTACCACCAACCTCTCGGAAGGACTTACGGACCCACATATTTAACGTGATCGTATTCCACGTAAACACGGCGGCAGTTTTGGCAGTGGCGGGAATCGAACCCGGGCCTACCGCTAACTTCCCGCGCGCTAATTTGCAATTTAAAATGACCATATGCTTAATTCCATCATCCTCATTCCATTGTTTCATTGTTCTATCATTTAAAATATCCATAAAATTAAAATATCCATTTAAAATATCCAAAAGTTAAAATATACATTTAAAAAATCCAGATTGTCCCATCATTTAAAATATAAATATAATAATTTATATAGAGCAAAGGCGCTCTATTCAGAACCGTGACGTCACCTCCACCTTGACGTCCCCACCCACCACCTTCCCTGCTTCAGCGGGGGAGAAACGAACGGAACGCCGAGAAATTTAAAATCATGGCGTCTTTAAAATTGCCATCCTGAAGGCAATTTTCATTATTTCTGGACCACATTAGACTTGTAAGAATGCCAGATATTTCAGCTTTCTAAAAATGTAAATTATTAGTCGAAATTATGAGTACTTTTCACGATGTGAGAATTTAAAAACCAAAAATTGATTTTTTAAGCCAAAAGTGAGTTTTGTTTTAAAATCTTTAAAAAATATTAGAAATCGAAATTCAGATTTGAAATTGATATATTTTTACTCGAAATTCTCTGCTCTTTCCGATGGTGTAATTTGTTTTTTTCTACGATGTCTGGATCGTGGAGAAAAAAGGGCAAAAAGGGCAAAAAACGGTCGAAATCGCATAAAACATTAAATAAATAAAAAAATAATTAAAATTTTAAAAATCGGTTTTCACGTGTCCCCTTCCCTCCCCCCCGGGTCTCCGATTGCCAAATTTCGTAGCTCTCCGACGCGCGGTCGCGAAACGTATAGTGTATAAGACAGACACACAGACATTGCCTTTTATTATATAGATGATATACAGAAATTGACTTGCAACACATTGTTCATTTTTTTAGTACTTGTGTGCAATATCAGGGGGATGCAACTCGTTTGCCACAAACACTATCTGTGATGTCAGGTGGAGTTTACTTGCAGCGCGCAGCACAAGGTGGCGCGGCAGGCACTCGGGGTTTTTACTTTCCCTGCAATACATGCTAATGTATAGGGAAAGTATTGGAATCATGCCGAAAATCACAACTCGAATTTTCGACCGATCTATGCATTTCGAGACCTCTAGAACACGAAAACACTATTTTTAGCATGACGTCTGTGTGTGTGTGTCTATCTGTCTGTCTGCAGATTTTGTATCCACTCTAACTAAAAAACTAATTGACTGAATTTCATAAAATTTGGTAGGTAAGTCACTTGTGGGCGAATCTGGTGCTGATTAATTTTGAGTACGATTCGGGATAAAAGAACCCGCCTTTTTTTTACAAAATGGCCCACAAAAGTCTGTATCCATTCTAGCTGAAAAACTAATGGACCGAATTTTACAAAATTCGGTAGATAAGTTGCTTACGGGTTACCCTGGTGCTAATTAGATTTTGGTATGATTCGAAAAAATAACTTGCTTTTTTTTGCAAATTGGCCAGCAAAAATCGTCAAAATATAAAATAAAAAACTACGTATGCTCAAATATATCCATTAAATGCTTGTTTTATACGTAATGTTTAATGAACAAAATAATAAGACCAACACCATTACACTAGAACTGGTCATTCTCGAGATATTTAAGTGTTTTCAAATTTTCTCTATGCCATCTTTGAAAATAAGCCCAGTTACCAAATGAGAACGAAAATTGAATTAAAAGTGAATTACATTTAATTAAAATAAAGAGAACGTGGATATAAATAAGTCTGCAGGGAAAGTCATGTGCTGCCCATATCAGATTTTTCATTTTTTGTTTTAAACAGGTGTACTTTTAAAGTGTTTGTAGGTTTTCGAAGACTTCTTACAAGTTCAATGAGAATTTTAATTAAAGATTTGCATTGTGGCGATTGTGCATCGCCGGGCCCCGAACCAGGGACCCCTTGGTTACAAGACCAACATTATAATCACTGAGCAAAAGCTAGCTCCCCCTCTGTTCTTATAATTCGGGTACAAGTTTCCAAGCATCTTTGATCAGATGTTTTTGCTGCCGCACACTCCCCCCGATAATGAGGAATTGCCGGGAGGCGTGTCGCCTTGGCGTGACGGACAATCGTGGTCAACCAGGAAAGGAGTGTCAAGGCTTCTGACTCCGTGTGGTGCTGCCCTCTCATGTTGAGAGGCGAAATCGTTGGAGAGGAAGGTTGTGTGTTTCAAGCGTCCAGGGTAACCACTGTGGCGATTGTGCGCCAGGCCCCAAACCAGGGACCCTTTGGTTACAAGACCGACATTATAATCACTGAGCAGGAGCTAGCTTTTGCTCAGTGATTATAATGTTGGTCTACGAAGTATCAGGTCCCTGGTTTGGGGCCCGGCGACGCACAATCGCCACAAAACTAATCGTTTAACACACACACACTATGATATACTTTCAGAATAATAAATTAAATGTATTATAGTATATTGATTCATAATGAAAAATATACGAGCAAGCAAATTATATCATTACATTTATTTTTAACTTACTATTGTTAAGCATCTTCATCAGACTATAACTTCTTATTTTTAATCTTCAGATATACATCAGACATTTCACATCAGCAAATCAACCAAAATAAAGTAGAAAATTTAAAATAATCCTACTTTATATCAGTTAATCAAGTAGTCACAAAAAAGTCTAGATGCAAATTTAATTATGCCAAGTTTACAGATCTTTATGACCATTCTACTGACTTGTAAACACACATTATCCCCTTGAAAACCCGCTCCTGTTTATTTTCTTAAATCGTAACCCCCCATTTTTTGAATGTAATAAAATTTAATTAATGAAATGTAATGTAATAAAATTTAATTAATATAAAATGTGCTAGATTAAATCTTGTTAGATTTTTCAAAAATTACAAATACATCATTAGAAAATATATAAAGATACAAATAACTTGCTGTAAAATCAAATTAATACATAGTATACTGTACTTTCGTCTTTTAAGATAATCCTACATAATGGAACTTCCTGAACTAAATTAATGTTTCAAGAAAGAAGTGCATTTTCCCAAATTAATATAAATTTCACAATGTTGACTACTTTAAAAGAAATTTTTTTATTAAAGTTTGCATTATTCAACCTTAAAAAAAGGAATATAAATGAATTTTGAAAATATAAATAAATGTACTTTTAGTCATTAATTTTTTAATAAAAAATATCTTTGGTTTAATAAAATAATTTAAATGAGTCATATTCTTGAATACTGAAATTTTTGCATGTATCTGAGGTTAGGAAACATGACTCTAAAATATACATTATATTACAAAAAGAACACCTACTTCTTCACATAAAAAAAGCTAGCACTGCCTGGAATTCAAGATGCTGTGGCGATTGTGCGTCACCGGGCCCAGAACCAGGGACCTGATGCTTCGTAGACCGACATTATAATCACTGAGCAAAAGCTAGCTCCCCCTCTGTTTTTATAATTCGGGTACAAGTTTCCAAGCATCTTTGATCAGATGTCTTTGCTGCCGCACACTCCCTCCGCTGATGAGGAATTGCCGGGAGGCGTGTCGCCTCGGCATGGCGGACAGTCGTGGTCAACCAGGAAGGGAGTGTCAAGGCTTCTGACTCCGTGTGGTGCTGCCCTCTCGTGTTGAGAGGCGAAATCGTTGGAGAGGAAGGTTGTGTGTTACAAGCGTCCAGGGTAACCACTGTGGCGATTGTGCGTCGCCGGGCCCCGAACCAGGGACCCTTTGGTTACAAGACCAACATTATAATCACTGAGCAAAAGCTAGCTTCTGCTCAGTGATTATAATGTCGGTCTACAAAGCATCAGGTCCCTGGTTCGGGGCCCGGCGACGCACAATCGCCACAATGGTGACCTGGATGTGATCCCGCCATTCCAGTTTACGAACCTGACATTCCTAAAACGGCAATAACGACACCATTTGGCCTATACGAGTTTCCCTATCTTAATTTTGGATTATGTAACGCAGCTCAAACTTTCCAACGTTTCAAAACAGAATGCGCGCGCGGCGAGAAGGCGATTTGCATGAATGGCATGTTCTGTTCTCGTCACGAGTCGTTCACGAGAACGGTAAAACCATTCTAAAAATGTAAACACGTTCCCGCGATAACGAGAATCGCGACGAAAACAGAACCAAGTTTCCAACACAGCTAAGAGAGTCAATGCGGGACCTTCGTCCCCAAAACACCTCTCACCATCGGAAACCGAGAATTTTTCTCCCATCCGCTCTTCACACAGCATCGCATGTATTTGTGCGTAATGATGCGGTTAAAGCTCCACTACAAGCTCCATACGATGGACCATATCAGGTTTTAAAGAGAAACGATAAATTTTTTAAAATCGATATCAAAGGTAGGAAAGTGAACATTGCACTTGATCGTATTAAACTGGCATTTTATATGAATAATGATGAAATACATGCACCGGCAACAACCAGCCAACCGGTTTCGACCACTCAAGCTTCATCAGTGCCAAATATGCCTCCGAAAATTACGACACGATCAGGCCGTCGTGTTCGTTTCACGGATCGTTATGGTTTCACTGGAAACCTTTAAGGAGGGGAGTGTTGTTGTTGTTGAAACCCAGACCGTCCGACCTACCAGAAAGGTTTAAGGTAACTGTTTGGACGGTCTGGAAGTGCCACCCAATTTAGACCGGAACCCAATGTGGGAGGCATCCACAGGGACCGTACCCTCCTTCCCCTACCACCAACCTCTTGGAAGGACTTTCGGACCCACATGTTTAACGTGATCGTACTCCGCATGAACACGGCGGCAGTTTTGGCAGTGGCTGGAATCGAACCCGGGGCTACCGAGTGCAACTCCAGCGCGCTAACCAATGGGCTACCACGCCCCAAGGAGGGGAGTGTGTGGCGGTTAACTATCGTCATTTATGCCACCTGCACCAAAACGAACTAGAAGCGGCTTTTCTCAGTGTATCTGATAACTTAGGAAACCGCATACCATTTCCTGTTTTGGGACGCCTGACTTCCAAAGATTCCCGATGGGGATTTACACATAACTTTAACGCCGGGCCAACGGCCGTACCGCGCTGAAAACACCGGTTCTCGTTAGATCACCGAAGTCAAGCAGCATCGGGCGCGGTTAGTACTTGGTGGGTGACCACCTCGGAACACCGCGTGCTGTTGGCCATCTCGGGTGCGGTATCCCCGTGGTTTGCGCGCTAGATTTGCACGCTGCCACAAATGCCGCCGTGTTCATGCGGAGTACGATCACGTTAAACATGTGGGTCCGTAAGTCCTTCCGAGAGGTTGGTGGTAGGGGAAGGAGGGCACGGTCCCTGTGGATGCCTCCCCCACTGGGTTCCGGTCTAAATTGGGTGGCACTTCCCGGCCGCCCATACAGTTACCTTACACCTTTCTGGTAGGTCGGACGGTCTGGGTCTCAACAACAACAACATAACTTTAACGCCGGTGACAGTATGTTGGCATGTGAAAGCCATAATTTTCATCACCGGCATGTGTGAAAAACAGGATGGTGCACACCGAAAACACGTGGCGTCACCCCCATTAATGAGCCCCAGACCAACGACCACCAATAAGATGGTCGGTCACTCCTTCTGGGGCGTTTACAAAAATTCAGTTTAGAAAAGAACTTTCATCTTTTCAGACAGAGATTCGCTCCTAAAATCTCGACTTGATCGGTCGACTTTCGGTCGACTTGCTTTCGAACTTTGGAACTGCGCAGTTGAAACCTCCTTCCGACTGCTTCAAACTTAACGTTCCAACAATCAGGATTTATCCGCTTGCCGCAGAATCTCTCTGCAAAGTAATAGTATGCTGTATATATATTTGTAAAATTTAATGTAAATAAATGTTATTTTACGCAAGTTAATGTTCTGCCTAGAGAACAAAACAACAAATGTCGGGGGATTGTGCTGGGCATTAATACCGCATGTCAGGTTTAGCCCACACAAACAAGCAAACATAAACCCCGCAGTTTCTATATTTTTATATGTTTACATTAAATTTCGATTTGATATAAATTCTCTTTTTGATCTAAAAAAACTAATAAAATCAAGTGTTTTGCAATAATATAAGTACTTCACTATACAAGCATCACTTAAATCGTTTACTAGTTAGGCATAAGTAAATCCCCCCCCCCCACACACACACACACTGAAAAGACATAAAACTCTTAGTGTTAGCGTTTTAATTATTGTTTTGATTTTCAATTACTAGAGATAACATAATCGAAAATAACTTTATTTATATGCATTTAGAAAGAAATTACGCGATGTTTATTTGTGTATAATGAAAATTTTAGAATGATTGCTTGTTTAGAAAACTTTCCGAACATATTTCTGTAAATTCGTGTATTTAAAACAAAATCCATTAAAAATACCATTGCCTCCTGTAATAATATTGACTGGTTTCAAAAAGCGAAACGAAACTTTAGATGATTTATATTTTTCAGAAAGGAAAATGCAGTTTTATTATGTATGTACCCTTCCAAAAAACCCCAGTACTGCATATTTAAGTTGTGTTCAAGTAAAATTAATGTTATTTGAGTATTTATTTCATATTTTAAATTAGAAAAAATTATTAAATTAATTTTGCTACCATCCTTTAACATTGGAGTCTACCGGGCCGTTCCTGACATTTTACTCCAAGTGACGTTGCGTCTTTACGTGCTCTCATTGGCTAGAGCTGAAGTGGCACAACCTTATAGATATAATAACCTTGGTGCAATATCACAGATTACTCCAGAAACAAAAATAATTTCATAAACCCATTTGTTAATCAATTATAAATTTTTTATCTGTGGCATGTCTCTAATTTTATCAGGCAGCAAGCAGGCAAGCGGACCCTGCTTTCTGCATGCGATGGCGAGCATGCTGCTCTTTTCTGGAGCTGTTGTCCCAAGCAATGCTGGCTAATCCGTTCTAGTCGTTATATAAAAGTTCATCAAAATATATGAAGATTGCTATTCATATGTTTTTTAATATTAATTTCATAATTCATATTGCATACATTTTAAACAAATGAGAAAAATTACTTTGATTTTGTTTGATAGTAACACAATAAAAAATCAGTGTGATATAAAGATTATTTCGGAAGATATGAATAAAAGTCTGAGAAACTAATTCAAGATTAGGAACTCTAAACATAACATAGTCTTAATCCAGGTACTCTCAAACTAAATGATTTGAAACTTGGTATTTGAGGTTTAATTTCAATACAGATGTAAAATCTTGCATCAGAATTTGATGTTACCATTGGAAATTGAGCATTTAGATATGAAGATGCTCCTTATGCAAATGTTATGAATAACAATTTGTAGATGCTATTCCTGATCGAATGGTGTTTTTGAATTTGTTCTACCATGAACAATGCATAAATAACAAGGGATTCATCTATTTTTCTGTAGCTGTACATTACATATAACTACAAGAAATAAAAATAAATTAAGCTTTTCAAACATACTTCATCTTGCTTCACGAATATTTCAAACATCTTATTGTATGTGCCTTTATCTTTCAATTTTTGATTTTTTATTTTATTTTGGCACAAAATAATGAAATTTACAGCAGCCTTGTTGTCAGGATTTATTCTGTTAAGAGCCTCAAAGTCATGCATAGCTTCTTCACAATCATTTATCTGCATTTTAGCCTGAAAAATTAGGGAGAAAACAGTTACTCTTATATAAAATGAAAAAAAAAATTAAAATATTATTTTATACTTATAATAAACATACATATTAACAAAGAAAAGGAGTATACCTAGAAGAATGGTTCAATTTTTTGCCTAATGAATTATTTTTAGCTTCATACAATTTTAGAGAACATGTAATACTACTTAATAATGTATTTATTTTATGGAGTAAAATTTATATACTGTGCCAAGGAATTTGGGTCCCAAGAACAGCTATCAACTTATACATGAACCCCTAAAAAAAAATCATGGCACTGTTCATTAATGCCAAACTCTGAAAGATTATTTTAATTTACAACGGTGCAACCAATCTTCTAGTGATACAGTGAGGGAATACTATCATCGTTTCCCATACACCTGCCATCCTTCTAGAGTTTTTTTTATTCGGTGCAGGGTTCCCACTAAGTCAAGAAAAGAGGGGGAGAATTTCTCTCCTTCCAGAAAATTTTGGGAGAGATTTTCTGTCATATGGAGAGAAACTTAAAATTTCATTTTTTTTTTTTTTGCGATGCTAATTTAGAAAGTAATAAAAGAGAAAGCATTAACTATAACCCATATTCTTCCGACATTTAAATTTTTTAATTCTTAAAACTAATATTCTTTTAACATTCTTGCTAATATTCTTTTGAAAAATTAATTAGGAGTCGTTTAAGTATTAAGTAAGCACATTTTTGGCAATTTTATACCTCCCCCCCCCCCCCCCACTTGTTAGCAAAAATACTCAAATTCCTGACTTCCCCCATGCTTACGTTATGATTTTATTTGCTGACATAAAAACGTCTACATGGGTTATTTTATGTAAAATGACTCGCATGCCAATTTACGATTTTTCTGTCTCTAAACTGCAAAAGTCGAGAGCCGACTGTATTTACTTTATATTTTGATTTTTAAAATCATTTTATGATCAATTTTCATGCAGCAATAGCAATTAAAAACTTTAACGATTTTTGATCACTGAAGGCGAATATCGACGAAAACTATTTCACTAGGCAAATAGAATTAGGTAATAATTTTGACTTGATGTTTGAAAATGGATTTTTTTTTTTTTTTATACAAAACTTGCAGAACATAAGGGTTGCATGGTTCTTTTGTTGAATCTCAAGCCAATAGCGACCTGGCCACCGCGAATCTGCATCTCTAGGGATCTGCATCGGATTTCTCGGTATCCAATTTGAAGGAAAAAATAATTTTAGGCCGGAACTGGAGAGAGAGAAATTCTCATGCAGTCAAAATTTTTAAGCGAGATTATTTATGGATTTCGCGAGAATCTCACGGGTTCGCGCTGAAATGGGACCCCTGATTCGGTGGTTGACATGTCAACAGAATCGTTTCATCACTGATGAAGCTCAGGAAGATTTTAATTTATTTCATATGCTATTCACATATAAGTGTCTGGGCTGTAAGTACTGAATAACATCTTCCTTGATCTACTTGAATACATGCCTGCTGTACAGAATGCAAGAGATTTGTCTATAAGGGCTCTTATTCTGGTGGGAAAAGTGCACTAACAAAAATCTGTTAGAAACTTATTGAGTCAACTGAAAGTGGTTTTAAATGATCCTAGTTGATTTCAAAATTGAAGGACATGCTTATTTTTCCATAGATTTATTTTGTTTAGGAAATATATGATAGACCAGCAAAATCACAATATTCTGTTTTATTTACTTTATTTAAATGTTAAAATAACTTCTAACCATAGTATAATCTGCCTGTCCTTATTAATTAAAAAAACAAACCATGGAAAAATTGTTTTAAGACCCTAATAAATAATTTCTGTGCATCAATTCAATTTGTGAACGATCCCAGGATTTATAAATTTGGGTTATTAAAAGAGTATCGAAAAGTCCCGAGAAGGTGAATTAAGTCAGGAAGCTTGACAATTTATTTTGTCCTAAATATGAAATTTTGAGATCCAAATTTTTCTTTAGTATGGATTAAATGAAATATTGACACCATTTTTGTAATTCAACTTTTTTGCTAGAGGGGCTTATACAGCTCCTCTAGCCCTAAAATTAATTTACAAAATAAATTAAAAAATTTACAAAAATATTACACATCATTTAAATTGCCAATTCATAACTTCCTTAATTAAAGCATTTTTGCAATTGGAACTACACCATATGATCAAAAGTATCCGGACACTTTGGATGTTAGAATGTTTTTTTAATTTCTAAACAAATACTTGGTGAAGTATTCTGTAACTTTGGCGATGTGAAGAACATGCTTGAATGCACACTTTCCAGTAAAGTTTCAGTGACTTGTGCATTTAAGGGACCACCACGATATTGAAAAAGGGGGAAAATATATTTGATCACCCTGTATCATAAAAAGCTAGAAATGATTTGTAACTTTCACAAAATAGTTAACTAGCTTTGTTCAATGTGTATAAGCATTTTCGTAAAACAAAAATTTATATTCATGAAGATATATACATGGTTTTGCTTACAATATCCATAAATTTCAATCAAATTTCACGAAACTTAAAGAACATTTGCCAACATCCAAGAAAAACATTATACTTCAACTGAAAATTAAAGCATTGAATATACGAAGAGATATAAGTATTTGAAGAAACTAAGTTTTTACTACGTAGGTGCAAAACATAGCAATAGTTTTCTTTCAGGATTTTATAGTGAATACTGTAGTTCAGGATTTTGTAGTGAATACTGTAGTGAATACTGTGTACTTCTATAAAAAATTCACTGGAATATCATGAAAATTCGCAAAGATATCAACAATATAGTGATCAGTTTTTCTCTGACTCTCTGAAAGTACCTAGATGATAAGGGGGTTTCCACAAATTGACATTTTAAATCATAAATCATAGGATAGTTAAACTGGAGTAAATACAATTAACTATTATACTAAATACATATACACGATTTGATCAAAACTATCCGGGCATCTGTATGGTTTGCTTCTCCTTCAGAAATGTCATAAATTAGTATGAAGTGGGGCCACCTTTTGCTGCAATGATGGCTGCCATTCTATCAGGGAGGCTATCGACTAGTGTCTGGAATGTTGCAGCAGGAATTACACACCATTCTTTTAAAAGAATACTAGTGAGCTCTGCTACCAATGTGGGGCGTTTTGGCCTAGCTCGCCGTCGACATTCCAATTCATCCCATAGGTGTTCTATGGGATTGAGGTCTGGGCTCTGAGCAGGCCAGTCCAATTCCTCAACATCCATGTCAGCAAACCAGCTCTGCACAGCCTGTGCTTTGCAGACAGGAGCACATACTTGTTGAAACAAGAATGGACCCATTCCAAACTGTTGCCACAATGCAGGCAGTATGGAATTGTCCAAAATGTTAAGACATCCTTCCGTCTTCAGAATTCCCTTCACAGGAATAAGAGGGCCAAGCCCGAACCATGAGAAACAGCCCAAAACCATTATGCTTCCACCACCAAACTTAACTTGTGGCACAATACAGTCACGTAAAAGGCGCTCACCCAGCATTCTCCACACCCAGACTCTACCATTGGATTTCCAAAGAGTGTACAGTAATTCATTGAACACTTGACACAATTGCTGAAGGCTTCGTTTTTTGCACACTTTGCACCACTGTAAGCGAAGCTTGGCATTGGTTGTGGTAATGCTTGGTTTATATGCAGTTGCTTGCTCATGAAAACCAAGACTTCGCAGCTCCCGATGAACTGTCACTGTGCTGACATTGCATCCAGAGGTTTCCTGAAATTCCGAACAAACTCTTTCTGCCGATTGCATACTGTTTGCTTTCACAACTCTCTTTAGCACTCTGCGATCGCTTTCTACAAGATGGAATGGTTGACCAGGTCACATGCATGCATAGTTATAGTGCCTGCACGTTTTCACTTCACGATAACATCACTTACGGTGAACGGGCCACTCGTAACATGACAGAAATCTCAAGAACAGATTTTCCATAGTGGTGACAACCAATCACTTCACCATGTTCAAACTCATTTAGCTTGCGTTTTCCTTCCATTTTACTTTTTCGGCTTTGAAATTAAATTTGTTAACTTGTCTGATTTCTCTTATACTTGTCTGAGACCTAGAAATTTGACGTCACTGGCAAAATCCATCATATACAGGGGTGTCCGGAGACTTTTTATCATTATTTTCATAAAATTTGACTAGTTCATTTTCAGAACTGGGGTGACCGATGAATTTGTAAAATGTCCATTTGCAGAAACCCCCTTATCATCCAGGTACTTTCAGAGAGTCAGAGAAAAACTGATCACTATATCGTATTTGTGAAGTTGCCAATAATTTAAATTCCATTAAAATATGTAAAAGCTTCATTTTTAGAATGCCTTTATTAGAATGCAATGATTTTTTTGAAAAAAAAATTTTTTATTCATTTCATACATGTCAAGAGATAGAGGGGGGGGGGCAGGAGTATCTGCCTCAGGCCACAGTTAGGCTAAGTCGGACCCTGCATATAAATATACATTTCGTTAATTGCATATTATGTAGATATTCGTGTTTATGATAATAATTTGGGCCATAATTAACATTCATAATACAGTAAACAAAAGTTTTTTGGAAAAATATCTTATATTTATGACTGTAAAGGTGACTAACTTAACACCGAAGTAGCACCATCATACTAGTGATGAAATATTCCACCATACGAGCAAAAAAAATAATGTATAACTTATAAATTTTATTATTTTCTACTTATTTAAACATTAAATTAATAATTTATATTTAAGCAATTAAAAATATGTTGATAATTACTTAATTGCGACATATAAATTGGAGTTCTTTCATGTCTACTTGTAAACATAAGAATGACTACCAATTGTAACCTAATAACTGATTAGGTTGCCATCTGTTGAACAAAATTGATATTATATACTTTCTGTAGCAATTGTTCTTTTCCGGCGTTTATCACATCAGACTAGATAGGAAGCCAAAAATTTAGACAATGCCTGATCTGTGCAATCATACAGCCTTGGGCTTAAAGGGCTAATATTTTCAAGAACTAAGGAACAGATTTGTGCGAAAATCACTCAAAATTGTGTTTCAATATAAAATAATTAAAAAAAAAAAATTCAAGTAAAAAAAGTCACTCCAAGTTGTCTTTGAAACCTGACATATGGATGTACTGAATTCTGTAACTATGATTTTCCGCTATGCAGCCAGCAGACATACAAACAAACATAGTCTTTTATAAAGTAAGATGTTTGTCTATAAATGAAAAACTGCATTATGCATGAAAAAAAAAATAAGTATATTTGCCAAAATTTTCAAACTGATATTAATATTTTCACAAAATGTTACTTTAAAAGTTTGAAACCAACTTTAAATACAAACATTACAAATAATTTAAAAAAAAAGAACATTACAAATATTATCTTAATCATTTTTTCAATAAGTAGGATTTGGGTATTATTTAACAGCAAAATGTACAGCAAACTTACTTGTCCTCTTCTAAACAAAGCTTTCTCATTATCAGGATCATTAGCCAATGCTTTATCACATACTTTAATTGCATCAACAAAGTTGTCAAGTTTCAGACAACATAGAGCCATATTGAGATAACCAGAAAGAAGTAAATTCATTCGTGATTCTTGAGAATCAGGAGAAACACCAGGTTCTTTTTCTAAGCATGTAATAATCCATTTAAATTGTTTTAAAGCTATCTTATAATGTCCTGCCTAAAAAGAAAATTATTTTTCAACATAAGCAAAAGAAAAAACATTTTCAAATATCTGTGGCATATATGAAGCAAATAAATGCAAAATTTATCACATAAAATAATGAATTTGATTGTTAAGCAGAATATGAAATTGACCACTTGGTGGTTGAAGTAACTAGAAATTTCCAGACAATAAGTCACTTTCTAATGCACGGTAACTGTTCTTGTAGACACTATGATTTTAAAGAACATAACTGTCATAAAGGAAGCATACTGAATATCCCAATATAGAAAAATATTTTATGTAGTCTGGAATATGATTTAAAACAGATTCTTAAATTCAGGTTTAACTGGGTTAAAATAGAAGTGAATTTAATGAACTTGCAAATAAAATTGATGTTTTTAAAATTACAATTTTTAGAATGTGTAAGTTAAAACCCAAAGTACCCCATTTAAAGAACACATTCTTTTTTCTGTAAAACTGCCGACAAAAATATAATTTTCTGGAAATAATTTAGATTGGATATGCTTTAAAGATTTATTCATACCAAGTATTTATAATAATATAAGTTTAAGCAATACTCAGAAATTACAATATTTGAAGCTTTTGCTAAAAAATTATGCATTTGCTCCTCATAGAGCCACTAATTTTGTCTGAGGTTTAGCAGAAACTCCTAAGACATCACAATAGCATCACACTTTCTGCTTCGTTGAAAGGGCTGATAGGACTTGAAAGGCATGAATGAAGGCACTAATAAACTTTCTTTAGACTACTGATCCAATTCATATTTTCTTTGAAAAGTGCTACAATCCTTAAAAACTTCCTAAATATTTCTAAAAATTGCACTTTTCTTTAGAGCAGTTAGTTTTAGAAGCTCGAAAATAGTTACATTCACTTTCTTAGTCAGAAATAGGTTTAAAATGTCTATTCATATAATAAATTAGACATTTAAATTAAAAAAAAAATATCAAAAAATGAAAAATTGCTGCCATTTTGGTAGCATAGCCAGTTCGTTTTACTGGGAAACATACTTAATTTTTAGTACCGATTAAAGCAGTGGTTTTCAACCTGTGCGTTGTGGCATCCTGGGGCACCTTAAATGATAGTCATGTGTGCTGTGGGTGGATGCAATGATTACTTTTTGTTCCAAAAAATATTAAATATCCAAATGTTTTCAACTACTGATAATTTTGTGATGGCTTTGTAGCCACAGAGGAGCTGCAGAAAGAATGCAGATGATTCAGGGCAATATGGACTCAAAAAGTTGAAAAACACTACTTTAAGGTATAAGAAAAATTTGGTCTCAAACGATCATTGGGGGAGCGGTGCACATGGAGACCTTTTGGTTCTTGGATTATATCACTAGAAGGGATTGGAATGGATTTAGTAGACAAGGCTAAAGAAAATTAGTTTCACCCTTTGAAAGGAAGAAACACATACATATTTTCCAATAGTTTAACCTTCTAGAAAACCAACTTTGATTTCCATTGAAATCTTGAGCAAAGCTGGGTACATTTTGAAGAAATTTTCATAAAAATAAAAAATGGTAAGGGAACAGACAATATTTTTCAAAAGTTCCTGGATGGAATGACCCCTTTCAGTGTATTCAGAGATATGGAATGTTAAAATCATTGCAATTTTCTGGTATTCATTCTTGAATTAGTTAACATTTTAAGCTTATAACTACATACACACACATACAAAAAAAAAACATACTTTAAAAAAAGTAATTCCTTTTTCTCTTGCAAGTTTGGCTCTTTCAAATTTTTCATCACTATTCATGTCCCAAATATCTTTTACCTATAAACAAATATTAAGAACAATTAATTAATAAATCAAACATATGGCCACAATATAGTTACTAAATGTAGCCATTAGGCATAAAATAGAAGATGGAAGGCAGTTGTTTCAGATAGACTGCAATTTAGAGTCCTTGTAAATTTTTTATTAAGATTATTCACAATAATGCAAATTAAAAAATAAAGTAAAATCATCTAATAATTTTGCCAAATGTGAACAAAACAGTTATGCTTTCTGAGGTGGGGGAGGGCATTGTAAATACCTTAAGTGAGCAGCTACTTAACAGAACAAAATAAATTTATAGAACAGTAAGTATAAGTTACATATAATGCATAATCTTCACAAAAATGTTTCCATCCCTAATATACAGTGACTTCCAAAAGTTAAGCAGGCAATGCAAATTTTCATTTTTCGACAGTGTATTTTAATTTGAGTGGCTGAAAATTGCTGCAGATGTAGATGACAGTATGCAAATATCGCATGTTACAGCCAATCAAGATTGACTGTCCAGATATATGCTAATTAGGCAGTCGTTGAAGACACCAGAATTCTGAAGGGTTTGAGGAGGTGCATTTAAATGCTGATACGAAGTGTTTATAACTTTTGTAGGATTATTTTTTATGATATTAGTGTTTTTATGGCTGAAAGAAGACGAATGACAGATAGTGAGCACCGGTGTGCTGTGAGACGCATTGAAGCAGGACAGTCAATCAAAGATGTCGCTATTTTCTTTGGCGTTGATCATTCGGTAATTTCTCGATTATAGAAATAATTCCAAACAAGTCAAACAGTTGTCCGGAGACCTGTGCCCAGTTGTCCAAGGGTTACCACCCCTTCTGGTGATTGGTATATTGCTATAGTAGCCATGCAGAATTGACGAATGACCTCCACAATTGTTACATCCATGGTTGCAGCGGCATTTGGTAAGACAATATCTGCCAGTACTGTGCACCGAAGGCTCCACATGAAGGGACTGTATGCCCGAGTACTACGTTTTTGTGTTTCACTAACCATCCAAGCCATAGAGGTAAGATTAAAGTGGTGTTGTCAACATGTCAATTGGACTGTCTCAGATTGGTGCAATGTCCTGTTCATGGATGAGTCCAGATTTGCCCTGGTTTCAGATGATAAGCATGTAAGGGTCTGGCATAAAAGAGGCACACGTAATCAGGCCAAGAACATCATCAAACATCATGTATTCAGAGTTGGCAGTGTCATGGTGTGGGCTGGAATTTCAATGGGATATCACAAAGAGCTGCACATCTTTAAAGGCGGTTCTGTGACAGCTGCACGGTATCAGGATGAAGTCCTAGATCCCATTGAGAGACTCTACACTGCAGCAGTTGATCCTGATTTTCTCATTATGGACGATAATGCTCATCCATATTGAGCTAACATCGTTGACGAATACCTAGAAAGTGAGGGCATTTCTCGTATGGAGTGGCAGGCATATTCTCCCGGCCTTAATCCCATTGAAAACCTCTGGGATGCCCTCGGGCGTGCTGTCTCTGCACTTTTACCTCCTCCAGCCAGTCTCAGAGAGTTGAAAACTGCCCTATTGGAGGAATGGTCATTGCTCGCATCTGCAATGCTTGATCACCTCATTGAAAGCATGGAAAATTGTTGTAAAGTTCATGTGAAGGTCCGGGGTGGTCACATACCATATTAATGCAAGTTTTGTTTGGTTTGTTTGCCTTTAAACATCATTTTGTTAATGACACAAATGTAAAGTCCTCATATAACTTACGAAAAGTAAATATTTTTTTCATCTTTGTACATAATTCTTGTTTTTTTTAATGCATAAACACATTTGCTACTTTCATGTACAATTTTGAGTTAATCAAAGCTTTACTTTTCCATTTTTGGTGATTTTACTGTCCGTGCTTAACTTTTGGATGCCTGTGTAGTTTATCTGGGGAATAATCCTCCAATCTTGCCAAGTGTTCCGTTAACCTTTTGGCGACGGTTGTCACACCCGCATGTAGGCTGCAAACTTGCATTCAAAGATGGACGGCACGAACTCGTGACTGAGAAAACTTTACCCTAAACAGCGAGTGGTACATACGCGTGTTTCTATGTGAAACGTTTTTATTTGAATTTATTTGTTTACTAGATGGCGTTAAATGTCCGTGGAAGCAACTTCAATGTATTTTGCAGATACTTGACCTTGGCATAGGTTGGATCCAATGAATTACTTCTCCATTTGGAGCGGTGAAACATGATTCTGTAAAATAAACAGACGGAGCACTTCTCGCAACATCAGCTATTTTATAATTGAGTTCCGGTTCTTGTTTTGATTTCAGCTTAATGATTTCGTTGGTGAATCATTGGAATATAAGAAAGTATTTTTTTTGTTTGGGTTTTAGAGGCAGTGAAATTATTCGTTTATTTCGGATAAAAGAATGAGAGCAACTAACGAGTATTTTGTATTCAGATTTGTATGAAAAATATACATCAAATAGAAAATAAATATTTCTTTTATTCCTGAAAAAAGTAGATTTCTGTGTTGAATAAGTGATTTTTAGTGAATTTTTTTCAAGAGTCAAGCTTAGTGCAAAAAATCTGCCGTCCTTTGGGAACAGTTCGGAAGCGAAGCACTCCGTCCTTTTGGCCACGGCAGTTCCGGAATGCTGCCGTCACGAAAGAGTTAAAGCCAAAAGTTCCAACTGTGATCATTTTTTGTATAGGAAACTCAGGATTAAGAAAATATATTCATAATGAAATTAAAATTTGAAATTCACAGAACTCATTTAATATAGGGGAAACTCTTATACCTAGGGCCACCCAGCTATTTTTTAATAATTATTTTACAGCATTATTACTTTTTGAGGTAAGTGGCTACATGGTTTGACATCTTAACAATCATTTTGAATGAAAGAAGGAAAACATTGCAGTTAAGTAGAAGGAAAAGTTTTGATGATCAAAAGTAAAATTCTTCGCATCATTTTGATATTAAGCTTTTGAAGGTAAGTGCAACCAACCAACCAACTGAAGGAAAGTGCAGCATTTCATCTTTATATGTGACAGTTTCGGTCATAAGCTAAAGGAAAAGAATAAATATTAACAAATCTCAATAATTATAGGGTTTTGGCTGTGGAAGTCATTTCAGAAAAAGTGGCTATGCCTTGTATCTAGTGCCATGGCTCTAGGTACAATATTATCCTTTGTGTAGTTAACTTAAAAATATAAAGGGCTGAAAAGATATTTTATGTTGTAAGAATAAATAAATTTATAATGCAAGTTTAGAACTTTTGTATGGCATCATTTGACTTACAGTAGCATATTAGTGTTACTGCTTTTATTTATTTAGGCTGGTATTTGGGTATCAGGTTTATGGCCAGTAAATGAAAATATATTCAGAGATGATGAATATTTGAGTTCTTACGTAACAATCTAACGTAACAATCTTACGTAACAATCTACGTAACAATCTTAGACCCAATCTAACTGAAAATGATTCAAACTGTGAGAATTTGATGGTGAATAGGCCTATTAATAGTCATCAAGTGTCAGAAAGAAAAGGATAACTCTATTGAAATTTGTCAGCCTTCTACATCAAACACTGAATTAATGCAATGTATAACACCAGAACAAGTGCACCCTTTCCCTAAGGCTAAACCTCGTATTGTAAAAAGTGATGGGCAAAAATCTGGTAAGTAGAATCCTTACTGATACTCCAGAGAAAGCTGAAATTGAAGTAGCAAAAGTAAAGAAAATGATTGCCAAAAAAAAAAATTGTTAAGAAACCTATATTTCAAGCAGAAAAAGCAAATTTGTGTAAATTGACTAAAAAGAAAGGGGCAGTTCTGAAGGAATATGCATTAGAAAATTATTATGGTGATGAGACATCTAAGGAATCACTAGATATGATGAAATCTTCAGATTCTGCAAGTGATATGGATTCTGTAGTAACTGATGGGAAGGATCAAATTGAAAAAGGAAACTATTGCTTAACGAAATTAGATGGGAAGAAGACAAAACATTTTTATGTTACAGAAGTAATTAATATTGCAGATGATCAGTATACAATAAAATACCTAAAATGAATCAGTAAAGAGTCAGAAAAGTTTCTACACAACAATGATACAACGTATGTGATTAGCAGAGAAGATATTGTATTTAAGTTACCTGAACCCAAAACTACAGAAAGTTGTTTGCACTTTATGAAAACAATTTTGATAATTCATTTTTATACATAAAGGGTGTATTTCTTGCGGCGATTTGCTTCCATCTGATAGCATTGATTCTTGACTATAGCTCTAGCTCGAATTTTCCATGAAAGTAAACTTGTTCTTAGCACCATCATATCAATTTTATCCCACTCCACTTGGGCTGCTTTTCTAAGTCCATTCAGTGTTCTTAGATGCCGTTTTTCTAAGGCTCGTTTTAACAAACTGAAAGCGCAAAAGTCCGTAGGAGAAGCGTCAAGTAATTTTACAGGTATTTCATTAAATGGAAAACATTTTATTCCTGTTTCTGATTCTTTCTTTAATAAATATGTGACAGTTGATTTAGACATGCGACTAGAGGCTTTGTCCATATGAAGCTCAATTTTATTGATGTCCTTTAATATAAGGCTGAAATTTCTTCTTCAAAAATTGGTTCTAAAATATTCTGCTGATACTAGAGTGAAATTTTAGCTTTAATTGAGAAGTTTTGAGTTTTAATTTACTATTGTAACAAAATTCTGCAACTATCATGAATTCCTTTGGGAACTTTTCTGTACATTGACGAAGCCATTTCGTACGGTCATTTTCGTCAGTTGAGCAATAGAAAATTGCTCTTTTTTTATTAGTCACTTAAATACACTCATGCCTCATCGAGTGTTACTTCAAATTTCCATTTATCAGCAGCTAGGTGTTTTTCATATGATTTTCTACAATTTGTTTCATTTTCCGCAATATGCTTTGGCAAAAGCAGATGAACTTTAGATTTAAACATCTTTTTTAACTTCAAATCTTTGTGAATAATTTTACTTACAGTGCCAGAAGACATTTCCAGTTTCGATGCAATGGATCTTTGAGTTGGTGGATTTTCTTTTAGGATCAGAGACTTCACTTTCTTGATATTTACCTACGTTCGAACAGTCTTAGGATGCCATTTTACGGTCATTTTTTCAGTTTTACTTTCAGCCAGATGCTTTTTCTCTTTCAAATTTAATATATTAAAAATACCTTTCTTTGAAATGCAATAACTTCGATTTTACACCGCTTTACAATTTGTTGATACGAATATTTTTCCTCGGAAAGCACATTTACGTAAACTTTGAGCCATCTATCAATTTCAGGAGTCATTTTCAAAATAAATCTTTTATTCTACATTCCAATCAAAACAAAACAGTAGCAGATGATTATATTCAAAATGCTAAACCTTTATGTCAAAATGCTAACGAGAAACATAAATACAAAATGGTTTCCATAAAGTGCAAACGACCTTCTGTATTGGAGGCTCAGAATGGGTATGTTTACTACTTACTTCTGACATCAGTTTTCCAAATTACAATGTGGAATAATACAAATATTTTCTTTTATTATTATTTTTATTAAATATGATTTCAGTAATTAAATTTTGTTTAATTTGTATTATTTATATTTTATCCTCTCTGTTAAAATTTCATAAAAGTTCGAGTGGTTAAATTTTCTGCAAAATTCAATTAATGCTGGGTTTTTTTCAATAACATTCTCTTTTGATATTAATTTTATATTATATGTAGATTCAATATTATATGTAAAACAATATTAAATAGGTGGCCCTAGGTAGAACACTGTCATTGTACCTAGGGCCATTTGCAATTTTTTTTTAAATTTAATATATTTTAGAAGAAAAAAATCAATACCTTAACTTCTTCAGGTCAGGTCGGGGGTGCGTTTCTGGAGCGCCTGGTCAAATATGACTGTATCTCCGGGCTGTGATTGTACATCATGATCTATGGAATTATATGAATTGCTCCAAAAATTTGAGGGGTGAGAATTGAGAATACTCCAAAGAGTATAGAAATGAATAGGTGGTAAAGTGGATTCACTCAAAAAAAAAGGGGGGCCACATTTTTTTTTGGGGGGGGGGGAGGAAAAAAGAAAATTATATACATTTGCTATGAAGTGACATGCCAGAAAGTTCTGATTATTTTAGTAGGAGAGTTTAGTCCATTAAGATGAATTTATTGGATGAGATGGCAGCAGAACTTAAAAAGTCCTGATTCCTCTAGAGACTGGGTTGTGAGCATCCGCAATTTGCTAGAGATTATTCTATTATTCTAATATGCAAAGTGGGATTAAATTAAGGTTTCAAGCGGATTACAAAGTTAGAGTATTGTGGACGCTCTGGGTCTCTTCCGAAACATCCATTGATGGGGTTTGTACTCCGGTAAGTTGCAGATTTCTTCATTTGGAATTTTATTTAAATTTTGAAAATTTTTATAGCTAATTTGGAGATTTGTTTGTTAATGTTTGTTACTCCGAAGTCGTTATGATATCGTTTCTGAGGAACCTAGGGGCTTTTCTGATTATTCTAAGTGTTTTGTTTTGGGCTGTTTGTAGTTTCTTGATATGATCCTTTGCTGCGAATCCCCATACAGCCGAGCCGTACAGAAGGATGGGTCTAAGTACCGTTTTGTAGAGGAGGACTTTATTATTATAACTCGTGTGGGGGGAGTGGAGAATGGCAGATAGCTGGCTACTGGCTGAGTGAAATTTTTTAATGGCATTTTTGATTTGTGGCTTCCAGTTCATTATGGAACCGAATATGATGCCCAAATACTTAGCATTTTCTACATAGGGAATGTTGATTTCGTTGATTTGTATCTGAATCGGCTTCTTTTTCTTTTTAACTTTGGAGCAAAGGATACAGTTTGTTTTTTTCTCGTTGATTTTTATTTTCCACTTCCGAAACCAGGCAGAAATAGTGTTTATGTGATTTTGAAGCCTGGAGCGAATAAGATATTTTTTGGAGCTCCTGGTGTAGATAGCTGTGTCGTCCGCATACATTGCAAGGTGTGTGTTTGGAGCTCTGGGTATGTCATTTATGAATAAATTAAACAAAGTTGGGGCCAATTGCGAGCCTTGTGGGACCCCGGACCTGAGTGGTTTGTGCATGGAGTGTGCCTGTATGTAGCGGACGATGAAAGATCTATTTCGAAGGTAGGAGTTTATTAAGTGTATTAATATGTCTGGCATGTTGAGCTGAATTAGTTTGTATATTAATGCATCATGCCAGACCTTATCAAAGGCCTTCGAAATGTCCATAAGTAGAAAGCCAATTGAAAGGCCGATTTCAAGTCCTTCAGAGATTAATTCGGTAACCCTTGAATGAATGAATGAATGAAATGAAGGTGGGTGGCTCCAGAAGAGCCCAGCACATCGACCAGAGGTCTATTGTACTACCTCAAAAGAAAAAAGATCTCTAAAAAAAGAGACCAGTAGCCGATGCGAAAATAAGCAGACACTTGACAGGAATGTCATTCAGCTCCCAGGGTTCAATCACATGACGACCAATGTGCTCGAATCTGTGAGCAGAGTAAGCCTCACATTCACATAGAATGTGAGCTGCAGTTTCTTCGCTGTAATTGCAGCCTCTGCAAAGTGAATCCTTAGTGACACCCATAATATTAAGATGTCTCTTGAGGGTGCAGTGCCCAGTAAGGAGCCCAACAGCCCTCCTGATGCCGGTTCTGCTGAGCCTGAAAAGTTCCTTTTGACGTGTACTAGGGCAATTGCAGTTGAGAATTTTCACTTGCCTTTGTCCCTTAGTGTCACGCCAGTTCTTACATTGAAGCTTCCTGAAGATGTCATAGACAATTCTTCTAACAAGGTCATTGGGAATTCCGAAGGCCGGCTCAGGGCCCACAAAAGGAATACTTGAGCCTTTCCTAGCAAGTTCATCCCCCAATTCATTGCCAGGAATGCCCAAATGACCAGGCACTCAGTAAAGAATGACATTATTATTCCTAGCGATTTCACAGAGTGCATTATAACATTCCCAAACAAGGGAAGATGTCACAGTGAACTTCCCCAGAGCCATAAGAGCAGCCTGACTGTCAGAACAAATGAAAATCTGGCTATTCTTATACTTCCTGTCATAGCAGATTCTACAACACATAAGGATGGCAAAGACTTCAGCCTGAAAGACAGTAGCAAAATTGCCAAGCGGATAAGACAGCTCAGTACCATCATCAGGGCAGCAAACACCAGCACCAGTACTTGTGCCAATCTTCGAGCCATCTGTGTACCATACAAAACAGTTCCGTTTATTGTAGGTGGGAGTCCTCTTTCAATCGTACCGCGAGGGGACTTGAATTTCATAAGGCTTATCAAGCGTATATTTGACATGAATGCCATCAGGTGGCATACAGAAATAAGGATGACTAGCAACATTACTGTTAAGTTCACCCCAAGATATATACCTTGAGTAATCTTTCCAGTATTTCAGATATTTATGTCTGTTCATGCAGATAGGTGCTTCTGCTTCAATACGCATGTAGAGCGGATGCAAACCAAGTAAAAGTTCAAGAGTTGCAGTAGGAGTAGTTTTCATGCATCCAGAGATTGCAATGCACACCATCCTTTGAAGCTTAACTAATTCAAGTTTAGCTGTTTCACATCTAATTCTGGACCACCAAACAATGGATCCATAGGAAATGATAGGACAGACTACCATCGAGTAAATCCAATGGATAGCCCTGGGATTTAAGCCCCAGGTTTTCCCAATAGCATTCCTACAAGACCAGAAGATTCTTCTGGCTTTAGTCGTGCAATAATCCAAGTGTTTCTTCCAGTTGAGTCCCTTGTCAAAGTAAATTCCCAAGAATTTAACCTTGGAGCAAATAAGCTTCTGCCCAAAGAAGCGAATATCCCCAAGATTAAATATACGTTTCCTAGTAAACGCAACCAAAGCAGTCTTATGCGGATTAACTGTAAGACCTGCATTTCTGCACCATGTCTCAACCCTCCTGAGAGCAGTAGACATCACGTCGGAGACAGTGTTGCCAAATTTGCCCCTGGCAATGATGACATCGTCGTCTGCATAACCAACGCAAGAAACGCCAGGAACATTGATGCTCTCCAAAAGAGAGTCCACAACTATACACCAAAGAATTGGTGAAAGCACACCTCCTTGTGGACAGCCCGAAAGTGCATGCACAGTCATACTATCACCAAGTAAAGATGCACAGATATACCTATTAGATAACAGGTTCTTGATCCAGTAAGAGATCGTGGTATCAACACCTTTTCTATCAAGAGCATCAAGGATGGTGTCGATGGGTACCTTATCAAAGGCACCTTCAATGTCGAGAAAGGTGGCAAGAGCAACTTCCCTGGAATTGAAATTTCTCTCCAAAATAAAGGAGAGACTGTAAAGGGCAGTGTCCGTAGATTTGCCCGGTTAATAGGCATGTTGAGAATTTGACAAGGGCTTAGAGGCCAGGATCACTTCTCTTAAGTACCTATCAATAAGCTTCTCAATAGTCTTTAAAAGAAAAGACGTAAGGCTAATAGGCCTAAAAGATATGGCCTCATAATAATTGCCCTTTCCAATTTTTGGAATGAAAATTACCTTAGTATGCCTCCATGCATTTGGTATGTGACCTAAGGCAATACAGGCTCTGTAGATGCTGCAGAGAATGGGAGCTAGCACCTCAATTCCCTCCTGGAGAAGAATTGGAATGATGCCATCAGTTCCCGGAGTTTTATAGGATTTATGGGAATTAATTGCCCATTTGACCCTATCAAGAGTAACAATACTCCTGGCAATGCTCCAACTTTTGTCATCAGAAGAGGACGTGGAGCAAGCAATAACATTGTCACAATGAACATAAGGATAAGAAACCGGAAAGTGAACCCTGAACAGCTCAGTCAGGGTCTCTTCACCAGTAATAGTAAAGTCACCATTTGACTTCTTGACAGTGTTCAAATTACAATTTCTGTTCCTTGCTATCAGCTTAACAAGCTTTGCTATGGCAGGGGCATCTTTAATACCTTCGCAGTACGTTCTCCAAGAATTTCTCTTGGAGTCCCTGACTGCTTTATTATAAGAGGTAAGAGCAGATTTATAAACCTGCCATTCACCATTCTTCTTAGCTCTACTATTAAGGAGCTTCCTGCATTTTTCACACAACCGGCTGAGCTCATTAGACCACCAAGGAACAATCCTTGGGGAGTCAGCAATTGTGGTTCTACAGTTGCTATGAAAGGTCTGGATAATGACCTGTTGCACGGAGTCAACAGCCAAATCCAGTTTTTCAATAGAAGAATACTCACCATTGTGGCTAGCTAACCTGACCCCGAGATCATCTTTGTAGGAACCCCAATTAGTACTTCTAGGGTTCCTACCCTTGTCAGCTGCAGGTTTTACAGGACCTTTAACAGAAAAAGAAATTAATTGATGGTCAGACAGGGATATATCATCTGAAACCTTCCAATTAACAACATTTTCATAAGCATAGCTATTGCTTATGCTGATATCAAGCACTTCACGACGCTTTACAGTCACGAAGGTAGGAGAATTACCCTTATTGAGTACAAAGAGCTTATAGAGAAGGATCTGTTCTAAAAGATCATTACCCCTACGGTTGCAATCACTACTACCCCAAACAGTGCTATGGGCATTCGCATCGCAACCAATGATCATTTTTTTGCCATTACAATACTCAATAAGATTGATAATGACATTAGAAAGAGTTTTCTTATCTTCATAAGGAAGATAGGCCGAAGCAAAGATGTATTCCATCTTATGTTCATCAGTTTTAAGATTCACACTGATGGCAACATTGTCACCATCGAGGAACTTAACAAGATGAACAGCATTGAGCTTGTTGCTAACAGCAATACAAGCTCTAGGTCTGATACAGGATATATCATAAAAGACATTGAATCCCTTGATCTCCAGACCCAAAATTTTTCCATTACAGGTCCAGGGTTCCTGAATGAGAGCAATATCAGCTCTACCATTTAACAGCCTTTTGCTAAGAATAGCAGAGGCAGAATGACTGTGATGCAGATTTATTTGCACAACATTAAAACAGCCCATAAGCAGGGACAAAAAGAGGGCAGAGAAAACCTAGGAGAGAGAGGCCCTCCTAGTAACATGACAATGATCAGCATCAAGCACATTTTCATTGTCAAAATCCTGCACGCGTTTTTCCAGCTCATCATCAGAAATCAGAGGGTTTGCATGAAGTGTAACATCAGAACCAGAAGCAATTTCTAGATCATTAAGTTTAGGTATCATAGTCTCAAGACTACCGATACCTGAGAGGAGGTCGCCCGGTCTACTGGCTGTTCCTCCATCTCCCCTTTGGGCTTCTCGTTTGGATCCCGAAGAATCTTAAAGACTCCACGGTCCAAACCGGTGAAGGCACCAAGGTCAGCTTTGCGAATCACATCCGCAGCCTCCGAATCCACCTCGAAGATCCATCTTACAGAGTGGGGTTCCACAAAATTTTGCAGAACACGCCACCCCTCAGACTTCAGCTCCGGGTTGAAACGGTTCAGCCATTTCAGCAAAACGCTCGGCTCCTTGGTGTACACATCACTGGTCTTAAAGGCCACCTTGACAGGTTTGGGAAGGTCATTGGCACTCAAGACTTTAAGTGCCTCTCCCAGAACCTGACTGTTATTATGGAAAGTTCTCTTAACCCATTCCACAGTACTTGCATCATTGCACTGAAGAACCAAGGCTCCAGCGTTTGAGCTAAAGCCATGAATCTTCGAAAGTTGCTCACCAGTGGGGATCTCATCTATCTTATCGAGAGTCACCAACTGGATCATATCAACCTCTTCCTTGCTCAACTTACTAGAAGGGAAGGAATTCTTGACGATTGCCATCTTAATAGCCTGGACTGCCTGAGCATATGTTCCAGGTTTGATGTCCGTCCTTGATCTTTTCTTGACGACCAGATCTCTTGGAGAAGATGTGGCTCCTTCCGACCTAAGTCGTTTGGTGCCTCTGACCTTCTCTGTGACAGCGCCAGCTTTTGCAAGCCTCTAGTCCAGCTGCCTAGGCATGCGCCTCCTCCTGCGCCTCTGTGCTTTAGTGAGTATACCCTGCGTCACAGCCAAGGTTTCAGTGTGTCGGTCACCGAGGCTCGCGACTCCACTTCCTTCCACAGCCGGACTGCAGGTTTTCTCCTTTTTGCCAAGATCCAACCCCAGAGGGGTTGTTTCAGTGGCTGATTGGGAAACACCCGAAGATGAACCCAATCCTTTTTCAAAACTTTCACTTTCACTATTGCAGCACGGAGAACCAGGAAAACTCATTGGTAACCCTTATCAACTGGTGTGTTGTAGAGTGCAGAGGGCGGAAGCCAAATTGCTCTGGATTTAAGATGTTGTGTTGTTCAATGAACTGTTTGATCCGTGTGTGTATTATTCGCTCCGAGAGTTCGCTTAATGTACTAAGAAGGCTAATCGGTCTAAAATTTTGGGGGAGGGTGTGATCTCTTCACCTGGTTTCGGGATTACAATGATTATGGTTGTTTTCCATTTTTTCGGAAAATGATGAAGTTTTAGCATAGCGTTTATGATAATAGTTATATAGTAAACAATGTTAATAGGGAGGAATTTAATAGCTTTATTGGTAATTAAGTCGTTGCCTGGGGCTTTTCTATTTTTAAGGTTCTTAATTTCTTTAAGTATTTCAGAGGAGGGGGCCATTTCTATAAGGTAAGTGCGGGGGATGTTAAAGAAGGTGCTGAGGGTGTTCATCACTTCGTCTTCCGTCTTCAAGCAATTTAAGTTTTGGTTTTCTGTGAATTGGTTCTCGTAATTATCCGTGAGGGCATTAGCTATTTCGATATCTGATTCGGCTATTCCGCAGTTTGTTTTAAGTACTTGATTCTATTTCCTGTTTTTTTGATTTTTTTTCACGAATTCCCATAGTTAATTGTCCGTGGGGGCCAGCGAGTCGATGAACCTTTTCCACTGGTGCTGCTTGTGCGCGTGGGTGGAGTTTATATTTTACTTGGTTGCTGAGACTGTTGAGCAGGGCTTTATGGGGGGGGGGTATTTAGTCCTTTGCCAGAGTTATCTGGTGCGGTTTTGTTGTTTTATTAAATTTTTAATGTGGAAGGGAAGTTTATTATGTGGTGGTGGTGGGGGGGGGGGGGGGGTAAATGTGGTGGCCATTGCAAGAGCCGATTTAATTTCGTGAGTCAATTTATCTACACATTTATCTATGTCCATTTCATTTTGGATGTTTGTGTATAACAGGGGGGATTCTGAGAGTGTACGAGTAAAATTTTTCCAATTGGTGGACCTAATGGAGGGGGGGGATAGGCGGATTTGAGTTTAGATATAACGTAAGCTTTACCGGGAAGTGGTCAGAGTTTAATTCGTTGATGGTACAGATTTCATGAGGGGAGGGAATGTTGTTCAGGAGGGCAAAATTGATGATTGATTTATTTCTGACGTTGAACCTGGTCGTGGTATTCGGGTGTATGTGTCTCTAATATTGTGATTTGTAATGTAGGTGTTAAGGTCCCTACCATATCGATTTCTTCCAGGACAACCCCAATTTGGGTGGTGGGCATTGAAGTCCCCCATCAGTATTGCTTTGCTCTGGAGGCCAAAGAGAGCGGAAAGATCATCCTGAATATTGAGTGCAGAGTTTTGCTTAGCATAGCAAGAGCCAATTAGTATGTGGTGTGAGTTTGGGATTTTAAGTTTTACTAGAGTATGTTCTATTATGTTAGTGTTTATGACGCCGAGTTCGTTGAAATCTAGCTGGTTTTTTAGGTAGATGGCGGTGCCTCCATGGGGAGTGTTTATATTGAGGCGCGGGGTGTGTAGAATTGTGTAGTTCGGAATTTTTATTCTGTTCGGGAGGCCATTTACTTTTGTTTCCTGAATTAAAATTATGTGGGGGTACTGCTCTTCAGCAAAGTCCCTTAATTCTTGCATTTTATTAGTTAAACCGTTTGTGTTCCATGAGATAATTGTAAAGGCATTCAGGGGGCATGACACTAGTTTGTATTTTGATTAAAGTGCTGGTCAAGAAGAACTAAAATTTTCAGTCCCTTGTCAACGATGGGGGTGTTTCTTCTGAATATATTGCTAATTCCTTAATGAATACCATGATTTTGTTTAAGTTTAGAGTTTTGAAGATTCCTGCCACTTCATGATACATGCTTATTGCACCGGCTATGGGTGATTGTTTGTCCTCCGTTGATTTCGGGATGGTGTGATTGAGGTTTGGAAGTGTGCTTTTCCTGTAAGTTTCTGAGGTTTTTTGCTTGTTATTTGGAGGTCGGGGGAAAAAGTCTCTTCTACTTGAGTGTCCCTCTGGGATTGCCTCGATTTCTTCATTTACAATATTTCCAGAATCCCTATTTTCCACGACTCTTCCATCCTTATTACTAATTCCCGATTCTGTTCCTGGGGGGGGTATCTCTCATGTTCTTTAGCAACAGTGGTATTTCTTTCTTCGGTGCTCTCCTGTGCGTCGCTCCAATTTTCTCTAATGCTTGGGATGTCCCTGCAGGACATGCGCCAAGCATTTGTGGGGGCGGGGGGGGGGGGAACTTTCTAGGTGAGAGGGGTTGAGCTCTCGAGTGGGGCATGTTTCTGTTACTAGTGTGTTGTACACAGGCTGGAGATGATTTTCTAGAGTTTGGAGCAGAGCTATATGAGTTTTTTGGTAATTTTCTCTGCGGCGAGGGGGGGGGGGGGGGGTCCTCTGTTAGAAGGATTTCCTGGACAGGCTTGGTAGTTGGCCGGGTGGGGGCCACCGCAGTTGGCACACGTGGCGGGGATGGACCTGGGTTTAGTACATTCTCGTGTGGGATGCTGGCCTGCACATTTGAGGCATCTATAGTCGTGGCTGCATTGTTCAGAGGAGTGTTGCCACCCTTGACAACGATAACACTGGGCAATAGCCCTTGGAGATGAAGGGGACAACCTCTGCAAAAATAAAATTAACATGCCTCGTTTTGTATAATTCCTCTAAATCAGTGGAGGTGGGGAGGTGCATTAGGAAGTTAGGGAGTGGGAGCTTTGCTCTTAGGCTTCTCATATTGTGGATTTTGAGGGGTTGGTAACCTATACCTTCAAAGAATTCTTTAATTTCCTCAGGGGGGTAGGAGAAGGGGAGACCCTTGATTACTACCTTTTTGAGTTTGTCCGCTTTTAAATTAATGGAATGAAATTTATATTGATTTTGGATGAGATATTCTTGTACTGCACGATATTGATCCTCAGTTTTTGTGTAAGCTCTCAGTATCTCTCCGGTAAATTTGGCCCTGACTTGGTTATCGGTGAGCTTGCCTAGCTCGGTCAATAAAAATTTTTGGATTTTCGTTAATCTCTATGTAGAAGGGTTCAGGGTACTGGCTCCAATTGATAGAATTGGGGGGGGGGGGGGCAGTGCTTCCTCATTCCTAACCATTCCCGAGTTTTCCACGTTGCTCTCATTAACAGATGCCGTAGAATGGGTCAATAGAGTTTTACTTGGATTTTTCTTTTTTCCTACTTTTATCCATTCTTTTTCAGATACGATATCATCTAGCGTTTCTCTGGGTAGTTGAAGTTCTGCAATAGTATCGGAGTTAACAGGGGGTGAGTTTTCATCTACAATGGAAGTTTGGGAGGTTTTTCTATCATAAGCTTCCGCGTCTGAATTTGAGTTTTCAATTTCCATTTGCTTTTTGGCTTTTGATCTGGTAGTTCTAACTGATTTGGTTTCTTTAATTTTATTATTTTTATCAAGATAGTATTTTTTTAACTAGTCTCTCTTTTTTTTTTACCTAAGTAAGTTAAATTAATGGCAATGTCATTAAGTCTAGGGGGGGGAGAGCAATTCAGTAAATGAAGATCAGTGCACATACCTCGGATCTACTGGTTGGTCCTCATTTCCTTAACTTCTTTCAGTGCAAAGGGAATAAAAGACCTAACCAGTAAAAATTATTTTGATTACTGAAGGTTTATTTTAAGTGATATTATTAGTTTGAAAATTGCTAACCCTAGGTATAAGAGTTTCCTCTACATTTATAATTTAACCAAGAAAGAAACTGTTTTTAAATTATTTTATCCCTCACTCAATCCAACTTTCTACGTAACCCCAATTTGTTTCCCTACTGGTAAAATCTGTATTTCTTCTACAATGTAATAAAATAATGGCACATTCAAAAAATTAAAATAATACCTATAAAATCAGGGAGAAATTCGAAATTTTATTATGCAGTTTACACCATGCCACTGTCAACAATTGAAGTTCATGCTTTGGATGCTATCATCTGTTTGATAAATTTGATTTGAAACTGGCGAAATTCAGCAGAATTTCAACTTTAAACATTAATAACTTTTAAACCAATTTGAATTAAAAACAATAAATCTTGACAAAGTATATTGTCCAAGGAGTTCAGCTACCCTGTACCAAATTTGTTGGTTGTCGATAGCTTCGATTCTTCGTGACAGACACACATATACAAATCTTTTATTATGCAAGATGTAGATCTAAAGCAGAATTTTTTTTTCAAAAATGTATAAAGCTTGGCTTTAAAACAGGATTTTGTCAATAGTGGTATCCCTTCGCAATCTCGAAAACCACTGAAGATATTTAGAATAAGAGATAGCTCAACTGATTCGAACATCAGGTAGCAAGTTAGCAGATAGATGGTTCGTAGTTTGTATTTATGCCAGGACAGTGGTTCTTTCCTTTAAAAAATTTCCTTACATACTTAAATGCTTCAGTGTATAATAACTGATTTTTCAAATAGTATAGCATACTCCACAGTCCACTAGAGTATGTTCAGCTAATTGCATAAATTACAACTTTTTGGGGAGATTGTATTGGAGACATAGGCTCGAAACCTGTGCTGAATAGGTTTGGTTCTCAGTTTATTCATCAGTTGATATACATAACCTTTGTTTTCCATTTTCTGCCTCCTCAGCAATTTTTCATTGAACCATTGCATAATCACAGCAGCAGATTATTTTCTGAAAGGTTACCGGAAATGTTTCAGATTACAAATGCCTTCTGCCAAAAGTGCAAATAAGACTATTAAATGATTTTTACTACAATTCGTTAGCACAGATATAACTAGCAATGCCCAAATGAGTTTCCTTAGAAAAACGACAGAAAAGTTTTCATTAAGGCATGGTATTTTCATTTGTGTATTTTTTTTCTTTCATCCATGATTACAATCCATTATTTTGTATTTTATATACTTTTTTCCCTATTCCCTGCAGAACAATTTTTCACTCTGTTCAGATTAATGTAAATTATTTATTATTTTATGATCATTTTTACTATAATTTTCAAAAGAGCATATAAAATTGTATTAACATGTGTATCATAAATTTTTTCATTTTTTAATATTTACAAAGGTGCCTAATTAATTATTATGAAGGTGGCATAAATTATGGCTGTAAGTTTTATATATAATTTTAAGCAATTATATATTTGTTATATATTATAATAGCAATCCAATCGGTATCAGTATTCAGTATTGGATTATATCAGTTCTATGGTAATCTAATAAGATTGGTTATTTGGTATTAGTTCTTTTTTGGTTTTGTGACATCTCTACTTCATAGATTACTATATGTAGTTTGGCATCTGGCAACACTTGACATTGGGCTTTAGAATAAATGTATACTCAAAGGTAGGTCTTGTCTCTGATGCAGTGTTTTTGAATTAGTTTCAACGTAAATAAAGGCATACTTTATTACAGTAATCTAGAAACAATTTTTACATATCCATTTTTATCCATTATTTGTGTCAAATTAATTTCATTATTAAAAGTAATACTTTAATACATGTTTTTTATGTTTTATTATCAGTAAATATTTTAGTGAAATATATAGATTATTTTTTAAAATGACTTCATGCCTACATTCCAACTTGCATATACATGCAATAATACTAATTAAAAATTTGGGTAGATTGAAAAAGATACTTAAAGAATCCAAATTTCGAGAAACAGAACTATTACATTTTTACATTGTGTATAAAAATAATTAAATGATTAACTATTTTCTTTAAAAATTATGATTATGCAATTCAGTTTATATTCTTGACAACAAAGAGAGGAAAAAAGTATCCATTTCATATATGTTTTGTTTTAAACTAATTCAATTTAAAGAAATTCCACAGGCATGCCAATATGCAAATCCAATGGTCTTTTAGTCTTAACTCTAATTTTCCCTAAATGCAACCCTTGTGTGGTTTTACAATATGATGTCCGATAAAGGAAATAAAATTACCCTAGTTCAATATTACAGTCATAGATTTGCTTGAGACCCAATGAATATTTTATCCTATATTGAATTGTAGAAGATTATCAGAGTGAGGGATCAGATGAAGAAACAAGAGAAAGTAAAGACACTGGTGATGGCTTGTCTGAAGCCAGTGAGGAAACAGGACTCTCCTGGGGATTCTAGTCTGACTCCTTGCTCGGATATAGCTTGTGAGTAAAAAACCGTTCCAAGACCTGATGGCAGCAGAACAGATACTTATTATTATATCAAGGATGATAAGAAGAGGCTGAGATCACATAATGACTACAGGAAATATTGCTCTAAAAACAAAGTCCAATATGATCAGCACTTATTTAATTTTAGGGAAAAGAAAAATAATTTAGGAGCCAGAAAAGGTAGTAACCAGAAGCGAGCAATGCAGATATACAAATACCCCAAAGTTACAATGCAACAATTAAATCTCTCCAGTTTAATGAATGGTGTGAGGCTATGAATGAAGAAATTGCTATAATGCCAGAGAGGGGTGTCTGGGAGTTGGTTCCTGAACCCACCTTAGAAAAAATAATAGGAAGTAGATGGGTCTACACTGTAAAGGACGAAAAGGGGGAAGTAAAAGATTTAAGGTACGTTTAATGGCTCAAGGGTACACTCAAGAGAAAGGAGAATTATATGATGAAATTTTTAACCTAGTGGTCAATTTTAGAATCATTAAGAGTTTTCTTCACCATTTTCGTATGCATGCTCGGTTGGGTGCATTTCCAACTAGATATCAAGTCAGCATATCTTTATGCCAAATTAAATTATAGAATTTACATGAAACAATGACAAGGTTATATCAATCAAATCAACATGATTATGTATGTTTATTAAAGAGAGCCATATATGGCCTTCACTAAAGTGGAAGGTAATGATACATAGAACTTAACACTATACTGAAGAAGTTAAAATTTTCTAAATTCAAATGCTGTAATTGTGCATATTTATACAATGATAATGTTCTAGTATTGATTTATGTTGATAATATAATCCCAATTTCAAGAAATCAAAAGGACATTGATTATATTGTCTCATTACTCAAAGATGAATTTGATATCAAAATCTTAGGGAAGATTAAAAACTATTGGGTGTAGAATTCACTGAAATAAATTACAACTTTTATATACATCAAGGTCAATATATTGAAAAGGTGTGACAGTTGGTTAAACAATTCAGATATCCTATTACCCCACTTCCTATTGCAAAAGGCAATATTCTAAGTAAAACAGATTGTCCACTAACAAGTGAGGAATTAGTACAAATGCAAGGAACACCATATAGAAGTTTAATTGGATGTTTGGCCTTTCTATACAGTAGGACAAGACCGTATGTATCTATGTTATGCAGTTAACATATTGTGTCAATTTCAAGAAAATTCTGGAATTGAACATTGGGATGCATTGTTGAATTTGTTAAGATATTTGGATAAAACAAGAAACTACATCTTAAAGTTATCAAATAGTGAATTGAATTTAAACTGCTATTCAGACTCTGATTTTGCAGATGACAGAGTGTCATTAGGGGATATGCTATTCCTTATTAACACGGTATCTATTTCTTGGCAAACCTTCAAACATAAGTGTGTCAACCTATCTACTATGGAAGCTGAATATGTTTCTTTTACTGAAGCCACCAAAGAAATGATTTGGATGCAAAATATAATTGAGGAATGTAAAAGGCTAGGGTTAAAATTTAACAAAAACAGTGCAATTTTTTGTGACAACTAGGCTGCAATAAATTTTTCTAATTTCCCAATTGAGAATAGCAGGACTAAGCATATTGATGTTAAGTATCATTTCTTGAAAAACCTTGTAGTTAAAGAGTCATTTAAAGTTAACTTCATAAACAGTAAAGATAATATAGCAGATTAATTCACTAAACCTATGACTAAAGAAAGGGTCTTTAAATTTTGTAAAGACACATTTAAAATGTAATTTGAAAGCCATTAACTGATAAACCTAAACTCTATACACAAATATTTTATACTTCAAATTTTATGATATGATATATTATTATTTACTTTAGTTGATACAAGTAAATGTATCTTGAGTTTCAATTGTAAATGGTGATTTTTTTTTTGTTCACTACACTTATAGAATATATCCAAATTTTTTTAACTCACATAATGCAAATTAATTGCTTATGTGCATAAAATGTGTATTGATGCTGTCATTTTATTCTTGTTATTATATAATACATATCAAGTTTTTCTACCCACACATGGCAGATTTGTTGTATGTGTGTTTATACTGTGTGGTGATGCACTCTTGTATTTTGTTAGTGTTAATGTCCAACATGCTGGTATTAATAATATATACCTAATTTTATGCAAAACACTAAATACTTTTTTACTTAAATTCTAAATGAGTATATTTACATTTCTAGTTTAGTGTTTATACTTAAAGTTTTAATTTCTTAAACTTAATGCTTATACTTAACTTTTTCAAATTTTTAAAGTTTACTTTTAATACTCAAATTTCAAACTTGTAATAACTAATGTTTATACTTTAAAATTTAATTGTCATTTAAATAATGTAATTATATTTAAATTGAACTTTAAGGGTTATGATGATTATACCTAAATTTAACTATCGTGTAAACTTATACTAATTTTTTTAGATTCAATATAATTCTGCTGAATTTAAATGATTTTTAAATTTTTAAATATTAAATTTTCTATTAAAATGTTTATAATGCTTTTACTTAAATTAAAAAGATTAATGATGTGCTTATACTTAAATTTAAACTGCTTTCTGCATTATGTTTTTGTGAAAATACTGGAGGGGTCTTTGCATTTGTTTACGTGCATTGACCATGAGAATAAATTTTTGGCTATCTGTATATGCGTTGAGACTGCACAGCATTGAGATTTGCATGAGGGGGCCAACTGTTATAAAAATGTAAACAATTGCAAAACATGATTCTTTATTTCATTAATTTTGGTTTATGGGAAAGCAGTTTTCTTTATCCTGTAGATGGACATTATTTCTGCTCGGTTCAAAGTTCTTCGTTCAAGACCTTTAATTGCATGATCGATTGTTTGCATAAGATTATCAATGGGTATTTTTTCTTCTCCACATTTATCGTCGCTACTCCGATCTTTTTTTATTTAATATCATATCGCGAATTTCGCAATCATTCAATTTATTTACGATTGGCGTATCATTATCACAGTGCAGAACTTCCGTTATATCAGCTTTGTCGAATTTAATGAAGCGCCGGAAGATTTAATGAAGTGCCGAGATTTAATATTTAATAAAGATCGAGGATTAGCACTTTTGACGATATATTTAAAGGTGTAAATGTGTTTAAACCGTTTTCGGTATTAACGAACGAAAAACAACAAATAAAAACTTAAAAGTTTTATTTATTCTCTAGCATCTATATAATGTTATGTTTAAAAAAGCCGATGACTCTGAAAAAAGTAAAAACTTTATTAGTAATAGTCAAATATCTAAAAAATATCACAGTAGATAAAATAAATATCTTTTCCAAAAAAGAAAAATATCTCTCCTCTCAATGATTTTTCTAAATTACGATGAGTCATTACTAGGCTGCAGCCAGCAGCACCGCGACGTGGTGGGGCAGGGAAAGCGAAGAAAGGAATTTGCTTAGTTCCTAACCTAATCGTAAATGTAGCCGATCCCTTTGAGAGTCTGTGTGACCTTGTTGCTCGGTTCTGTGTGATACGATATTATTTAGTTATTTATATGCTATATAGTATGTAAATATGGCTTTCTAAACAAAAAAGGCAAAATATACAGTCGATTTCAAGCTGACACGTTCGACGAGAACAAAAATATCGTCAGATATGTATCGGGAGGGGGAGGAGATTCCGAAGATAAAACAGAATACATTGAAGAATAGAATTCATACTACGAAGCGAACAAAATAAATTTCCGTGAGCGTTAATATGAGTTTTCGGGATTTTTAGATTTAATTGAACAATCTGTGATAAAATGTTACGATAACGTTTTAAAGTGTTTAATATTAAAAATTACATTGTTTCAGAAAAATGTCTTTTTCAATAATGAGAAAAAGAAATTTTGCTAATAAAAATTCCGTATTTACATAACGATGTAGTATATTTTACGTGAAATAATTCATCGAGAGTTGTGACTTGAATAAGGGGGAGGAGGAATTAATGCTAACAACGTAATTCACGCTTCAACCACGAGCCGATCTACGGCCGTCCATTTAAACTTTCGTTTCATTTCCGGGTTCAGAAAGACGACAGGAAAATACGGTAAAATAAATAATCTTACATATAAAATAAATAATCTTACCCTGTTGTTTTAAATCCGCGACTTCGTCAGTCCGAGGGGAAAAAAAAACAAAAAATTTGGAAAACGTCCGGATTTTGGATGCCCGGATTTTCGAGGTTGTACTGTATAAGGAACATTTCGCTAATTTGACTTTAACTTTATGAGGACAATATAAAAATTTAAAATTATTACTTTTTCTAAAAATAACCCATAGAGTTGAAACTTTTAGTAAAATTTTGCATATCATTTTATGAAACTTTTAAATAAAAATATGTGTCAGAGCATTATTGCAAGAAATAAAGCTTTGTTCTAGCTTTTTGGAGACACCTTGGAGAGTAATATAATTATGAATGAATTAGTAATCAAGAAAAACAAATGTTTCACCCTTTAAGTATGAATATAGAGGGGATGTTGAAAGATTTTGATGAGCTGATACATGGTTAAAATGATTACTGAATTATGGTCTAAAAATGACAATGTATTATTATTATATTAAGCAGTATGAAGTAATAGGAGATTCCATTTTCTTCAAAAGCTTTGTATTTTAAGAAAGATATTTTTAATATAAGATTTTATAACATCCAAAATGGTAAATTTAAAAAATTAGGGAAATTTGAATAGAGTAGTTTAAATAACTGGATTTAAATTCTTACCTTTTCAAAATTTTTTAGTGTTACTTCATACTTTATCTCTAGTTGAGAATCATAGCTTGATCCTGGTGTTTCTTTGAAGTCGGTAGCATATTTATTTCTTAAATATATCAAGGACCTCTCCTTAAGGCGGAATTTTAGAAGGGCAATTTCTATCCCTTCAGGAATATTTGCATTACAACCTTCACCAAGCACAAAATCCACTTCATCTTCAAATATTTTATCATCATCATATCTAACTAAATTTACTGAAAGGAGACAAAAATGAAACCAACATATTTTCTATCAATATATATATATACACACACACATATATATATATACAGGGTGTCCCAAAAACATTGATCCCAGCTTTTATTCCTTAAATATTGATCTTAAACATATATAATAAATTACAAAGTTGCGTAAAAAAAAGGTACAGAATTTTATGAAATCAATAAAAATTTTTAGAGAATTAAATTTGAAGAAATACAAAATTAAAATTTTTATATGGCCCCCGTACAAAAACATTTCCAATGTTTTAAATGTGCCCCATACTCTAATAAGGTGATATACAACATTTCAGCATTTTATCATAAAAAGTCACAGAGATGTGTTTAAACGAAGTTGGTAAGGGATTAATCACAAATTAAAATGTAAATGTTTACAGCAAGAGTGCAAATGATACAACGCAGAAATGCATCATAGGCAAATAATATCTACCTCTTATCTTTAATGGATCTTTGACATAGATGGAAAACATTTTGAACAAGCTTTGTAATCTTTGTGTAAATTTATTATTTCTACACAGTGTAGATACTTTTGTACCAATAAACAGCAAAATTATTATTTATTTATGTAATCATTGTTTTCTTTCATAATTTGTGTATGACCCTTGAAACGCGATCTGCCGACATGATTTTTCCCCCTTGAGAACCCATGTCGATGCACCGAAAAGTGGTTTAAGTCAGCATTTTTGTCTTTTCATATCTCTGGGACTTTTTATGATAAAATGCTGAAATTTTGTATATCACCTTATTAGTGTCTGGGGCACATTTTACTCATTGGAAATGATTTGTACGAGGGCCGTATAAAAATTTAAATTTTGTATTTCCTAAAATTTAATTCCCTTGAAAATTTTAATCGATTTCATAAAATTCTGTACCTTTCTTTACGCAACTTTGTAATTTATTATATATGTCTAAGATCAATATTTAAGAAATAAAAGCCATGGTCAATGTTTTGGGACACCCTGTATAAATATATGTATATGTGTGTGTGTGTGTGTATTTACAGCATCAGATAAAGATTTTAACAATGATCCTTATATATGAAAACAAGCAATTAAAAGATATTTTTTATATTTAAATGTATCTTGTCACTGTAAGATCATTCAAACCTCATTGAATAATGAGAAAATATTAAAAAACAATTTAATGATCTCCTTTTTAAAATTAAATAAATTCAATAATTGTAATTATTAATGAACACAACTGCTTCAGATTATAAACACATTATTTAATGTACAAATAGCTTTTCTCCATAATGAATTTGTTTATAGTGAAAAATCCCATTTATCAGTGCTTTACTTAGTGCCTACAATTATTTTGCCTTTCTTTAATCCTGAGGGAAAGTCTTACCAGTATACCCATTCTTCGTACAAAATATATTCTATAAAGAAACTTAAAATTCACAATCATGTGCACATTCTCATAGTATTCTAATAGTAATATTGTTATTCAAAACATTCTATTAAAATATTAAATTATGTGCCCAAAAAGAAGTCCCTGTTTTCATTATACAAAATTATCTTCACAGGCAGATTTGAAGATTAAAATGTGGTGACGTCACGACTGCGGGACTTCACAGACTCTCTGCGGGATGTTACAGACTCTGCGGTCCTGTGAGTGCACACTGCGCATGTCAACGATTTCATATTTAAGACGTTGCATCATGCAGTTCTTCAGTCTCGTATTCAGTCTAGTATACTGACAGTTTCGTACTCGCATAGACTCGCAGTCTGAACTTTTGAAGCATGACGTCTCATATTCTGGAGTCTTGGCGTAACATCGGTTATGTGGCAGATACTTTCTAGCTTAACCTTATGCACGCATATAATGATGCAATTTGACACTGTAATGTTTTCGAGTTCAGCAAGTAAAAGTTCCTGTATTGTTAAGTTTCAGTTATTAAATGTTAAGTTTTCTGATGTGTCGAGTATTCTTATATGTTAGCTGTAGTCCACTCACCCACGCAACATTCATCCAATGCAACCTTCAACAAATGTATTCTTCAACAAAGGAGTTAGATGTAAATATATATATACTAAAGTGGTGAGCTGAAACCCTTTAATAGCACTCTTCACTATAGTGCCTAACAGCATCACCAAAGTGGTGACCTGGACATTGAAGTACTAAAGAATAAAAGTAACTGGATTCACTAAAGTGTACAGCAAAGCTTCACTAAGGAGGTAACACGGACGGTAAAGCGGACACTTGGTCACGAATGGATACAGATATAGCATAGTCTGTTCACAAAGTGGTGTTATTGTTCTAAAGTTACTTAAAGTGTTCACTAAAGTCCGGAAAATTGCACCGAAAGTAGTGACTCATTTGCAAATGGCCAGCTCGTCTGAAGTTTCTCGCACCGCACCAAAAGTGCACTTGCCTTGGAAAAGAAGACTTGCTCAGATGCTGCCCTGCCTGTGACCAGAAATGGCGTTCTCTGATGACGGTTCAACTTTCGTGGACCAAGTGAATGCGTTTTCACTTAAAGAGTTCAGGTAGGTGAAAGCTTGACTGCATTTTATGACCTGTGTTATATTCGAGTTGTTTTGACATGAGTTATAGTGGTTATTACATGTACGAGGTTATTTCAATGGGTTCTAGTTATTGAATACAGAGTTTTTGATAGTGATATAGTACGCGTGCCGTTATTGGAAACTATAGTAGTATTGGTTGCTAATATCTTAAATGGGCATAGTTGAGCTATCTTTCTGTATTTTTAAAGTTTTTAAAGAGCTTTCGTGTGGCCCGCATGGTTTTTACAGTAATAATTGTTTCTACATGTCATTTATATATGTAATATTTTGAGATTCTTTTTATACTTGTCTTGCTTTTTACATATTCGAATGTGAGGGTATGCTTTAGGGTTTTTACGTATCCTTTCGTAAATAGATCGCGAAAGTCTGTGTTTTTGTTTTTGAAACTGTATTTTGTTTTTCGGTATTAGTATTGTTATAGTGTGTGTTTGTATCACATTTGCAAATATGTTGGGAAATAGTACATCCGAGGAAAAGGTTCAGGGTCGGCAAGAAACTGAACCGGAATATTCGAGTATCTGTAGAGTCACTTTTAAAGCACCTGTTTTTTGGGAAACAGATCCTGCGTTATGGTTTGCACAGGTCAAATCACAATTTATTACGGCAGGTATTTCTGTGGATTCAACGAAGTTTCATTCAGTGGTTTCAGCGCTTAACACTCGGCTTCTAAAATGTGTTCGAGATATAGTTTTAAATCCCCCGATTGAGGGAGCATATCAGGTTTTGAAGGCACGGGTTTGGGCTTCGTATGAGCAATTTGAAGATTCCAAATTAAGATTGCTTCTCAATGATGTGCATTTGGGCGATCAACGTCCTTCGCAATTGTTATGTGAAATGGAGGGGTTAAATTTTGGTAAGCTCAGCGATAGTGCATTACGCACGTTATGGATGCAGAGACTACCGGCTCGGGTGCAGCAGATAGTCAGTGTTTGTTCTGAAGAATCCATGGAGTTTTCTAGGATTGCAAAAATTACAGATAAAATTTGTGAGGGTCCTAGAGATACTGCAGTTATTTCGAGTATTTCGAGGGATAACTCAGAGTTGGAGATAATTAAGTCTGAATTAGCCGAGGTAAAAAAAGCAATCCGTGAGTTGGGTTCCGTTTTTAGGTCAGGGATTGTTCACGCTGAACATAGCAGTTTCGGCCGTAGAAGGAATTGTTGGAAACTTGGTTTTGATTACATCGTGATTCGTTCACGAGAACGGAAAAAACATTTAGGATAATAACGTCATGCTCTCGCGAAATGAGAATCGCGACGTAAACAAAACCAAGTTTCCAACAATCGACCCCCTTCATACAAAACACCAACTCTCGGCGCCCATGCTATCATAAAAAAAAAAAGTTACTCCAAGAATCAAGATCAAAATGTCAAGATCCTTAGTATCCTACAAACATAATGTATGCATATATAAATTTAATACATTATAAAAATTTATAACACTTATAACATTCTAGAAAGTGAACAGCCTTTTTCTATTTCTCAAAATGGCAACAACTAAACAAGTACACTTCTCTATTAAGCAGATCATAAGCATTCTTTAAAGTACATGATTAAAGACAATATAGTAAAAGAAACTGAGTATCACCATACTATTGCCCTTTTTAAGTACTAGCTCATATTAAAGAAAACTATTTCTTTACTAAAAAATTTATTGAAAATTTATAGAAACATTAAGTTTAAAATTTAAAAATTTAAAGATATCAAAATTTAAGCTCTAGAAAATTTAGGTATAACCATTAAATTTAACATTTAAGATTAAAAATGTATTGTAAATATCAAATTCAAGTTGTAGAAAATTTTATGTATAACTATTAAATTTAACATTTAAGATTAAAAATTTTAAGTTTAAGTTTTATTATCTTAGCCCATGACTAGTATACACTATAAATACCAAATACAATTGCAAGAATAATAAAAGAAGATACAGAAGGTAAACATACATATGAGATAAGCACAGATTAAAAATTTTATGATTCATGTGAATTATATCAATGATGTACATCCTAGAGATCAAACATACATTTTATTCACATAAGAAAAAACGCATTATGAGTGTAGTAAAAAATATATATTTTTTCAAGTGTAATGTGAGAAAAGTAACAGTTCATTGTCACATAAAAATATATACTCAAGATACATTTCATTTGTATCAATGAGAGGAGTAAATCATAAGATACCCTAACCATTTATACTTTGAAAAATGTGTAAAAAATTTTCTTTTATATAAACAGTTAAATTTACATTTTAAAGATATCATTACTAAATTTTAAGACACTATCATTAGTCATTGGTTTTGTGAAGTAATATGCTACGTTATCTTTAGTATTGACAAAGTTAATTTTAAAAGACTCATTTACAACTAAGTTCCTTAAAAAGTGATACTTTATATCTATGTGCTTAGTTCTACTATTCTCAATTGGGGAATTTGAAAAATTTATTGCAGCCTGGTTGTCACAAAATATTATACAATTACTTTTGTTAAATTTTAACCCTTGCTTTTTACATTCCTCAATAACGTTTTGCATCCAGATCATTTCTTTAGCAGCCTCTGCCAATGAAACATATTCAGCTTCCATCGTTGACAGACTAACACACTTGTGCTTAAATGTACGCCAAGAAATTGGTACTTTGTCAATCAGGAACAACATACAACCAAGTGACACTCTGTTATCTCTATTGGCTGCAAAATCTGAGTCAAATCTGAGGCAAAATCTGAGTAGCAGTTTAGCCTTAAATCACAAATATTTGACAAATTTAACATATACTCTCTGGTCTTTTCAACATATCCCAACAATTTTAATAATGCATCCCAATGCTTTATCCCTGGATTCTCTTGAAACTGAGACAGAATATTAACTGAATAGCATATGTCTGGTCTAGTTCTACTGGACAGATAGGCTAGACATCCAATCAAGCTTCTGTATGGGAAACCCTGCATTTGTGTTAATTCACCATCATTCATTGGGCAATCAATCTTGCTTAAAATGCTTCCCTTTGCAATAGGTAGTGAGGAAACTGGATATTTGAACCTTTTAAACATCTGACAAACTTTGTCAATGCAATCACCTTGATGTATATGAAATTTGTTTTCTATCTCCTTAAATTCCACACCCAAAAGTCTTTTGACTTTTCCTAATTCTTTGATATCAAATTCTTTACTCAAAAGTGAAACAGTATAGTCTATATCCTTTTGTTGTTTAGCAAACAAAATTATGTCGTCTACATAAACCAGCATTAATACCTTATTCTGGTATATATAAGCACAGTTGCACCATTTAAATTTTAAAAAGTTTAATTTTTTCAAAGTGGTGTCAAGCTCTGTATACCACTCCCTTCTGCTTTGATGAAGGCCATATATTGCCTTCTTAAGCAAACATACATATTGAGGCTGGTTAGGATCGACATATCCATGTGGCTGTTTCATAAATATTTTATCATTAAGTTTTGCATAAAGATATGCAGACTTAATGTCCAGTTGAAAATGTTTCCATTTAAACATGCAAACGAATATGGAGAAGAAGGCTCTGATCAAACTAAAATTATTCACAGGGCTAAACACTTCATCATATGAGTCCCCTTTTATCTGGGTATATCCATGACCTACTAGGCGAGCTTTTGACATTCCCCCTTTCATCCTTCTTAATGGTATAAACCCATCTACTTCCGATTATTTTTTGTTGTGAGATGGGTGCAGGCACTAAGTCCCAGACACCCCTCTTCTGCATTGTAGCTATTTCATCATTCATGGCCTTGTGCCATTTATCGGACTGGGGAGATTCAATTGCCGATCTATAGCTTTTGGGTATCAAGATCTTGACATTGCTTGCTTCCGGTTTTCTTTTGATATCACTTACCCCTTTTTTCTCTCTAAAATTAAACATTTGCTGATCATAATAAATATTTGATTTCTCACAAAATTTTCTGACATCATTATGAGATCTCAGCCTTTTACTGTCACCTTTTACCGAGTAGTAAACATCCGCCCTACTCCCATCAGGCCTAGGTACTGCTTTCCGTACCCAGCTAATATCTGAGCAGGGTGTCAGATCAGAATCAGCAGGAGAGTCCTCTTCCTCACTAGACTTGCTAGTGTCATGGCTCTCACCTGCTTCTTCCTCTGACACTCCTTCCAAACATTCTGATTCCGAGTCAATCGACTGAGTAACTTTCGATTTCCTCAAAGTGATCACTTTAGGGTAATTAGGGCCCAGGACGCCTTCCGCTGCCCCTTCTTCCTCAAATCTTACATTACTAGTTTCTTCAACTTTCTTATTCTTTGCTATATATATCCTATAGCATTGGGTGCTTTCGGCATAGAAGTATTTTTCCCCCTTTGGAGTGTTAAACCACAATACCCCATTAGCCCCTTTAAATGTATACCCCTGTTCCTCAAGAACAGATGCAGCTAATATGTTTCGCCTTGACTTAGGTGAAAACATAACATCAGAAAGTACAATATCACTTTTTACGTTCTTAAACTGAACAAACATTTTGACCGTACCAATAGCCTCAACTGGGCTCTCAATATCACCCACTGCTAGCGACATAGATGCACCTTTGCTTTCTTTAAATTTTGAGAACATTTTAATGTTATTGCAAAAGTGCCGCGTAGCAGCGGTGTCAATTACTCAGCTGAGTCTATCGCTAGGATCCTGCACAGTACTTGCTTCAATTTTAGCAGAATAATATAATTCAATTATATTATTTAAGCTAGTCTTAATCTTAGGGCAGTTTCTTTTTAAGTGACCTACTTTTTTACAAAAATAACATGGTCCTATGACCTTCTTAACTGGTTTTCCAGTTTTAAACACACTGTTATTTTTACTTTTTACATTTGCATTACACTGAGATAAAAATACAGATGAATTCTGACTTACATGATTTCTGTCACTACGGAGTTGCCGGATACGGCTTTCTTCATTCGATAGCTCACGCTGGATCTTTTCCAAAGTAAAGTCTTTGTCATCCCAACGGTAAATTTGTTGAACCATGCTCTGGAAGTCGTCCGAGAGGTATCTGATGGCTTGCAATGCCACATAGACACTTTCCACCGGGTGCTTAACATCTTTCAATTTGGCGACCGCTCTTTTCAAACGCATGCAGAAAATGTCCACTGGTTCATCTGGCTCCGGACGCAGGCTAAAGAACTCATCTAACAAGCGCACTAAGTTGGTACGTGTCGGCGCTTCGAAATGTGCCTTTAACTTGTCCCACGCATCTGCCGGATCGTCGTTAATGTCTATTAGCTCTTGGTAGTCAGATGATACGTTCTGGAACAAGACTGCTAATGCGCGGTCCCTTCTGTACATGTACTCTTCATAGTCATGCCGTGACATCTTATCATCCACTGGTATTGCTGTTCGGTCCATGAATCCGAAACAGCTCTCTCCTTTCAGAGCGAATGAAATCTCATTTCTCCATATTACATAATTGGCTCTTGTCAATACACTAATTTTATTTGCCTTCATGGCAAGATGGTCTTTTAGAACTGAACTGAACAGATTGGACTTGTTTATGCTTTCATCGACATGTAAATGGCGCCGTCTGCGGCCCCCGCCGACAAAATTCTTAGCTTCTTTATTAAATACAAGCACTTCTAAATTAGGCCTTTAACGTTGTTATGGGGGAGTTAGGGCCCATAACCTGCTGGTGATAATAAATAACAAGGTACATAATGTTCTAATATAAACAAATTAGAATGTATCTTGTTGAAGTTAATAAGCTGCAAGAGCAAATTAACTTCAACGAGATACATTCTAATTTGTTTATATTAGAACATTATGTACCTTGTTATTTATTATCACCAGCAGAAATAGGTCTTCATCAGGTTCACACGCTAGTGGTTTTTGCTGGTATCACAATAAATTTAAGGAAAAAGCTCGGAGGTGTATTTCACCATGTAAATGGTCGGGAAACTAGTTGGCATTCCTGTTTTATCGGCGGCGGTGGATGCGTGTACTGGTTGCCGATTATTTGTTTTTGAGAGAGCTACAAAAACTAAATTTCTGATTGATAGTGGAGCTGCAATTAGTTGCTTTCCTAAGAGGCTTACTTCACGAAAAGACCCTGGTGATTTGGTTTTGTATGCGGCTAATGGCTCGGTGATTAAGACATTCGGTGGTATAAGATTGGATTTGGATTTCGACTTCGGAGAAAATTTTATTGAAACTTGATGATTGCCGATATTTCAACGCCCATATTAGGTGCAGATTTTTTAGAAAGGTTTGGCCTCCTGATCGATTTAAAAAACCGATGGATTTGCGATGCAGAGACAAAATTGCTTGTATATGGTACAATTGTTTCTGGGTCGTCGTTTTGTTTGTCGTTGATGAGGGGGAAAAACAGGTATGATTCTATAGTTTCTGAATTCCCACAGGTATTCGGTTCAAATCCACAAACGTTTATAGACACTGAAAACAGTTTGATTAAACACTGTATTGAGACTACCGGCCCCCCAGATTTTTCTAGACCAAGGAGACGTACAACAGCGTACAACATGGAGGATATTATCAACGCGTGTTGGATAATATCCTCCATGATTTTGATTTTTGTCTGTTTCCAGAGAAGTTGGCTGCGTTAAATAAGGAATTTAAGGATTTGCTTCAGCAAGGTGTAATTAGACCTTCTAAAAGTCCGTGGGCTAGTCCTATTAATATGGTTAAGAAAAAGGACAATTCATGGAGAATTTATGGTGATTTTCGTTCAGTCAATAAGGTTACGACACCGGACAGGTATCCGCTTCCGCACATTCATGATTTTGTGATGGGACTTAGGGGCAAAACTGTTTTTTCAAAAATTGATTTGGTTCGAGCATACCAGCAAATTAAGGTGGAGCCTAGTGATACCGCGGTAACTACTCTGATTGGTCTGTTTGAATTCCTAAAAATGCTGTACGGTTTGCGTAATGCAGGCAGTACATTTCAACGCGTGTTGGATAATATCCTCCATGATTTTGATTTTTGTCTGTTGTACTTAGATGATGTGTTTGTTTTTTGGGAAAACGAGAAAATGCATGAGGATCATTTACGCAGATTATTTAGGAAATTGAATGATCATGGTTTGGTAGTGAATTTGCCAAAATGCGAATTTGGAGTATCGGAGATTTCTTTCTTAGGGTTTTTATATCCAATAAAGGAATTTCTCCATTGCCGGATAAGGTTGAAAAATTAGCTGAATACTCTGTTCCTACTACAGTGAAGGAGTTGAGAACTTTTTTGGCAATGCTGGATTTTTATCACCAGTTTGTAAAGGGCGCTGCTGAAAAACAATCGCAGTTGAACAAACTTGTCAAAAATAAACGCAAAAATGATAAAACGCTTATCCTGTGGACGGATGAGGCTAAGGAAGCATTTGATTGTTGCAAGAAGGCGATTGCCGATGCAATATTTTTCGCATTTCCTGCTCCGAATGTACCATTGGTTTTAATGGTTGATGCTTCTCAGATTGCGACAAGTGCGGTTTTGCAACAACAGGTTGAAGAAGGTCTGGAACCTTTAGGGTTTTTTTCAAAAAAGCTTACCCCTGCGCAAATGAAATACAGCACGTTTGATCAGCAATTGTTGGGAGTTTATGTGGCTGTAAGACATTTTAGGCACATGTTAGAAGGTCGTCAGGTGATGATTTACACTGATCATAAACCGTTGACGTATGCATTTAATCAAAAGCTGAATAACTCTTCCGCTAGACAGATTAGACATTTAGAATTAATCAGTCAGTATTCAACCGATATCTGGTATATTCCAGGAGATGAGAATGTAGTTGCTGATACCTTATCTAGGATCAATTCTATAAGTTTAGCTGCTTCGATTGATTTTGATGGTATTGCGCTGGACCAGTTACAGGATCAGGAGCTGAAAGATTTGTTAAAAATGCATACAGGTCTCGATTTGCGGCTCATATATTTCCCTGCCTGAAATAATGTTATATATTGTGATATGTTTAATGGTGTACCTAGACCAGGGGTGCACAACCTTTTAACACGTGCGGGCCAATTTCACATAGACTAGGCAACGGCGGGCCGCAAGGGGAGGGGGGGGGGGGTACCACCCAGAAATATATTTTTAGTAAATACCGAAACAAAAAAATTAAAAGTAAAAATTAAAAACAAATACAGAAATGAAAAAAACTCACTTGCTTCAAAAACGTACAGATATCACCAAAATCCTTTTATTTTTTTGTAGAGCTAGTGGGAAATTTGACATTGTTTGGTTTTCATTATTCTTTCAATGTCTGGTTCAATGTTGGATAGAGCGATCCATAGGTTTCCCTCCAAGTGTTCATCAGTTAGACGAGAACGACCGTTTGATTAAATTTGTTTCATTAATGAAAATGATTGTTCACATAAGTAGGTGCTCCCGAATAATGTTATCGTTTTTTGAGCGTGAATTTTCAATTTTTCCATTTCACAAGGCAAATAATTTCTGTAAAATTCTTGCAAAGAAACTTTGGAAAATTCAGCTTTCAATTCGGAGTTACTCTGAATTTCGATAAGTTCCATCTGAAAATTGACGGGCGCTGTTTCAATATTTGTTGCGAATGGTATTACAAACACTTCCAAAGATTTCTCAAGTTTTCTGATATCTTGAAATCGACGACTGAACTCATTTAGCAGATTTTCTACTAGTGAAGCATATTTAATAATGTTGATGGGATCATTTTCACAACTTGCAATAATTACTCATTGTTGGAAAATTCAACAATTGACCAGACTTGAGTTGTGAATTCCATAATACTAACTTAAACTCAAATGACTTGATTGAGTAAAATAGGTTGTGTAGCAGGTTATTTTTCCCCTGAAGCTTCGTATTTAGCTCATTCAGATGTTGTGTCATATCAACCATAAAAGATAAATCACATAGCCATTCCTTGTCTTCAAAGTCTGCAACCAGATTATGATCACGACTTTTGAAAAAAGTAATGATCTCCTCACGCAAGTCATACACTCGCTTCAGCATTTTCCCAGCACTTAGCCAACAAACTTGTGTAAAATAAATGACATCATCATACTGAGAATCTAACTGGGATAGGAAATCTCGGAACTGACGATGAGCAACTCCTCTGGAACGAATAAAGTTTATTACCTTAATAATGATTTTCATTACATGTTCCATTTTAATAATTTTTGCATAAAGGTTCTCTTGGTGTAAAAGGCAATGGCATGCTATGATTTCATTCCCCACGGCCTTGCTATCTGTTGCCAAATAATTTACTAATCCTTGGTTTTTTCCTACCATAGCTGGCGCGCCATCGGTTGAAATACCATGTAACATTTTTAAGTCCAAATTATACTTTTCCAAGACTTTCTTAACTTCTTGATAAATGTCTGCTCCTTTTGTTGTATTTTTCATTGGAAGTAACGCCAGTAACTCCTCCGTAACATTGAAATTACAGTCAATGGCACAAATAAAAATTGACAGCTGTGCAGTGTCAGTGACGTCTGTGCTTTCATCTATGGCCAATGAAAACTCTGTGAATTCAGAAATTTTCTCTTTTAATGTTTTTTCAATATCTAATGCCATTTCTTCTGATCTTCTTGCTACCGTCATACGATTAAGGCTTATCTTCGAAATAATACCTTTTTTCTCCGGAAATGCTATATTTGCCACTTCTTCCAAGCATTTTTAACCAACTCTCCATCCTTGTATGGTTTCAGTTTTTTAACTAAAATTTTCGACACAACAAAACTTGCCTTGACTGCAATTTCCGAATCATCAATCACTCTTTTGAAAATATTTTGTTGGTTTGTAAACTTATGTTGCAGATCTTTAATTTTATCCTTTCTCATTTGTCCCGATAACTCCTTGTATTTGTCAACATGCTTTGTATCGTAATGTCTCTTCACATTGTACTCCTTCATTACACCAATAGTTTCTTGGCAAATTAAACATGTTGCTTTGCCTTTGTTCTCTACGAAAAAATAATTCTCACCCCATTTCTCCTGAAATGCATGATTCTCATCACCGACTTTACGCTTTTTAGACATAGTCACAGAAGTTATAACGAAAATCGTATCAAACCAAAACGCTTTATTTATCGACCTCCAACTATTCTTTGACTTTGAGTCTTTGACTATACTCGGGAGAAAAAAACAAATTCCCCTCCTACAACAAACACATTCCAGTTTCCAGTGTAGGTTTGCCGTACGGAAAATTCTCGCCAACTGCAAGCCAACGAAGGACTACCATGGCAGGGTATGAATTCAAACATTCCACTTCTCATTGTAAAAAGTAGACAATTTTTAATTTAAAGCTGTTTGATTTGCTCTTTTTATTTGTTTTGTAGTCGAAATCTTAAAGAAAATTTGATATAAAAAATAATTTTTTATAAAATTTTATGATGTAGTTTTTCTTTTCTTTTCTTTTTTTCGCGAAAGTCTTGGAATTTTTTTTTATGTATTCGCCAAGCTGAGGGTGGCGGCGGGCCGCACACGATTAGACCGAGGGCCGCGGGTTGTGCACGACTGACCTAGACCTTTCATCTCACAGACTTGGAGGAAGAAAGTGTTTGACAGGACACACAATTTATCACATCCTGGTTCAAAGGCGACATTGAAGTTGATGCAACAACGTTTCGTGTGGCGTGCTATGAGGAAGGATTGTGCTGAATGGTGTCGGCAATGTTTTGAGTGTCAAAGAACCAAAGTATTTAAGCATACTAAGACGCCGTTGGCGGAATTTCCTCCCGCAACGAATCGGTTTTGCCAGGTCCATTTGGATATAGTGGGACCGCTGTTACCGTCAAAAGGTAATAGATACATCTTGACATGCATCGACAGATATACACGCTGGCCAGAAGTACTTCCGATGCAAGACCAGACCGCGGAGACGGTAGCTGAAGTTTTTCTCAACAATTGGATCGCGCATTTTGGAGTGCCGGAAGTTATCACGACAGACCGAGGAGCCAATTTTGAATTCCGTCTGTTCAAGTGTTTCTAGGATTTTGGGGGTACACAAGTGTCGCACCACCCCATATCACCCTTAAGGGAACGGTATGGTGGAGCATTTTCACAGAACCCTCAAATCGGCTTTAATGGAGGTGGATCCTATTCATTGGAGCGAGGCTTTGCCAGAGGTGTTATTATCTTTGAGATCGGCAGTGCAACAGTTAAAAGCCGCACTGACGGAGTTGGTTTACGGTACAGCCCTTCGCTTGCCGGGAGACATGATACAAAGAGCAGATCAGAAAGTAATGGCTCCAACACAATTCGTGCAAAATCTGAGGGAACACATGGCTAAGCTGAGGCAGATCCCAGCAACTGATCATTCCACGCAAAAAGTGTATGTTCCACAGGATTTAAAGAATTGTTTCAATGTTTTTCTCCGCATAGATGCTGTCAGAAGACCATTAGTGCCGCCATACCAGGGACCGTTTCCAGTTTTGTCAAGGAAGGACAAAGTCATTTCGATTCTGTGCAATGGCCAGAAACATGATGTGGCATTTGACAGAGTGAAGCCAGCATATGTGGTGGTTCCTGAGGTGAATGAGTACACAAGTTTGGAGACTCCTATTGCAAGTGCCCAGAGTGTGTCTAGATCTGGTCATAGAACTAAACCTGTAGTTCGTTTTCAGGTTGGATCTTGACCTGGATGTTTCTTCCTAGGGGGGAGTACTGTGGTGACATCACGACTGCGGGACTTCACAGACTCTCTACGGGATGTTACAGACTCTGCGGTCCTGTGAGTGAATACTGCGCATGTCAACGATTCCATTTTAAGACGTTGCATTGTGCAGTTCTTCAGTCTCGTATTCAGTCTAGTATACTCTCTCTAGTATACTGACAGTTTCGTACTCGCGTATACTCGAAGTCTGAACTTTTGAAGCATGACGTCTCATATTCTGGAGTCTTGGCGTAACATCGGTTATGTGGCGGATACTTTCTAGCTTAACCTTATGCACACATATAATGATGCAATTTGATGCTATAATGTTTTCGAGTTCAGCAAGTAAAAGTTCCTGTATTGTTAAGTTTCAGTTATTAAATGTTAAGTTTTCTGATGTGTCGAGTATTCTTATACGTTAGCTGTAGTCCACTCACCCACGCAACATTCAACCAATGCAACCTTCAACAAAGGAATTAGATGTAAATACAGTACAACCTCGAAAATCCGGACTCGTCCGGACTTTGCCGATTCCGGATTTTCGATTTTTCCGGATTATAGAATTTGAATAAAATTCAGATTTAATATTAACTAAATACACTATAAAGAACTATTTTTAGTAAAAATAATGGCAAAAGTTAAGTTAATCAATTAAAACATATTATTAAATCTAAAAAATAGGGCAAAAGAAATTTCTAAGAAAAAATATACACAATAATTTAGAATGTGTGAACGAAACGAAATGATAAAATTCCATTTTATCATTTCGTTTAAATATTTGAATTAACATTTGTTATTTCATTAATTTTGGTTTATGGGAAAGCAGTTTTCTTTATCCTGTAGATGGACATTATTTCTGCTCGGTTCAAAGTTCTTTGCTCAAGACCTTTAATTGCATGATCGATTGTTTGCATAAGATTATCAATGGGTATTTTTTCTTCTCCACATTTATCGTCGCTACTCCGATCTTTTTTTATTTAATATCATATCGCGAATTTCGCAATCATTCAATTTATTTACGATTGGCGTATCATCATCACAGTGCAGAACTTCCGTTATATCGGCTTTGTCGAATTTAATAAAGCGCCGGAAGATTTAATGAAGTGCCGAGATTTAATAAAGATCGAGGATTAGCACTTTTGACGATATATTTAAAGGTGCAAATGTGTTTAAACCGTTTTCGGTATTAACGAACGAAAAACAACAAATAAAAACTTAAAAATTTTATTTATTCTCTAGCATCTATATAATGTTATGTTTAAAAAGGCTGATGACTCTGAAAAAAGTAAAAACTTTATTAGTAATAATCAAATATGCAAAAAATATCGCAGTAGATAAAATAAATATATTTTCCAAAAAAAAAAATTTCTCTCCTCTCAATGATTTTTCTAAATTATGATGATCCATTACTAGGTTGCAGCAGCGATTGTGATAGAATATTTACAGCATAACAAATGTCTGGTCTAATCCAACTTGAAAGAAATGAAAGGCATCCTAATAGATTTCTATAAGGTAAGTTTTTCATTTGTTAACTTGATAGGGATTAAAAGAAGTCTGATTTACTAAGTACAACACATTTTGCAATTGGTAAACTAGAGATAGGGTACTTAAATTTTGAAAATTTACCACATATTTTCTTTATATATTGATTTTGATGAATAAAATATTTACTTTGGTTTTCCTCAAATTCAATACCTAATAACATTTTTATCTTATTACGTATATACCTAATAACATTTTTATCTCTTTCTGGTGACATGTACAAAAAGTATTGGAATGCAAGGGAGAGGATGCAGGCCCTTCAAGCTGTCTGACTGTTTTGGATTTGTGTTTTTGGCTACCGTCCATGTATCTCCTATGTTTGTTTTATTGTTGTTTTTGTTGCTTGTTCATGCTTCTTGTTTCTTGTAATAGTTTTTCTCCTGTATTTTTGGTGTTGTGTATTTGTACACCAGTGAATGATTTGTATCAAGTGCTGCTGCTAGAAATAAAAAAAAACATTTTTATCTTGTCTAAAGCTTTGATGTCAAATTTAGATTTCAGTAGTGAAACTATGTACAGTAAGTCTTTCTAATGTTTAGCAAACACAATTATGTCATCAACATATACAATTAATAGAACATTGTCATTAAATACATAGGCACAGTTACACTTTAAATTTAACAAAATTCATTTTCCTGAGCACACTATCTAGTTCTAGATACTATTCTTGGCGACTTTGATATAGGCCATAAATAGCTTTTCTCAGGAGACAAACATAATTATTTTTACTATTATCAACAAAGCCTGGAAGTTGATTCATATAAATTTTATCATTTAATTTTGCATACAAATATACACATTTAACATTAAGTTGTAAATGTAACCATCCTAACATACAAACAAATACAGTTAAAAACATTCTAACAATAGTAAAATTTATGACTGGACTAAAAACTTCTTCATAAGTTTGCCCCTTTTCTTGATTAAACCCTTGGGCAACAAGTCTTGCTTTAAATCTGCCAATTTCACAATTTTCATCCCTTTTGAGTGTATATACCCAAAGGCAGCCAATTACTTTGTCAGAAACATGTGCAGGCACTAAGCCCCATACACCTCTTTCCTTCATGACACCCAACTTGTCTGCCATTGCAGTATTCCACTCTCTGGATTGGGGTGACAGCTTGCCTGAAGTTTTTGGGAATCCTGATTTTCACATTATTTGCTTCTAGTTGGTTACCTGAAGTACCTTGATCTGCTTTAAAATTAAATAATTTTTCTTCAAATTTTAATTTCTTTTCCTCACAAAATTTCTTCACATCATTTATGGATCTAAGTTTAGGGATTTTCCCTTGATAATAATAATATTCATCTATTTTTGATCCAGTTTTTCTAGGAACTACTTTCCTGATCCAAGGAGCACCTGAATAGGAAACCTGGCCATGATCAACAGAAGACACTGTTTCAACACTGCTTTTATCAGTGTCTTCATCTTCTTTTGTTGCTTCACCTGCCTCCCTACCCATATCCCCCTTGTCAGTAGAGTCTAAATATTCCAATCTTTGACGTTATTCTTTCAAATTTAACTTTAGTTTATTTTCAACTTCTTTGGGTCCCAGACTGCCTTCCTCTGCTTTTCTACTTTCATTAAATCTAACATTATTGGTTTCTATTATTTTACACTCATCTAATAACCAAATTCTGTATCTTCTTGTTTCAAGGGCATAACCTATCATTATCCTTTCCTGAGCTCTCATGTCTAGTTTGCCACTTAGCTGTTTTGGTTTCCCAACGAAAGCTTGGCTTCCAAAGATCTTTAAATGAGCTACTGAGGGTTTCCTACCATTATACAATTCAAGGTGTTTTGTTCTTAAATTTGTGACAGATTCTATTTTTCACATAAGTAAAACAGAGAAGGGCTTCTGCCCAAAAATTATCAACAAGATTACTGCCATTTAGCATTGCTTTAACACAATCTAGGGCAGTTAAGTTGAAATGTTCAGATACACCATTTTGTTCTGGTGTGTGACTATTTGTTTTTTCGGCTTTGATTCCCTGACTTTCAAACAATTTATTAAATTCATTATGACAAAATTCCATTCCGTTATCAGTACAGACACTAACAATTTTATGATTTAAGAACCTTTCTGCTGGATTCTGGAATTGTTTAATTTTGTCAGAAACTTTTGATTTTTTTTTCATGGAAAATACAGTTACTTTCCTAGAAAAATCATCAGTTATACTTAAAAAATATATAGCCCCACCAAATGATGGCTTTGGCATTGGGCCACACACATCCATATGGATCAGTTCCAAAGGTCTCTGTGACCTACCTGATCCTACCAATTGGTTTAAATGACACAAGTTTAAATTTAGCAATTTTGAAACATTTATAATCTAACTTTCTATCATTAATTTTTAGTAGACAATTTACAGCAGAAATCTTACAGGTATGATATATATATTCAAAGTTGATATGACAAAACATTTTATGCCAGAGTCTAGTATTCCCCTCTACCTCAGTAGTGATTTAACTTGCTTTCTACCTTTAAAAACATCAAATTTACACAGGGTGGCCACTCTTCGGACATATTGAAATTCCCTGACTTTTCCAGCTGAATTGAAAATAAATTCCAGACCAGTAATTTTAACATAAAACATGTGCACGTCCCTATTTAGTTACAAATTTGATTAAAAAATCTTAACAATTTAACTCCACTATCCAAAAAATGTTATATTAAATCAGGAGAAAAAAATACACATTTTTTTGTTTTTACAAATAAATGTTGATATTTTTAATAAAAAATACATGTAAATACAGTAAAATTGGACTACTGAAATCTTTAAAAGAATTTAATGGTTTTTATTAAAGACAATAAAAAGAACTAGTCTAAACTGATGTCCTTAAATATGGGCATTTCAAATTGCTCGCAATGACAGAGATCATTAAAGATATGCAATAACTACACTATAACAAGCCCCAGACATTGAATAATTAAGGTCAATTCAGCAATGTCAAAAGAATGTAATTAAAATAGAAAAAAGTATAGTAAAATGTATATAATATACAGAGATGCCAACCTCTGAAAGGGGTCATCAGTAGAAAAATCAGGAGTTTTCAGTAAAATCGCATCGACCATCAGTAAGATTTTACGTATATTGACAATATATATTTTAAAACCTTAGAATAAATGCAAACTGTAGTCTTGTTAACTTAACTGAGTTAATTACAACTGAATGGCACTATTTATGTGAAAATAATTAAGAAATTAACCTTTATAATTAACCAAAATATGAAAATAAGCTAGTTTAGTCAAGTTAATGTGCAACAATAGGGAGATCGAGATCGATGGAAAAGGATAATTTCGTACTCTCGGCAACGCCCGGGAACAAAAAAAACTGAATTTCACAATCGTACTATTCATGTGAAAATAATTAAAAAATTAGCCTTTATAATCAACCAAAATATGAAAATAAGCTAGTTTAGTCAAGTTAATGCGCAATAATAAGGGGTGGAGATGGATGGAAAAAGACAATTGTGTACTCTCAGCAAAGCCCGAAAAGAAGGACTGAATTGCGCAATCTTATAATTTAAGCGAAATATAATTTGTTTAGTAAAATATTTCTTTATTTTTAAGCGCACTATAAAAATAAATTAGGTCTATTGCTCTGATATGAAATCATTAGAAGAAGAAAATGGATGCAAACTGATAATTTTGGACACTCAGCAAAGCAGGGAATATGAATTGAATGGTAAGATGCATAGATTTCACGGGATTTTCCGTAGTTTTGGGAGTAATGTCCGTAAAACCATAAGATGAAGTAAAAATCCATACAAACTACGGAAAATCCGTAAAAGTTGGCATCTCTGTACTTGGCGACATTTGTCCAAAATGGTGCACAAACTCCGCATTTTTGCTTTTATACGGAATTAAATAGACACATGGCAACCTTTATTTAGCGGTTACGAGTACAGCATAATATTTGGTGAAATTTTTCGAAAATGGCATACAAACTGGGCAGTTTTGTTTCTATATGGAAAACTAGTAAAAAAAAAAAAAAATCCAGAATTTTCACAAAATTCCCTGACTTTTCCCGGTTTTCCCTGACCATTCTAAAATTCCCTGACTTTTCCCAGTTTCCAGGTTGAGTGGCCACCCTGTTACAAGGCTTAACATTATTACTTTTAAAAACTTTAGCACTACTAAAACTTACATTTTTACTATTAAAAATCTTACTTCCATTTTTAAAATTACTGTTCCATACAAATTTACTTTTAAAAACTTTGTCATTTGCAACATTTGCTTTACCATTATGATTTACAGATTTACTTTTAAAAATAACAGAATCATTAACTTTAAAATTACTATCATGGTTTACAGTTTTACTTTTAAAAACATTGGAACCATTAACTTTAAAATTACTTTTATGATTTACATTTTTACTTTTAAAAGAATTATCATAGCACTTTTGATCTTAAAATTCTCAATATTTCTACATTTAATATTAAGATCATACTGAGGTCTGAGGAAATAAAGACCCTTATTTCTTTTGACATAGAACCAATTCTTGCATTCTGGTGCATAAAACCAAAGTGTACCATTAGCACCTATAAAACTACATTTATTTTCCTCTAATACAGATGCAGCAATTAAATTACATATAAATTTAGAAGAGTACATTACATCTGTTAAAATAATTTGATTTTGTTTTCCTTTGTAATTAACAAACATTTTTATTGTACTGACACCTTCAATTGGGCTTTCGAATCACCAGCAGCTAAGGACATTGATGTCCCCTTCTAACTTTTTAATTTTTGAAAGTAAATTTACATTATTACAAAAATGTCTGGTTGCTGCTGTGTCTATTACCCAGCTGAATTTGTCGATAGAATCTACATTGTAATTATCAAGTGAAAAAAAATTATTTTCTATTAATTCACTAAGATCAGCATGATATTTCTTACAGTTAATTTTTAAGTGGCCAAATTTCTTGCATAGATAAATGACAAGGCCTACTTTTTTGTCACTAGATTTAAATTTAATATTGCTTGAAACAGTTGGTACTTTATATACAGATTCGAGATTTGAGTCCTTCACACTAAAGGCTAAAGCAGTACTCATGTTATGATTCTGGTCCCTTTGCTGTTGGGCAAATCAGTATTCCTCGGCCAGGAGCTCGGATTCTATCCTGTCCAGCTTGAATTCCTCATCCGGAAGTCAGTCAAGGATCTGGACGATCTCCCGGAAGTTGTCCGAAAGATGTCTGGTCTGAAATGACATGTACACATCAGCCAGTGGGTGGCCTGCAGTGGCGGCTCGTGAGCGACATGTAGAGGGAGGCGCTCATCTATGTATATATATCCCTCAGTTTGTGCCAACTACGTCTTTTAGACTTCGAGTTCGTGGTTTGTCTGGCACTGATAAATTGGTTCCGGCATTACCTCGAAACAGCTGTATGCCAAATTATTATTTCACTTGCACTGATATATGCTGTGCAAGTTTCCTTAAATTGAATAAGAGCCTACTACAACCATGGAAATTATTTGAATACATTTCTAAATAAATTTGTATCAAATTTGTAAAAATTAGATACTCTCAGTTATATGCATGTGTAGTATTTTTTTATGATTAGAGCAAATGTTTTTACACCCAAAATGCACACAATTTTTCTCATATACACTCTATGGCTAATAGTTTTGTACCTGATCGTCCTTGTAACCCAAACAGTAACATAATTAGAGAGTGAAAACCAACTAAATTTACGTCTGTTTATATGTAGAAACGAAAGAACTATTTTTAATACAAGTTAAAGAATGAATTTGGAATTTACAGAAAATTCTTATGCTTTATGTTTATCTCTATTCGTCTTTAAAATGATACTAGTGAGTTATGCCTGCTAGCAGTCACTATATATAACAACCGGTTTTTATAGCAATAAGTAGTTAGCTCATTGCGAGGGTGCAACAAAAGTGGATCAAAGTTTAGAGTGAGCAGATCGAGTGGGTCCATTGTAGAGTAGAAAATACAGTGTGAAAATTGCATCAAAATCGGAGCAAGCGTCATTAAGATAGATAAAAATGTAAATATGAAAAAGACCCTCTTCCACCATGGTTGTTTCATATCATATAATAACAGATGATGTTTGTGTGTCGATGTATGTGTGTAAGGTCTGTAGCAGAAAATGTAAATATTGTACGGCCTTGAAATGTCGTACACGGATATTTCAGGAACCAAGGCGATGCATTTTTTGTAAAACCGAAATATGAAATTGAGGCTACATAAAGTAAAAGTTACGCCCAGGGGGTTGACATAATAAGGTTGTGTATCTAAGTGATTGCCACCAGCAAAATCTAAATTGTTCAATTAGAAGGTGAAATAAGAAATTTTGGGGGGGGGGGGGGCTAACCAAACTGAACGTTACGCCCAAGGAGCTGACACAATAAATATGTATATCCAGTTCACATGTACAAATGGTGCCGGGACTATAGACACCAGCGGAATCAAAATCTCTCAATTAGGAGCCGAGATGTGAAATTAGAGAGGGGACTACTACTTAAAGTAAAAGTTGCACTCAGGGGATTGATATGAAAGATATGTATATTCAGATGATACAAATACTGTAGCTACCAGAAGATTCAAAATCAGCCAATTTAGGAGCCGAGATGTAAAACCGTGAGGGCTAGTTACACTAAAAGTTACGCTCAGGGGGATTTGAATAAAAAAATATGCATGTCCAGGCAATACACGTATAGATAGTGCAGAGACTATAGCCACCAGTAGATTCAAAATCGCTCAATTAGGAAGCGAGATGAGAAATTTTAGGACTACCTCAAGTAAAATTTACGCCCAAGGAGTATCGAAGCAATATTGGTTTTCAATGAAATTAGAAGCAAAACCAGGGGGATTGGGTTGTCGCCTGTGAAGGGGGGGAGAAAGATTTTAAGGAAAACAAAGTCAGATCAAAGAATCAAGTATCAGGTTGAAAATTGATTTTTAACATTCTTTAACTAATATTTATAATTTTTTCAATCTTTAATGTTAAATAGCTGAAAAAGTAAGACAGCTGAGTAAGTCAAGAGACCCACCCCCCTCAGACAACACATTTCTGAAAGTGTCACTAAAACTATCCACGGGTATGCCACAAATACAATTCTCATGACTTTTAAACAATTAAGAGGTCAAACACATTGAAATCCATCACAAAGCATAGAACTACCCTAACTCAGAAATGATCCCCTTTCCGAAGGACAGAACCACCCTACATCAGAAATGACCCCCCCCCCCCCAGGCACTTATGGAGCGAAACAGTTTCATTAAGTAATACGGCTGGGTGGGTCAAAACTAAACTGAGTGCCCCAAACAATGCATTTTTCTACCGAAGACAAAGAACAGAAACCCCCAAAATACAATAAATAACCCCCACTTATTCAATTAAATAAAAAGCACAAAATATGTATCGAAACTTTTTTGAATTTCTATTTTCTGTATCTAATGCTAAACTATTTAGTCATGAACCCAAACTGAAAGAACCAGGTCAATAGAATCAATAAAATAAATCAGAATTACATAAATACAGTAATTTATTTTCAAATATTTATTTAAACATCCAAATTTATTATTTTAAAAAGAAGCGAGAGAGAGAGAACACACATTTATCAAGAAAAATTCAAGGCCAAATTAGCTAAACTTAGCCAATTCGAGTCAGTCATTCACAGTATTCGTTTCTTCTTTGGCGAAAAGCACAGAAATCGACACGGCTCACATTGGATTGCAATATTGCGATGTTTGTTTAACTCGAATTTCTATTGCCGTTATATTAACATACCATTCATTCTATCAGCCAGAGGCGATAAAGGGAAGCTGCCCTCATTAAAAATCCCTCGTCTTTCCTTGTAATGCAGTATTTTTCCCTATAGATTTAATATGGTATGAAAAGGGCATAGGAGACTTTTCTGAGAGTCAAAGCTTTAGTGCTGCCATCTAGTGACAATTTCATCACTTATTTCCAATAATTCAACCTTAAGTTGAAATAAAATTCAGATAATTTCCTTAAAAATTGTAATTAACTTATATAACTAAAATAATTTGAAGTGCTTGATCAAGGAGGTCCATGCAGCCCCGCAGCCTGTCTGAATAATCGCCCCTGGTGACCTGAATCCCTTAACCTTTGACCTTTATGTTTAATCCGGGCTATGAAAATGCCGATATGTTTGTCAGGCTGTGGTCTTTCTTCAAAGAATTAATCTAATGGCTGCATCAGATTGGTGCAGGACTTTGTGCTCTTTCAATATCTGCCATGCCATTTTGGAATTGTCAGTACACAAGATAAGCTCCTGTATTCTCCATTCCATAATAAAACATGGCAATGGCTTTGTCCCTCCTTTCATGATCCAATCTTTCTTTTTGGTAGCTGCTTCCTCAAGTTTTATCTCTGTTCCGGTGACATGGCCATAGCAGCCCTCGCTCATTAGGGCGTACTTCATGTTGCATAATTTTGCCGGTTGAGTTTATCCATTTCCGCCATGGGTGGTTCCACTCAACTCAACTCGGAACTTCAAAACATTAACAATGTGGTGGCTATTCTGTTAGGGCTAAGATTCACGGCTCCTGTCGATATGCTTGGTTGACTATTCACTTCTTGTGAATATAGCATTTTATTTGGGCTTTAATCCAAATGTTCTGGCCCATAACCCTTTTGTTGGTTATCGAGAATTTCTTTTATCTATGTCGATATATGGAATTCTAACGACATCATTGATCAGCAGAGTATTTTTGCAGAGGGTAACACATGAAGTGATTCAATTCAAGCAACACAGTAAGTAAAATAAAAATAAGATTTATTACTCACTAAAGCATTAGATAATCAAAGAATAAGAGCATGCATTTTTAACTACGAAGCAGCTCACAAAAAGTTACATCAGACAAAAACTTTGCTCCATAAACCGAGCGTAGCCATAACATCTCAGCTATTTGTAGGATAGCATAACATTAACTATAAATGTAAAGGTTATCATGAACTTCAACAACAAGCTCTACTATGAAAGATAAAATCAGAAATCACATTCTGAAGTCATATTCAGAAATCACAAGCTTTAAGTCAAAATACTACCAGCGATCAAGTCAAAGCCAGAAGTTGAAAATCACCATTGCCATTCCCGGTACCGGGCATTTATACTCATAATCTGTTATGATGCGTTATGATGCTTCCGGAGAGTATGGTAATTTCCAGTGATATGGAAAATTAGCATATTCCAGTCAGCTACGATACAATCTGCAGAAACTCAAATGTAAATCAACTCGGACACTAAACAATTGATCCGAAATCCAAACAGTTAACTGGGAAAATTCAATATTTTAACTTTTGACTGTATCATTATCGCGATACATTGTTTATTTACATTATAGTGTCTAACAATTTTTACAACTCCATCAAATTTTAAAGGGTTTCCAAAAGCAGATGTGTAAAAGGAATTAAACTTGCACATTACAATTAAAATGGTGTGAGAAACTCACACCCGCTATTTTCCTTACACCTTTCTGGTAGGTCAGACGGTCTGGGTTTCAACAACAACACCCACTATTTTCGGCTTGTGAATTTATTTAGTAGCTAAATATCCATTATAACATATTTTGCACCATGATAAATTAAAAAAAAATTAATCCTTATGCATTAATTTCGGGTATAAGCTGCAGCTGACGGAGTCGAAAGCTAATAAAGGGCATCAACCTTGGGAATGGGAAGGGGAGGTGCATTTAAAGCTACTATTTCACCTAACTATACTTTCTATTAATTTTAATGTTTTAGATTGCAATAAATTTGTATTTTTTTAAAGTTTCGATGTGCGACAGTTCAAAGTTCACAGTTCAGTGCAAAGTTCGATGTGCTCAGAGAAAGTTCAGCAATTCAAAGTTAAATCCATTCAATTTTCAACTTACCCACAGACAAAGTTGGTTTATGCCCTCCCCCCTCCCATGCTGATGATCAGTAAAATTCGAGTAAATTAATAACATGGCATATGTGTTTAGTGATTCAAAGTTTTTACATTCAGAAACTTTAAAATATAAGGAAATATCAAATTCCTTCAAAAGGATAAAGAATTTAATTGTAATGAAATAATCATATTGGGGAAATTTTACAATAAAAAGGGTTGCAAAATTCATAATGTCCGATAATATAAAGGGGGAAAATGACCGAAATATTGGGAGCACAATGATTTGAAAGTTATAGAGTAAGTGATCAAAAGGTAGAAACAAGAATATAAATTAATTAAAAATCACCAAAACTCATTTGTAAAACCCCATAAATTAAAGAAAAATTAGTGGCCGGCCTTCTTAAAAAAAAAAAGGAATAAATAATAGTCAAGCTTCAGTTTGGAAAAGTAACAAAAAAAATTAAGATGAGAAAACTTAAACTAGTATATTCAGAAATAATCTGTAATATTGGTAAAAAAATTAAAGCTGAAATAATCTTGAATAATTAATGAGTTATATGAAGGGGGGAGGGGAATGACTTTAAAATTGCCCCCAAAAGTTTTTGAATGCTTTATGGTAAATGCATTATTTTATGACGACCTTGAAAACAATTGTAAAACACTTAAAAAGACCAATAAGGAAAAACATTAGTAAAATTTAAAATGTAAAAAAATGAGTAATAATAAATATTTAAAATATTCAGAAACTGAATAAATGAAAAATCTAAATTTTGAAAACTAATAAAAAATGGAAAAGATGGGGATACACACAACTTACAGAAAACTTCAATTTACAAAATCACCTAAAATTAGTTTTCAATTTTCTGGGAATTTGTCTGTGTTATCAGAAAAAATAAGTTTTGTATTTTTGCCAATCTCTTAAATTTTCTCTAATTTTTAAAAATCCCCCCCCCCCCCCCGCCTCAACAGTCAAATAATAGATCTTAAAAAAGTAGATCCGCTAAGGAGAGTTTTCGTTACAGACATAATGGTGCCTCACATCTAGGGAGGAAGTCAATAAGGCGTTGGTTCACCTCTAGCCTAGATGCAAGATGTCACCCGGCATGGCATAGACTGATAAAGTTCACGGATGGTGTCCTGCGGAATGTCTTGCCAAATTGTCTCCAACTGTCGGGCTAAATCGTCAACATTCCGCGATGGTTGCAATCACCTTCCCATAATGTCCCAAATGTGCTCTATGGGAGAGAGATCAGGAGACTTAGCTGGCCAAGGAAGTGTTGGGCAAGACAATTTATAGCAACACGTGCCATGTGCAGCCGGGCATTATCTTGTTGAAAAGTAAGTCCAGGGTGTCGCAAAAGGAACAGTAACACAACCGGTCGTAGAATGTTGTCTACGTACCGTTGTGCTGTCAATGTACCAGAAATGACTACCAAAGGGGTCCGGCTATCAAAGGAGATGGCATCCCAGACCATAACGCCCTGTTGACAATCGCTGTCTTCCTGTTCTGTTGTGGCTCTAGGTCAACCGCTGCCATCCTGATGCTGACATCTGCTGTTGTTGACCCACTCTTGCTAGCATCGTCTAATAGCCGCATCGTTTCGACCCACATGTCGAGCAACTCTTCAATTCGTCCAACCAGCCTCCTTTAATCCGATAGCACAACCTCTTTCAAACTCTGACATATGCTCACAATGAGCATGAATCTTTCAGCGAGGCATTGTTACAGTCAAAGTAAGATATCTACAGTCGAAATGCAACAGAAATTTTGACCATAGATTCAGAATCGCTCCTTATATATACCTGCTGAATGTGCAGTTCAGATGTGCTGGAGCTCCCACTATTTATTCATTGGACACCAAATTTTATTCATTTGTATGTTCGCTCAAATTGTCTTTGCATACGAAATTTCATTACAATCAGACAACTCCTTCATGGTGCGTCGATTTTTTTGTTATAGAATGTATATAAAATAGATAAATTATCTATTTTACATTCTACGTGTGGGCCACATTATGCAATGCATCCTTTAGCTAAAATTTATAATTGAGCCCTTTTAAAAATATGTGCCCTTTTTTGGAAGGTAGCACCCTACTCTTTTGAAATCCTAGAATGAACCCTGGATGAGGTGTCTATCATCCCATGCTGACGTAACATTTTGTCGTCCACTGCTGGCTTTGTGATTCATCCTATTCTCTTCAGTCCACTGCTTCCACACTCGCATCACTGCCATGGCATTGTGCTCCCTCTGAGCTGCTATTGCACAATAAGAAAAAAACCTTCACGAAGCCCAATCATTCATCCCCGTTCAAACTCCTTAACTTGCTCATATGGCACCTTCTGTCATCGTAGAGGCATGGTGATTTCTCATGAAAAGTTTACCACTAGCAGACAACCATAGACTATTTTTAATGTCCCGCTACAGCTCTATTTATACAGCTAAAACAGCAGTTCAGAGGGCGCTGCTCAGTCCACGCATGCATGGTGACTCTGAAATTCTATTCATTTGCATAGTACACCCTAGTTTGCATTTGATGTATGAATGAATGATATGAAGGTGGGTGGCTCCAGAAGAGCCTAGCACATCGACCAGAGGTCTATTGTACTACCCCAAAAAGTGAAGGTCCCTAAGAGAAGAGACCAGTAGCCGATGCAAACATAAGCAGGCACTTGACAGGAATGTCGTTCAGCTCCCAGGGTTCAATCACATGACGACCAATGTGTTCGAATCTGTGAGCAGAGTAGGCCTCACATTCACACAGAATGTGAGCTGCAGTTTCTTCGCTGTAATTGCAGCCTCTGCAAAGCGAATCCTTGGAGACACCCATAATATTAAGATGTCTCTTGAGAGTGCAGTGCCCAGTAAGGAGCCCAACAGCTCTCCTGATGCCAGTTCTACTGAGCCTAAAAAGTTCCTTTTGACGTGCACTAGGGCAATTACAGTTGAGAATTTTCGCTTGCCTTTGTCCCTTAGTGTCACGCCAGTTCTTGCATTGAAGCTTCCTGAAGATGTCAAAGACAATTCTTCTGATAAGATCATTGGGAATACCCAAGGCTGGCTCAGGGCCCACAAAAGGAGTACTAGAGCCTTTCCTAGCAAGTTCATCTGCCAATTCATTGCCAGGAATGCCCGAATGACCAGGCACCCAGTACAGAATGACACTATTATTACTAGCAATATTACAGAGAGCTTTATAGCATTCCCAGACAAGGGAAGACGTCACAGTGAATTTCCCCAGAGCCATAAGAGCAGCCTGACTGTCAGAACAAATGAAAATCTGGCTATTCTCGTACTTTCTGTCATAGCAAATTCTACAACACATAAGAATGGCAAATACTTCAGCCTGAAAGACAGTAGCAAAATTGCCAAGCGGATAAGATAGCTTAGTGCCATCATCAGGGCAACAGACTCCCGCACCAGTACTTGTGCCAATCTTCGAGCCATCAGTGTACCATACAAAGCAATTATGTTTATTGTAGGTTGGAGTCCTCTTCCAATCATCCCGCGAGGGGACAAGAATTTCATAAGGCTTTACAAACGTAAATTTGACATGTATGCCATCAGGTGGCATACAAAAATAAGGATGCCTAGCAACATTACTGTTAAGTTCACCCCAAGATAGTGATACCTTGAGTAATCTTTCCAGTGTTTCAGATATTTGAGTCTGTTCATGCAGATAAGTGCTTCTGCCTCAATACGCATATAGAGCGGATGCAAGCCAAGTAAAAGTTCAAGAGTTGCAGTAGGAGTGGTTTTCATGCATCCGGAGATTGCAATGCACACCATCCTTTGAAGCTTAACTAAATCAAGTTTAGCAGTTTCACTTCTAATTCTGGACCACCAAACAATGGATCCATAAGAAATGATAGGACAGACTATCATCGAGTAAATCCAATGAATAGCTCTGGGATTAAGGCCCCAGGTTTTCCCAATAGCATTCCTACAAGACCAGAAGATTCTTCTGGCTTTAGTTGTGCAGTAGTCCAAGTGTCTCTTCCAATTAAGTTCCTTGTCAAAGTAAATTCCCAAGAATTTAACCTCCTTGGAGCAAATAAGCTTCTGTCCAAAGAAGCAAATATTCCCAAGATTAAGTATGCGTTTCCTTGTAAACGCAACTAAAGCAGTCTTCTGCAGATTAACCGTAAGACCTGCATTTTTACACCATGTTTCAACCCTCCTAAGAGCAGTAGACATCATGTCAGAGACAGTGTTGCCAAATTTGCCCCTGGCAACGATGACAACATCGTCAGCATATCCAATGCAAGAAACACCAGAGATATTAATGCTTTCCAGAAGAGAGTCCACAACAAGACACCAGAGAATTGGTGAGAGCACACCCCCTTGTGGACAGCCCGAAAGTGCATGCACAGTCATACTTTCACCAAGTAAAGATGCACAGATATACCTGTTAGATAACAGGTTCTTGATCCAATAAGATATCGTGGTATCAACACCTCTTCTGTTGAGAGCAACTAGAATGGTGTCAATAGGTACTTTATCAAAGGCACCTTCAATGTCAAGAAAGGTAGCAAGAGCAATTTCCTTGGCATTGAGATTTCTCTCTAACATAAAGGAGAGACTGTAAAGAGCAGTGTCCGTAGATTTGCCCGGTTGATAGGCATGTTGAGAACTAGACAAGGGCTTAGAGGCCAGAATCACTTCCCTTAAATACCTATCGATAAGTTTTTCAATAGTCTTAAGCAGAAAAGACGTAAGGCTGATAGGCCTAAAAGATTTGGCCTCATAGTAATTGTCCTTTCCAATTTTTGGAATGAAGATTACCCTAGTATGCCTCCACGCATTTGGTATATGACCAAGGGCAATACAAGCTCTGTAGATGTTGCAGAGAATAGGAGCAAGCATCTCTATTCCCTCCTGGAGAAGAATAGGAATGATGCCATCAGTTCCCGGAGTTTTATAGGGTTTATGGGAATTAATTGCCCATTTAACCCTATCAAGAGTAACAATGCTCCTAGCAATACCCCAGCTATTGTCGTCAGACAAGGTGGAGCAAGCAATACCACTGTCATTCTGAACAACAGGATGAGAAACCGGAAAGTGAACTCTGAAGAGCTCACTAAGGGTCTCCTCACCAGTGACAGTAAAGTCACCATTGGGCTTCTTGACAGTGTTAAGTTTACAATTTCTGTCTCTAGCCATCAACTTAACAAGTTTTGCAACGGCAGGAGTATCATTAATACCTTCGCAGTATGTTCTCCAAGAATTTATCTTGGCATCCCTAACTGCTTTATTATAGGAGGTGAGGGCAGATTTATAAGTCTGCCAATCACCATTCTTCTTGGCTCTATTAAAGAGCTTCCTGCATTTCCCACGTAACCGGCTGAGCTCACTAGACCACCAAGGAACAGTCCTTGGGGAGTCAGCTATGGTGGTTCTGCAGTTGCTATGAAAGGTACCGATGATGGCCTGTTGCACAGAGTCAACAGCCAGATCCACGCTTTCAATAGAGGAATACTCACCAATGTGATTCGCCAAATTGGCCCTAAGGTCTTCTTTGTAGGAACCCCAATTCGTCTTCCTAGGGTTCCTACCATTGTCCTCTAAAACAGTTACAGGACCTTTAACAGAAAAGGAAATTAATTGATGGTCAGACAAAGATATATCATCTGAAACCCTCCAATCAATTACGGACTCAAAAGCAGAACTATTACACAGGCTAATGTCTATAACCTCGCGACGTTTTAAAGTCACAAAGGTAGGAGTATTACCCTTATTAAGTAAATAGAGCTTATGAAGAAGGATCTGATCCAAGAGATCATCACCCCTACGGTTACAGTTACTACTGCCCCAAACAGTGTTATGGGCATTTGCATCGCAACCAATGATCATTTTTTTATTATTACAGTACTCAGTAAGATTAATAATGACCTTAGAGAGAGTTTCCTTATCTTCATAAGGAAGATAGGCAGAAGCAAAGATGTAATCCATCATATGTTCGTCAGTTTTAAGTTTCACATTGATAGCAACATTGTCACCATCAAGGAATTTAACCAGATGAACAGCATTGAGCTTGTTGCTAACAGCAATACAGGCTCTGGGTCTGGTACAGGATGTGTCATAAAAGACACTGAATCCTTTGATCCCTAGACCCAAAATCTTTCCATTACAGGTCCAGGGTTCTTGGATAAGAGCAATATCAGCTCTACCATTGAAAAGCCTTTTGCTAAGAATAGCAGAGGCAGATCGACTGTGATGCAGATTAATTTGCACAACCTTAAGACAGCCCATAAACAAAAAGAAGAAAAGGGCACAGAAAGACTAGGAGAAAGAAATTCACCTAGTATCATGACAATGATCAGCATCAAGCATGATATCATTGTCAAAATCCTTCATGCGTTTTTCCAACTCATCATCCGAGATCGGAGGGTTAGCATGAAGTGTAACATCTGAACCAGAAGCAATTTCTAGATCGTTAAGTCTAGGTATCATAGTCTCAAGACTACCAATACTTACCTGAGAGGAGGTCGCCCGGTCTGCTGGCTGTTCCTCCATCTCCATCTTCCCCTTAGGCTTTTCGTTTGGATCACGAAGAATCTTGAAGACTCCACGGTCCAAACCGGTGAATGCACCAAGGTCAGCTTTGCGAATCGCATCCGCAGCCTCCGAATCCACCTCGAAGATCCATCTTACAGAGTGGGGTTCCACAAAATTTTGCAGAACACGCCACTCCTCAGACTTCAACTCCGGGTTGAAACGGTTCAGCCGTTTCAGCAAGACACTCGGCTCCTTGGTGTACACGTCCCTGGTTTTAAATGCCACCTTGACAGGTTTGGGAAGGTCATTAGCACTCAAGACCATAAGTGCCTCTCCCAGAACCTGACTGTCATTATGGAAGGTTCTCTTGACCCATTCCACAGTGTTTGCATCATTGCAATGAAGAATCAAAGCTCCAGCGTTTGAGCTGAAGAAATGAATCTTCGGAAGTTGCTCACCAGTTGGGATCCCATCTATTTTATCGAGAGTCACCAACTGGATGATATCAACCTCTTCCTTGCTCAGCTTGCTAGAAGGGAAGGACTTTTTGATGATGGCCATCTTAATAACCTGGACCGCTTGAGCGTATGTTCCAGGTTGGATGTCCGTCCTCGATCTCTTCTTGTCGACTAGATCTCTTGGAGAAGGTGTGGCTCCTGTCGACCTAGGTCATTTGGTGCCTCCAACTTTCTCTGTGACAGTGCCGGCTTTTGCAAGCTTCTGGTCCAACTGCCTAGGCATGCGCCTCCTCCTGCGCCTCTGTGCTTTGGTGAGTATACCCTGCGTCACAGCCATGGTTTCAGTGTGTCGGTCACCAAGGTTCGCGACTCCACTTCCTTCCACAGCCGGACTGCAGGCTTCCTCCTTTTTTCCAAGATCCAACCCCAGAGGGGTTGTTTCAATGGCTGATTGGGAAACATCCGAAGATGTACCCAATCCTTTCATCACTTCCTTATCTACATCGTCGCAACACGGAGAACCAGGAAAACTCGAAAGAGCCCAATCTGATTTCTCCATGCTGTAACCATAAGATAGAAAAAGAACCACGGATTAGTTCCAGTTCGATCGAGGCCCCCGCTAGGCCTCGTCTCCCCACACTTTTCTGACGTGAAAAGTGTAACCGCCGGAGTCATTCGCAAAGCTAGATGATAAGGAGCGGGTCATAACGTGCACCAGGTACACAGGGCCCAGGGATCAGCAAGGATCCAAGGGGGATTTCTCGATATGAAACGCTCCCCACCATCCAACCAACGCAACCAAGGGACTCGACCTCTGGAACCGTTTTCTACAAACGTTTCTTGAAAGCAATACTACAGATGCACGCCGCTTCGCCCTTTTCGCCACACAACCACCTGGTCCCGTTCCCGAGCCCAAACGGTATACCTTACAGCAGAGGCCGAAGAGTGGTACTAAGGCCCATAAGGCAGAAGTGAAGTTTACTAGGGGCTTGGCATTGATGCAATCTGCAGCTAGAAGAAAAAGTTTGCTCGGGTACCTCGGGATAGCAACACCCGTATCCACAAAAGAAATGGATCTTTGAGGATTTTACAGAGTGAGACTAAGTGCCTCACTTCCAACCCCCAACCTGGAGGACCAGGATGCCTCATTTGGTCTGGAACCTCACCTTCGATCTGTCCGGCAAGGGAGACCCTGCCAGTAGCCGAAGCTACCGCCGGCATAGCTCTTAGGATCATCGGTTCACGCAAGCTCCACCACCCCGTCAAGGCTCAGGCATCATTTAGTGGAGTGCATTTGATGTAAGTTTCAGCTCAATCGTTCGATTCCTTCATGGTAATACAATTTTTACAAAAATGAGTTTAAACAAGCTTAATGTTCCTCATAGCTCCTGAGTGACCACTGTGTCATATATGTTATGCATTCTGCTTCTTTCTAGACAAGCACAAAAAAAGGGATAAGGCATTTAGCTAATCAGTACAATTTCTTGAATCCTTTAGTATTTTAAACTGGAATTGTCAGAGAATTTAATTATTCTGTTTGGTAGTAGACCTATAATTATATTTATGAAATACAATACAATTTAATAATATCTGAAAATTTGTAGATACATTCAATAAAAATTACCCCTCTGAAAAGAAAAATATTACTAAAAAAAAATCAAGGCATATTTTTACTCTTCTGGAAATATTTTATAACAATTTCTAGACTTTTACATAAATAACGGTTTTTTTTAATAAGAAAATTTATATCGAACCTTTCACTTGGGAACCTTCATTAGGAAGAACATTCACATCTCCTTTTTCTAAAGTTTTCCGTAGAATACTATTATCTTTTTTGGGACTCAGATCTTCCAACTTCCATCCAAGCAGTTCAATATGAAACAATAGTGGTGTATGTGGTGGAATAGTAGGCAGATAGCCCATTTCACCATAAGCATACTTAGGATAACAGATAAAAAGAGCAGTTTCACCTTTCTTCATAGTACTAATACCTAAATCCCAGGCTTTAATTACCATCCCTAAAAATGAAGGAAACCAAGTTAACAAACATAATACTTAAGAAAAACATTCAATCAAGATACAATATGTCTGAAAATATTATAAAAAAGGCAGTAATTAAATCACAGTGCAAATTTTCTGAAATTTTGCAATTTTTTTATTTTCCTTTATAATATTGCTTCATTCCTGTATAATTTTTAGATTTTTTTTTGTTTCGAGGCACAAATTTTTGGGATATCTTTTCTTGAATTTCGAAGGGGGGGGGGGGGGGTAGAAATTTCATGAATAACAAATATATTAAATCCTTGGACATTTTTGATTTTTTGATGATGAAGAACATTTGTTTGTTTTTTCATTCATGTAAAGTGAATGTAAAAAACTTTTGTATTGCTGTTGTAGATTTCTGAACTATGCAAAAAAAATTGTTTTCCTAGTTACATAAAGACACTATCTGTTGTTTGTCAATACCTAAAATAAGTGTCATTGCAGAATCATCCTTTTCTAAATCAAAAACCGCATTACAGGATAACAGACAATGCATTACAGAAGAAAATCTGCGAATGTACAATATAACATCAAAACACAGTCCACTTAAAATCTTGATCTCATGTAACAATATTGATAACATTCCCAGAATTTGAATGGTTTATATACAAGTATTAGTTAAAAGAATGTAATATAATGCTTATTGATTTGTAAGTAGTTATTGATATTACTACTTCATAACTGGTAAACTTTCTTTACAAATGTTAGTATAAATCCTTGACCACAAAATTTTTCATGATTTACCCTAAAATTCCCTTACAAATTTTTTTTTTTTCCTGTGATAAAATTAATGTCTTAATTATAAGTACTGAGTTTACTCTTACGATTTAAAATAGACAGGATGCAAAAATTATAGAAAAGATGCATACTACAGTTAACATTGAATTTATCTGCTTTTAAACTAACAAGGGAGATTTTATTAGTAGGGTCATTTAAAACAAATAATACAGAAAGGAATATATCTTGCATTGTACACATTTCAAATATCCCAAAATCTTAATGCTTAAAAATAAATCAAATTAATAAGAACTTACTCATTCCATTTAGTTGTATTTTTTTTTTTATTATTAACACACAATTCATGTATCATGTGGTGGTGGATTATAGCACCCTGCCCTTTTTGAAAACTCAAAAATGTGCCCTGTCTTTTTGTAAAACTGAAAAAAAAATCACTCCACAGTCTTTTTTCTTTTTCAAATATAAAATAGCGAGTTTCCTTCTAAGAAGAGCCGAGTCTTTAAAATCTTGAAAGCGAGTGTGTGTGTGTGGGGGGGGGGGGGGGTTAGAAATTTCATGAATAACAAATATATTAAATCCTTGGACATTTGTGATGAAGAAGATTTGTTTGTTTTTTCATTCATGTAAAGTGAGTGTAAAAGACATATGCAAGTATTAGTTAAAAGAATGTAATATGATGCTTATTAATTTGTAAGTAGTTATTGATATTACTACTTCAAAATTGGTATACTTTCTTTACAAATGTTAGTATAAATCCTCTGTCACAAAATTTTTTGTGATTTACCCCGAAATTGCCTCACAAATTTTGCCCTTTTTTTCCTGTGATAAAATTACTGCCCTAATTATAAGTATTGAGTTTACTCTTACGATTTAAAATAGACAGGATACAAAATAGAAAAGATGCATACTACAGTTAACATGAATTTATCTGTTTTTAAACTAACAGGAGAGATTTTATTGGTAGGGTCATTTAAAACAAATAATACAGAAAGAAATATATCTTGCATTGTACACATTTCAAATATCCCAAAATCTTAATGCTTAAAAATAAATCCAATTAATAAAAGCTTATTCATTCCATTTAGCTCCATTTTTTTTTATTATCACACAATTAATGTATCATGTGGTGGTGGATTAGCACCCTGGCCTTTTTGAAAACTTAAAAATGTGCCCTGCATTTTTGTAAAACTGAAAATATCACTCCACAGTCTTTTTTTTCTTCACATATAAAATGGTGAGTTTCCTTCTTTAAGAAGAAGAGCAGAGTCTTTAAAATCTTGAAAACGAGTGGGAGGGGGGGGGGGGGGGTTGTTGTTGTTGTTGTTGAAACCCAGACCGTCCGACCTACCAGAAAGGTGTAAGGTAACTGTTTGGCCGGTCGGGAAGTGCCACCCAATTTAGACCGGAACCCAGTGGGGGAGGCATCCACAGGGACCGTACCCTCCTTCCCCTACCACCAACCTCTCGGAAGGTCTTTTGGACCCACATGTTTAACGTGATCGTACTCCGCATGAACACAGCGGCAGTTTTGGCAGTGGCTGGAATCGAACCCGCGCCTACCGAGTGCAACTCCAGCGCGCTAACCAATGGGCTACCGCGCCCCGGAGGGGGGGGGGGGGTGTAGAAATTTCATGAATAACAAATATATTAAATCCTTGGACATTTTTAATGTTTTGATGATGAAGAACATTTGTTTGTTTTTTCATTCATGTAAAGTGAGTGCAAAAAACTTTTGTACTGTTTTTGTAGATTTCTGAACTATGCAAAAAAAATTGTTTTCCTAGTTACATAAAGACACTATTTGTTGTTTGTCAATATCTACAATAAGTGTCATTGCCGAATCATCCTTTTCTAAATCAAAAACCGTATTACAGGACAACAGACAATGCATTACAGAAGAAAATCTGTGAATGTACAATATAACATCAAAACACAGTCCACTTAAAATCTTGATCTCATGTAACAATATTGATAACATTGTCAGAATTTGAATTGTTTATATGAAGGTATTAGTTAAAAGAATGTAATATAATGCTTATAGATTTGTAAGTAGTTATTGATATTACTACTTCATAACTGGTAGAGCCGAGTCTTTAAAATCTTGAAAACGAGTAGGAGGGGGGGGGGGGGGTAGACATTTCATGAATAACAAATATATTAAATCCTTGGACATTTTTGATGATGAAGATTTGTTTGTTTTTTCATTCATGTAAAGTGAGTGTAAAAAACATATGCAAGTATTAGTTAAAAGAATGTAATATAATGCTTATTGATTTGTAAGTAGTTATTGATATTACTACTTCAAAACTGGTATACTTTCTTTACAAATGTTAGTATAAATCCTCAGCCACAAAATTTTTAGTGATTTACCCCGAAATTCCCTCACAAATTTTGCCCTTTTCTTCCTGTGATAAAATTACTGCCCTAATTATAAGTACTGAGTTTACTTTTACAATTTAAAATAGACAGGATGCAAAAATTATAGAAAAGATGCATACTACAGTTAACATTGAGTTTATCTGTTTTTAAACTAACAAGAGAGATTATTGATAGGGTCATTTAAAACAAATAATACAGAAAGTAATATATCTTGCATTGTACACATTTTAAATATTCCAAAATCTTAATGCTTAAAAATAAATTAAATTAATAAAAATTTATTCATTCCATTTAGCTCCATTTTTTTTATTATTATCACACAATTAATGTATCGTATGGTGGTGGATTATAGCGCCCAGCCCTTTTTGAAAACTCAAAAATGTGCCCTGCCCTTTTGTAAAACTGAGAAAAATCACTCCACAGTCTTTTTTTTTTTTTCAAATATAAAATGGCAAAAAATTGAGTCGTTAAAATCTTGAAAGCGAGTGACAAAATGTAAAAACTGATTGGCCCATTCATATCATAAAGTGTCTTTTTAAATTGAAAATATGTGCCCTTTTTTAGAAGCACCCTGCCCTTTTTTAATCTAAAATGAACACTAGATTGCATGCCTATTTTAAAAGGGGCACAATATTAGATTCCAAATCAAATTATAAATAATCAAAATTTGATAGATTCTGAATATCATATATTTTTTATGTACCTCCAAGATAGATGCACAAAGCACTACAGAAGTAAATTACACAAAACCTATCAAACTGCACAGTATGGGCTGCATTCACATGTGTATTACACAGTAGGTACTACTACTACTAGTCAAATTATAAGGGTACCACTCATGTTATGTCATAAATATGTCATTTTCCAGGGTTGCCACTATCAATTTCGATCCAATCTGCGGATGAATAAATAGGAAAGAACTGGACTACATAAAAATCTGAATCCTGATCATGATGTCACAAGTTCTACAGTATGTCTGCCTCCAGGAAAAAATATAATAAAAAAAAAATTGTGGCTGGGTATAAAAATATAAATAGCATAATACAATTTCAGGGTGTCTAATAGAACAATAAATCAAAATTTCATGGATAATCAAAATTTTCTGAGGTTTTCCAGAGTAAAAATGCAAAATTTCCAGGTTGTTATTGCCATTTCTGTACTTGAAAATATTTAGATGGGGTAAATAGTATACAGAAATACACTTACTTTAAATTAACATATGGACACTTAATTTGCAAAGGGTGAAAATTAATAATTAAATTACACAAAAGTACAGATGTGGATTTTCCAGAAAATGTTAAAGTATTCTCAATATTACATTTCAACTAGAATAATACATCCAGTGACTTTTAAAAGTATTTGTTCTTGCATTACAGCTATAGTCAAACAAGCATATATTACACAGAATACAGCTAATTAAAAGTTTACATTTAGAAATATATAAAAAATTCTATGCATGACATTTTTGTATATCTTTATACTAATGCCAGCAGCTACAATTAAATATTTTCCTTTGATACATGTGCTCTTGAAAAGATATAAAAAAATTCAATATTATCTGAAACAAGATTTTTTTTTCTAAATTCCAAATTTAAAGATTGCTCAAAAGGGATAGCATGAAAAATAATTTACTGTTAATTATAGGCATAAAAAATAAAAATTAAAAACTGATGAAAAATAAATTATTAAATAATATATTAATCAAAATAAACCCTACTGATAATTGAAAGCAAAAACACTCTTACCACTTTCTTTCCATGTTAATAAAAAGTAACTGACATTGCAGCCACTGTTTGGCGAATTTCTCATTTCTCTGCTTCGTACCGCAAAAATTTTACAGCATATAAAAATACGAAATTTGGTGCACTTGTAGAGAAAGCTTTGGAACACGCTGAAATAAACTGTTTTTTATATATATACTAGCAGCATACCCGTTCTTCGTACAGAGTATATAATATAAAGAAACTTAAAATTCACAATCATGTGCAAATTCCTATGGTATACTAAATGACATTTTTAATCAAAATATTATGTTAAAATATTTCATACAATGCTCCTAAAAAGACGTTTAAGAATCTTTGTTCTCTCTATACAAAATTATCTTCACTGGCAGATCTGAAGAATAAAACATTCTGGCCCCTTTTGTAAGCAAATTTACAAAAAAAAAAAAAAAAAAAAAGAATTTAATCAATATATGCAAAATGAAAGCATTAAAATTGTAGGGGACCCGTACTACTTATATATGTGAATATTAGAAGATATAACCTGTATCAGTACATTACATGTATAAATTGAAAATATCAATAAACCCGTAATTGACTCCAATATATGCTAGAATGAAAGCACTAAAATTATATGGGAATATATATATATATATAATTATCGGGGATATCTTATCATATATATATATATATGATAAGATACCCCCGTACTACTTATATTGTCGCAGATTAGAAAATATGCCAGTGTGTTAGTAGAAGATTACCTATATTACAATATGAGTCTCAAAAATCTTTGCCAAAATAAAACAAATGACGTAATAAATTGAAAATATCAATAATCTCTGTAATCTTTATACCAGAAGGTCGTACTTGATTCCAATATATGCCAATATATATCAAAATATATGCCAATATACCTGTACTACTTATATTCTCGTAGATTAGAAGATATACCCGTGCATTTGTAGAAGATTATTCGTACAACATACTATATATGAGTTTAAACAATTTTTGTCATAATGAAACAATGGCATAATAACTTGAAAATATCAATAATCCCTGAATCAATAATCTCCAAAAATATCAATAATAATAATGTTTAAACCTGAAGACTGTAATTGATATTATCCAGTCAAAAATACAATGTCAATGAAATTTATTTTATATACATATCTTTATTATTGAAATCGGAAAAGATTTAACAAAAATCGTATGTCGTATAACACATTGGATGAAAATTCGTTGAGATAGCAATAATTGTTTGAATATTGCTTCTGAATTAAAGGAATTTTTTTGCACCTTCAAGTATTTTCATTTATTTGTGTTGCAATTCACAAGATGCTTTTGGTTCAAAATAGGCGATTATGTTGTATAATTTGTGAGGTTGTTTACAATTTTGTATATGGCGTTGGCCGGTATTTAAGATGAGCAGTTGTGACTAGCATAGCATTGTATGTGTCCACAAATTATTTTATTTTATTATATAAACGGGTGTATTGTTAAAGCGTTCCTTAGCTTCCTAGAATTTGCCATGAGTTCCGGTGTAATTGTCATGAGAGATTTGCATCACAATCCATGAGCAACGTCGAGTACACTTGGTTGTATATATTAATGAGTAATGAATATTTTGTGTAAAATTGTTTTCATATTTATCATAAAATTCAGTTAAATAATCATCAAACATAACTTAATACGCTATAATTTTTATAATAAAATTATTTTTCAATACATTTTAAGGGGGTGGGAATTTGGATCTGGATGCTGAAAATATCCCATTTCGCTGGCCCCTACTCTATGCTTCTTGTTAAGCTTATAAACTTTGCTTAACCATGCTTAATATTGAGAAGCAGTGGCATTTTTCAGTTAACAAGTCCTGGGCTCACCATCACCAAAATGTACTTGTTTTTCCGGAATAACTCGAGAACCTGTGTAACTAAAAACACCATATTAGTGTATCGCTGTTTTCAGTGGCATATTTTAAGTTTTTGATATTTAACCCAATCCATCCTAAGCTCGCCATAGTACTCGTTTTAGGAAAATAACCCTTGAACCGGAGCAACTAGGAAGTCCAAATTTGATACAGTACAACCTCGAAAATCCGGACGTTTTCCAAACTTTCGGGGATTTTTTTTCCTTCTCCCAGACTGATGAAGTCGTGGATTTAAAACAACAGGATAAGATTATTTACATGGAATTATACTTTATAAACAAATACCGTATTTTCCGGTCGACTTTCTGAACTCTGAAATGAAACGAAAGTTTAGATAGACGGCCGTAGATCGGCTCGTGGTTGGAGCGTGAATTACGTTGTTAGCGGTAATCCCTCCTCCCCCTTATTCAAGTCACAGCTCTCGATTCGTGTAAAATATACATCGTTATTTAAATACGGAATTTTTATTATCAAAATTTCCTTTTCTCATTATTCAAAAAGACATTTTTCTGAAACAATGTAATTTTTAATATTAAACGTTATCTTAATATTTTATCACAGATTGTTCAATTAAATCTAAAAATTCCGAGAATTCATATTAACGCTCAAGGAAATTTATTTCGCTCACTTCGTAGTACGAATTTCATTCTTCAATGTATTCTGTTTTGTTTTCAGAATCTCCTCCCCCTCCCGATATCTGACGATTTTTTCGTTTTCGGCAAGCGTGTCAGCTTGAAATCGACTGTATATTTTGCCTTTTTTGTTTAGAAAGCCATATTTAAATACTATAAATAGCAAATAAATAACTAAATAATATTGTATCGCACAGAACCGAGCAACAAGGTCATTAACACACAGACCTCTCAAAGGGGTCGGCTGCGTTTACGATTAGGAACTAAGCAAATTCCTTTCTTCGCTTTCCCTGCCCCACCACGTTCCGGCGCTGCTGCAACCCAGTAATGACTCATCATAATTTAGAAAAATCATTGAGAGGCGAGATATTTTTCTTTTTTGGAAATGATATATATTTTATCTACTGCGATATTTTTTACATATTTGACTATTACTAATAAAGTTTTTACTTTTTTCAGAGTCATCAGCCTTTTTAAACATAACATTATAATGCTAGAAAATAAATAAAACTTTTAAGTTCTTATTTTTTGTTTTTCGTTCGTTAATAGCAATAACGGTTTAAACACAATTACACCTTTAAATATATCGTCAAAATTGCTAATCCTCGATCTTTATTAAATCTTCCGGCACTTCATTAAATCTCGACAAAGCCGATACAACGGAAGTTCTGCACTGTGATGATGATGATGCGCCAATCATAAATAAATTGAGTGATGGCCAAATTCGCGATATGATATTAAATAAAAAAAGATCAAAGTAGCGACGATAAATGTGGAGAAGAAAAATACCCATTGATAATCTTATGCAAACAATCAATCGATCATGCAATTAAAGGTCTTGAACAAAGAAGCTTTATAACCGAGCAGAAATAATGTAAATCTACAGGATAAAGAAAACTGCTTTCCCATAAACCAAAATAAATGAAATAACAAATGTTAATTCAAATATTTAAACGAAATGATAAAATGTAATTTTATCATTTCGTTTCGTTCACACATTCTAAATTATTAATGTGTATATTTTTTCTTAGAAATTTCTTTTGCCCTATTTTTTAGATTAAATAATATGTTTTAATTGATTAACTTAACTTTTGCCATTATTTTTACTAAACATAGTGCTTTATAGTGTATTTAGTTAATATTAAATCTGAATTTTATTCAAATTCTATAATCCGGAATCGGCAAAGTCCGGATTTTCGAGGTTGTACTATTTCATTGTCTTCATACATTTAAGTTATATACATTTCAATAAACTTATATACTAAAAGGGTGCTCTTTAATCCCAAGTTTTCTGCTTTTTCTTCTTTCATACTGAACTTACATTATATGAAACGCGTATATATTATGTTTTTATTTTATATGCAATTTGTATTTATTTACATTTTCCAGTGTCTTAACATGCAACTAGCTTTTTTCATTGCTTCTTATATTGTAGATTATATCATTGATTTTAATTTTACATATACCAGCAAAGCCTGCATGCTTTTTTGCCACGCCCGTCTAAGTACACCACGGCCATGCATAGGAGATAGGAACCAGTGCACATAGACTCCCCGATCCGTTCTTAATATCCACAGATACATGCCAGCCATATACTCCTCCCATTTAATATTACCATTTCTTATGTGACTTCCTATCAAGCATACATACTATCCCCTAACATAACGCAAATTATTTACTCTCCCCTAAACACCTAGCAAATAAATATATCAAGTTTAATATCTCAAACTTTTTATTAATTCGCCGTGGTTACGGTATAATTTTCATCAGAAGTTTACATCTAAAATTCCGAGCACTGCTGCCTTATTTTTATACCATTAATATACTTTTCTAAAAATAATTATTTTAATAAATGTCTTAAATTTTATATAGCATTTTATACTGGCAAAACATGGGTATACTGGTAACACATTTTAATTAACAAATTTTCAAACAAATAGTATTTTCTTTTATTTATGTGTACCCATACATTTTTGCTTATAGTATGTTTAGTTTAGATAAAGTAAGCATTGGGTGTCTTCAATAAATTTAAATTACTTACATAAGATTGTGTTAATTCTAGTTTTCTAGTTTTTCTAATAAGTTAATATATTACTTTAAATTTTGAAAATTCATTATTTATTTTTCAATGTATTATCATCATTCATTTTTCTATGTATTGACAATGCAGTTTAAGAAAAAATATTTTCTGTAATTTTTGAATTTGGGAACTCGAAACTTTTCAAGAAGGATCACTTATGTTTGTAACATGTTTTGATTTTGTTTATAATTTTTTTTTTTATGAAGCACTTAAGTTTTAATTTAAATATAAATTCTTTCCGTTTTGCTTCAATTAAAATTTTTACAATAAACTAATCCTAAAATGATAAACTGCTGGCTACTTACTAGACTTAGTAGCCGTGTACATTACTAGCCACTTTTTGCCAAAAATTGATACCACCTAAAGACTATACTATTTTTAGCAGCATCAAGCAATACAATGTACCCTTTTGTTTTAATTTTTTATACTTTTATTTGCATCACTAATTATTTTTATATAAATATGTAAAATAGATAAATTATTTGTATCCATTTTACGTGTGGACCACATTATGCAATGCATTCTTTAGTTACAATTTATAACTGTGACCTTTTAAAAACATGTGGCTCTTTCATACGCAATGTGCCCTTTTATGATGACAATATGCCCTTTTTTGGAAGTCAGCACCCTGCCCTTTTGAAATCCTAGAATGAACCCTGGGTATATTGGCATACATTTTGATATATAATGGCATATATTGGAATCAATTACGACCTTCTGGTATAAAGATTACAGGGATTATTGATATTTTCAATTTATTACGTTAACTGTTTTATTTTGGCAAAGATTTTTGAGACTCATATTGTAATACGGGTAATCTTCTACTAACACACTAGCATATTTTCTAATCTATGACAATATAAGTAGTAACAGGATATATATATATATTACCATATAATTTTAGTGCTTTCATTCTGGCATATATTAGAGTCAATTACGGGTTTATTGATATTTTCAATTTATACATGTAATGTACTAATACAGAGGTTATATTCTCTAATATTCACGTATGTAAGTAGTACGGGTCCCATACAATTTTAATGCTTTCATTTTGCATATATTGATTTAATTCCATTTTTTTTTTGTAAATTTGCTTACAAAAGGGGCCAGGATGTTTTATTCTTTAGATCTGCCTGTGAAGATAATTTTGTGTAGCGAGAACAGAGATTCTTAAACTACTTAAGAGCAATGTATTAAATATTTTAACAGAATATTTTGATTAAAAATGTCATTTACTATACTATAGAAATTTGCACATGATTGTGAATTTTAAGTTTCTTTATATTATATACTCCGTACGAAGAACGGGTATGCTGCTAGTAAATCTATATAAATAAAATTGAAAATCTGTCTGTCTGTCCCATCATCACAGGAGAACGGCTGAACCCAATTTGATTAAATTTTGTAAGTAGCCTGGAAATAGCTCTACTTAAAATTTAGTCCATGTTTTGAGTTTCTCCAACCAGTGGTTCTCGAGATATTAGTAAAAAACGAAACTTTTGTTTGTCTCATCATCACGAGAGAGCGGCTGAACCGAATTTAATGAAATTTTGTGGATAGCCTTGAAATAGCCCCTCATAAATTTTGTACAAGTTTCGGGTTCCTAAGACTAGGGGTTGTCGAGATATTAATGAAAACAGAACTTTTTCCTAGGAGTTCTACTCTCTCTCTCCGTGGTTTATCCAAACGGAAAAGTTGAAAATCGTTTGCTTAAAACGTCAAAGTGAATTAAAACTTTATCTCTGAGTTTGGGGGAGGATTTTTGCACTAATTAGTCACTATCTGAATACAAGAATTGTTTGAAAGATGAATTTAAATGGAAAATCTATCTCCATGGTTTATTTTATGTTTACCCAATAAATTCATTTAGCAGATTGTTAAAACAGAAAAAGAGTAGAAAGGGTATATCTTATACAATTTTAGTGTTTTCATTTAGTTTATACAAATGGGATCAGGATGTTTTATTCTTCAGATCTGCAAATTCAGAGCTACGAATTTTGCGGAATATCGCTAACTTGGAAACTTTTCTTAAACGTTGCCAAATTGACGGAAATGTCACCAAATTGATAAAAAAGACGCAAATCAATGAAATTAAATTTGTTTTTTTAAAGGAGAGTATTGAAACGATGCCTAGGCAGCATTTGTTGGCCAGTCCATCCATCCATCCTACTTAGTAACACATTTAGCGAATTTTAAAATGTCTCCAAATTGATAAAAATGTTTGTAAATCCATAAAAATATCATGAAATTAATAAAATTACGCTTAATAAATTACATTAATTGTGTTTTGTTAGGGGATAGTATTGTGATGATGTTTAGCCAATTTGTCGCCAAGTGGGACTGTCAGTTCTACAGTTCCACTTGGCGATGAATTTGGCGAATTTTTAAAATGTCGCTAAATTGATGAAAATGTCGCCAAACCTTAAATGGAGATAGGATTATTCAGATGATATTTTTTCCACCAATTTATTTGAAGCAAATGATATCATGTAGTTTAGCAACGGATTTAAAATCCAATGCGTTTATGTGGCAGATGATTTTTATTAAATGTTTTCCGATTTGAATAATAAAGATTATAAAATAAATTTCATTGACATTGCATTTTTGACTGGATAATATCAATTACAGCATAGCTGCCAACCTTGGAAAATGAAAATTAGGGAGATTTTTAAATATATGCAATTCGCGACAAAAGTTGAAAAATCGCACAGCGTGTTAACAGTTTCTTTTTTTACAGAAAGCATAAAAGGGAATTTTCAAGACAAAATAGAGATTTTTTCCCTCTACTACAAAACTGCACCATAAAAAATAGACAAATATGATAAACAATCTGTATTGTATCTATAAACACAATTTAATTTCAACGAATACAAAATAATTAAAACATGTTTTAAAAAATAAGCACATTCGTTAGAGTTATTCTCATCAGAGTCTATAACAATGTTCATTACACTGAATATGATGCATAAAGAAAATGTCATTGGTTACTGTTTAATAATCATGTCTTTGACACAAAAACACTTCTCTGCAGATAAAATATTGAATGAAAGAAATCTTTTGGTAAGTAAAAATACAGCACGTAAAAGTTCTATATCTTAAATAATAAAAGGCAATGTCTGTGTGTGTGTCTGTGTGTCTGTCTTATACACTATACGTTTCGCGACCGCGCGTCGGAGAGCTACGAAATTTGGCAATCGGAGACCTGGGGGGGAGGGAAGGGGACACGTGAAAACCGATTTTTAAAATTTGAATTATTTTTTTTGTTATTTAATGTTTTATGCGATTTCGACCGTTTTTTGACATTTTTGCCCTTTTTTCTCCACGATGCAGACGTTGTAGAAAAAAACAAATCACACCATCGGAAAGAGCAGAGAATTTCGAGTAAAAATATATCAATTTCAACTCTCAATTTCGATTTCTAATATTTTTTAAAGATTTTAAAACAAAAGTCACTTTTGGCTCAAAAAAACGATTTTTGGTTTTTAAATTCTCGCATAGTGAAAAGTACTCATAATTTCGACTAATAATTTACATTTTTAGAAAGCTGAAATATCTGGCATTCTTACAAGTCTAATTTGGTCCAGAAATAATGAAAATTGCCTTCAGGATCGCAATTTTAAAGACGCCATGATTTTAAATTTGTCGGCTACCGGCTCAGTATTTCAACGGCATTTTCCCCCCATCCGCAGTAGTTTCTTCCCCATCTCCATGGAGACCGTGCTTTCGGTTTTAAATGAATTACGAGCATAAGTGTTGTATACATCGGGCGAAATTATTATATTTATATGATATTTTAAATGGATATTTTAAATAATTTAAATGATTGAATTATGGTGGTTTGAATTGTGGTGATGTATTTGAAATTATTATATTTATGGATTGGTGGAACGATATGGATGATTTTTTGATTTTAAATGGATATTTTAATTTATGGATATTTTAATTTATAGATATTTTAAATGGATATTTTAATTTTATGGCTATTTTAAATGATAGAACGATGGAACGAGGATGGTGGAATTAAGAGCCTAGCATATGGTCATTATAAATTTAAATTAGCGCGCGGGAAGTTAGCGCGCGAGAATTGCACTCGGTAGGCCTGGGTTCGATTCCCGCCACTGATGCGGAGTACGATCACCTTAAACATATGGGTCGATAATTCCTTCCGAGAGGTTGGTGGCAGGGAAAGGAGGGTACGGTCTCTGTGGATGCCTCCCCCACTGGGTCCTGAGATTAATTATCAATATTGATTGATGTTGAACGATTGACATTGAAATATTGATTAAGATTGAAATATTGATCGAGCAACGATAATGTTATGGATCATTAAATTATTCATTTATCTTAAATAATAAAAGGCAATGTCTGTGTGTGTGTCTGTCTGTCTTATACACTATACGTTCAGCGACCGCGCGTCGGAGAGCTACGAAATTTTGCAATCGGAGACCCGGGGGGGTGGGAAGGGGACACGTGAAAACCGATTTTTAAAATTTTAATTATTTTTTTTGTTATTTAATGTTTTATGCGATTTCGACCGTTTTTTGCCATTTTTGCCCTTTTTTTTCCACGATCCGGACATCGTAGGAAAAAACAAATTACACCATCGGAAAGAGCTGACAATTACGAGTAAAAATATATCAATTTCAAATCTGAATTTCGATTTCTAATATTTTTTAAAGATTTTAAAACAAAAGTCACTTTTTGCTCCAGAAAACGATTTTTGGTTTTTAAATTCTCGCATAGTAAAAAGTACTCATAATTTCGACTAATAATTTACACTTTTAGAAAGGTCAAACATCTGGCATTCTTACAAGTCCAATCTGGTCAGGAAATATTCCGTATTGCCCACAGGATCGGGATTTTAAAAGTTTCCGAATTTCAATTTCTCGGCATTCCGCTCGGCGTGCCGCTTCTTAACCGGCGTTTCTCCCTCGCAGAAGGAGGGAAGGTGGTGGGTGGGGACGTCAAGGTGGAGGTGACGTCATGGTTCTGAATAGAGCTCCTTTACTCCATATAAATGATGGAGCGATATGGATTTTTTAAATGTATATTTTAACTTTTGGATATTTTAAATGGATATTTTAATTTTATGGATATTTTAAATGATGGAACAATGAAACAATGGAATGAGGATGATGGAATTAAGCATATGGTCATTTTAAATTGCAAATCAGAGCGCGGGAAGTTAGCGGTAGGCCCGGGTTCGATTCCCGCCACTGCCAAAACTGCCGCCGTGTTTACGTGGAATACGATCACGTTAAATATGTGGGTCCGTAAGTTCTTCCTAGAGGTTGGTGGTAGGGGAAGGAGGATACGGCCCCTGTGGATGCCTCCCCCACTGGGTTCCCGTCTAAATTGGGTGAATATATAGAAAGTTATGGAGATTGTCGCGGAGGGCGCGGCAGTCCAGTGGTTATCGCGCGGGAATTGCACTCAGTAGGCCCGGGTTCGATTCCCGCCACTGCCAAAACTTACGCCACGTTCACGCAGAGTACGATCACGTTAAACATGTGGTTTCGTGAGTCCTTCCGAGAGGTTGGTGGTAGGGGAAGGAGGGTACGGTCTAAATTGGGTGAATAAAAAGAAAGTTATGGAGATTGTCGCGGAGGGCGAAGTAGCCCAGTGGTTAGCGCGAGGGAATTGCACGCGGTAGGCCCGGGTTCGATTTCCAAAATTGCCGCCGTGTTCACGCGGAGTACGATCACGCGGAATAAACATGTGGGTCTGTAAGTCCTTTCGAGAGGTTGGTGGTTGGGGAAGGAGGGTACGGACCCCGTGGGTGTCGGCTGCTATTGCTGTGTTAGCTGAGCGACTTGACTAGAAAAATTTGAAAGTCATTTGCAGATTTAGCAGTGTTGGTCATATCCCTATCCGAAGTGCTGGTAGAAAAAAAATTTTGTAGCAGATGATATGCAGTAGTGATGTGTTTTCTCAAGAAAGCAAGCTCGTTAAACACAAACACAATTTATTTGTTGTGAGATCCATTGCATCAGATGAAGTTACAAAATAAAACACTGTAACATTCGTTGCAAAGCAAAACTATATACAATGAGCTAGCAAGCTCATGAAAAGGTTTTAAACAGTCTATGACTAGGCACACACTCTCAGTTACTATAACATCGGTAAGTAGAAAAAACAGCTACTGTACCACACATGCCGTGCACGTTAATGAAGCCACCATCATCAGGTCACACGTCATGGCTTTAGAAGTTAGACTACTCTCTACCGATCAAGGTCTGCCTTCCATACAAGGTCTTTCACCGTCGATCACCGTCTGATCGATCTGACTATACGTCGAGTCTTAAGTCTGCATAACTACAAGATCTTAAACTCTGAAAAGTCTCCCACGTCTACTACATGGTCAGTCAAGGTCTGTAAAGTCTCTGAATAACTGAGAATGTGTCCTATCATATATACACTGTGATGGGTACGCTCCGGAACACAACCGTTGACGGCAGCGCCCTCACTATATGCAAATCAGAATGCGCGCGCGGCGAGATGGCGATTTGCATGAATGGCATGTTCTGTTCCCGTCACGAGTCGTTCACGAGAACGGTAGAACCATTCTAAAAATGTAAACACGTTCTCGCGATAACGAGAATCGCGACGAAAACAGAACCAAGTTTCCAACAATCGGCCCCCTCATGCAAAACCCCAAATCTCGGCGCACGTGCTATCAATCAATGAAATTATTCTAAAAAACATAACAGCAAAAATGTCAAGTTCTTTAGTATCCAGCAAAAACATAAAGTATATATATTACTTTTCATGTTAAGCAAAAAAAAATTTATCATTGAAAGAAAATTTTAGATATCATTGAAACACTAAGTTCCAAAAAATTTAATTTAAGTCAAAATTTAAGTTTCAAGAAATTTAAGTATGATAATTTAAATTTAACATTTAAGATTAAAAATTTTACTATAAATATCAAATTCAATTTGTGTAGAAAATTTTATGTATAATTATTAAATTTAACATTTAAGATTAAAAAATTTCACTATAAATATCAAATTCAATTATGTAGAAAATTTTATGTATAATTATTAAATTTAACATTTAAGATTAAAAAATTTTACTATAAATATCAAATTCAATTTGTAGAAAATTTCATGTATAACTATTAAATTTAACATTTAAGATTAAAAAATTTCACTATAAATATCAAATTCAATTGTGTAGAAAATTTGATGTATAATTATTAAATTTAATATCTAAGATTAAAAATTTTACTATAAATATCAAATTCAATTTGTGTAGAAAATTTCATGTATAATTATTAAATTTAACATTTAAGATTAAAAAATTTTACTATAAATATCAAATTCAATTATGTAGAAAATTTTATGTATAATTATTAAATTTAACATTTAAGATTAAAAATTTTACTATAAATATCAAATTCAATTATGGCTGTTCATTATCTCTGTCCAAGACCAGTATACATAATTAATACTAATAGCAATGACACAGATAATGAAAGATTTTTTTTTCCTTTCTGTGTTGTATTCAAATTTAAATAAGTGGTTTGTCATCAATGAATCATAGCCAAGTGTATGATAACAAGGAGTAAACACAAAGATAATACACATAAGCATAATTGTCTTATGCGGGAATTGAAAACATGGATATATATATACATTCAGTGTAATGTGAAAAATTTTTAGAAAGTTCATTGTAAACAATACACATATATATACTCTAGATACAATTATCTGCATCACAGAGGGAGGAGTAAATTATACGATATCCTAACCATATTTTGTAAAAGAAAGAAAAAAAAATTTAGAAGTTACAAATTTAATCATTTTTGTTTTTGGAAATTTGATTACAAAAATTTAATGCTAAAAATTCCTCAAACATTTGGCAAATCTTATTAATGTACTGCCTATGATGTATAAAAATTTTGTTATTGATTTCAGCAAATTCCACACCTAACAGTTTTTGGACCTTCCCTAGAGATTTGATATCAAATTCTCCCTTTAGCAAAGAAACTACATGATCAATATCACCTATTATTTCTATGTTGCTTGCCTCTGGCCTGGATTTGATATCCCTCTTTTCTCTGAAGTTAAACAAATTTTGGTCATAATGTATGTTAGCCTTAGCACAGAATTTTTTAACATCATTATGACTTCTCAGCCTATGTTTATCACCCCTCACTGAGTAGTAAACATCAGTTCGAGTTCCATCAGGCCTGGGTACAGCTTTCCTTTCCCAATCTATGTTTGAACAGGGGGTCAGATCGGAATCAGCAGGAGAGTCCTCTTCCTCACTAGTATGACTAGTGTCATGGCTCTCACCTGCTTCTTCCTCTGACTCACTATCCAAACATCCCGATCCTGAATCTGATGTTCGAGTAAAACCCGATTTCTTTTGGGTGAAGTTTCTAGGTCGAATGGGGTCCAGGACGCCTTCCGCTGCTTCCATCTCCTCAAAACGGACATTGCTTATTTCTAATATTTTTCCTTCTTTCACAAGAAGAATTCTATAGCCCCTGGTATTTTCTGCATATCCTACCATAACTCCCAGTTGAGCTCTTAGGTCTAGCTTCTTCCTAAGCTGTTTTGCAATACCAGCATAAGCCTTACATCCAAAAACTCTGAGATGGGATACAGCAGGCTTCTTCCCATAGTACAATTCGTGTGGAGTTTTAACTTTAAATTTATGGCAAATCCTGTTCTTTGTATAAGTAAAACATAGGATTGCCTCTGCCCACATTTTGTCACCAACTTTGCTTTGATTAAGCATTGCCTTGACACAATCTAACGCTGTCAGGTTGAATCTTTCAGATACCCCGTTTTGTTCGGGTGTATAAGTGTTAGATCGTTCATGCTTAATCCCTAACTTTTTCAAAAAAGCTTTAAATTGACCGTGACAAAATTCCATGCCGTTATCAGTACGGATGCACAAAATCTTTTTGCCTAATTGTCTCTCCTGACAAGCTTGAAAATCCTGAAAAACTTTGAACACATCTGATTTTTGTTTTAAAATAAAAACAAACACCTTGCGGCTAAAATCGTCTGTAATAGTCAAGAAGTATTTGTTTCCCCCCAATGAAGCTACAGGCATTGGACCACAAACGTCCATGTGCAGTAATTGCAAAGGTTCTGTAGATCTAATCCTGCCTATTGGTTTGTACGAAACTCTCTTAGATTTTGCAAGTTTGCAATGAATGCAATTTACTTTTGCATATTTTAATTTTGGGAGTCCGTTTGCCGCGGAAACTTTACTTGTTTGGTGCAAGTAGTCTGAGTTAATATGGCCATATCTTCTATGCCATAATTCAGTTTTGTTCAGAATTTCAACTGTTGAACCACTAATTTTATTTGACTTTGATTTTAAATCAGATTTGTTTTTCCTTTTATTCAAGTTAGGCCTAATTTTGTTTTGACTTTGACTATTTGTTGCAGGGGTTTTTCTAACCTGTTTAGAATTTTTGTCCCTATCCTGATCTCCTTTACGGCCCTCAACACTACTATTTAAACTTTTAGTTGAGTACTGTGGTTTTAAGAAATACAATCCTTCTTTACGTTTAGCGTAAAAGAAATTTTCTCCCTCAGGAGTCTTAAACCATAGAATACCTTTGGCTGCACTAAAAGAATAGCCCTGCTCTTCTAATACAGATGCGGCCAACAAGTTACGCCGTAATTTTGGTGAATACATAACATTTTGTAACACAATATTATTTGTATGATCTTTAAATTTAACATACATGTTCACCGTTCCAATAGCCTCAACTGGGCTTTCCATATCACCCACTGCTAGCGACATAGATGTATCCTTACATTTATCAAATTTTGAAAACATTTTAACATCATTACAAAAGTGTCGCGTAGCAGCGGTGTCAATCACCCAGCTGAGCCTATTGTCAGGATTATCAACAATATTAGCTTCTACATTTATATTTGAAAATACTTCAATAATACTAGAGCTAGTCATCTTTTTCAATTTTGGGCATTGTGCCTTTACATGACCATTTTTATTACACATAAAACATGGTCCTATGACCTTAATAGACTTTTTAACTTTGGTAACATTTTTGCATTTAGCGTTAACATTTGAAAAATATACAGATGAATTGGAACTTACATTATTATTGTCATGATCCTTCCTCAACTGTCTAATCCTGCCCTCCTCCAAGGACAGTTCTTTCTGAATTTTATCCAATTTAAAATCAGTATCGCTCCAGCGATAAATGATTTGGATGATACTCTGGTACTGGGCTGGGAGATACCGGATGGCTTGGAATGCCACGTACACATCCTCCACGGGGTGATTCACGTTCTTGAGCTTGGTGACAGCTTTCCTTATCCTCGTACAGAATATGTCGATGGGCTCCTCGATTTCCGGGCGTAGACTGAAAAACTCGTCCAACAGATGAACTAAATTGGCGCGCGTTGGGGCCTCAAAATGCGCCTCCAACTTCTCCCACGCATCCGCCGGGCTGTCGTCGATGTCGAGCAGTTCTCTGTACTCCGCCGAGATATTTCGAAACAGGATGGAAAGTGCGCGGTCGCTGCTGCGCATGTACTCCTCTCGCTCGCGGCGTGACGTAGATTCGTCGACTGGTAATGCAGTACGGTTGATGTGGCCGTAACATCCTTCTCCTTTCAGGATAAATGAAATTTTATTACGCCAGGTGACGTAATTGTCCCTGTTTAACGCTTCTATGCCGTTGCTCACCTCCATAGTCTTTAACTGTGACTAGAGTGCGTTGTTTACCTTTCTGCTTGATGCAAATGGCGCCGGTCGCGGCCCCCGTCGATGGAATTCACAACTCTTCACTGCTGCTTTATCACGGATAAAAGTTATGGCCTTGACATACTACGGCCCATAACCAAATGTCGGCTGCTATTGCTGTGTTAGCTGAGCGACTTGACTAGAAAAATTTGAAAGTCATTTGCAGATTTAGCAGTGTTGGTCATATCCCTATCCGAAGTGCTGGTAGAAAAAAAATTTTGTAGCAGATGATATGCAGTAGTGATGTGTTTTCTCAAGAAAGCAAGCTCGTTAAACACAAACACAATTTATTTGTTGTGAGATCCATTGCATCAGATGAAGTTACAAAATAAAACACTGTAACATTCGTTGCAAAGCAAAACTATATACAATGAGCTAGCAAGCTCATGAAAAGGTTTTAAACAGTCTATGACTAGGCACACACTCTCAGTTACTATAACATCGGTAAGTAGAAAAAACAGCTACTGTACCACACATGCCGTGCACGTTAATGAAGCCACCATCATCAGGTCACACGTCATGGCTTTAGAAGTTAGACTACTCTCTACCGATCAAGGTCTGCCTTCCATACAAGGTCTTTCACCGTCGATCACCGTCTGATCGATCTGACTATACGTCGAGTCTTAAGTCTGCATAACTACAAGATCTTAAACTCTGAAAAGTCTCCCACGTCTACTACATGGTCAGTCAAGGTCTGTAAAGTCTCTGAATAACTGAGAATGTGTCCTATCATATATACACTGTGATGGGTACGCTCCGGAACACAACCGTTGACGGCAGCGCCCTCACTATATGCAAATCAGAATGCGCGCGCGGCGAGATGGCGATTTGCATGAATGGCATGTTCTGTTCCCGTCACGAGTCGTTCACGAGAACGGTAGAACCATTCTAAAAATGTAAACACGTTCTCGCGATAACGAGAATCGCGACGAAAACAGAACCAAGTTTCCAACAGTGGGTGCCTCTCCCACTGGGTTCCGGTCTAAATTCGGTGAATAAAAAGAAAGTTATGGAAAATGTCGCGGAGGGCGAAGTACCCCAGTGGTTAGCGCGCGGGATTTGCACTAGCGCGCGGGAATTTCACTCGGTAGGCCCGGGTTCGATTCCCGCCACTGCCAAAACTGCAGCCGCGTTCACGCGGAGTACGATCACGTTAAACATGTGGGATCGTAAGTCCTTCAGAGAGGTTGGTGGTAGGGGAAGGAGGGTACGGTCTCTTTGGATGCCTCCCCCACTGAGTTCCTGTCTGAATTGGGTGGCATTTCCTGGCCATCCAAACAGTTAACTTACACCTTTCTGGTATGGATATTTTAAATGGATATTTTAATTTATAGATATTTTAAATGGATATTTCAATTTTATGGATATTTTAAATAATGGAACGGTGGAACGAGGATGATGGAATTAAGCACTTATCATATGGTCATTATAAAATTTAAATTAGCGCGCGAGAATTGCACTCGGTAGGCCCGGGATCGATTTCCGCCACTGACATGGAGTACGATCACGTTAAACATATGGGTCCGTATGTTTTTCCGAGAGGTTGGTGGTAGGGGAAGGAGGGTACGTTCCCTGTGGATGGCTCCCCCACTGGGTTCCGGTCTAAATTGGGTGGCACATTCTGGCCGTCCAACCAGTTACCTTACACCTTTCTGGTAGGTCGCGCCAACGACTTTGCCACGGCTGGAATTGCCACGATCAGCATTTTCAAGGGTTGCGAACAGGCTGGTCGCCAAAGGCGGCTAGTAATTAAAAAATGTCAAACTCAATCCTTCTTACTACTTAAAAATAAAGTAGTAGCTGTTTTTGCTTTTTTTAAGAACTCCTTACTAAATTCTTCTTCAAAACACTTGGTTTTTCTGGCGCATTTAGTCACTAACAAATTTTCTAAATTTTCATTAGATAGTGAAGCTCGAAAGTCAGTCTTAATTTTCTTGACTTGACTAAATATCCTTTCACATTTTGCATTAGAGTGTTGTTGTTGAAACCCAGACCGTCCGACCTACCAGAAAGGTGTAAGGTACCTGTTTGGACGGTCAGGAGGTGTAAGGTAACTGTTTGGACGGTCGGGAAGTGCCACCCGATTTAGACTGGAATCCAGTGGGGGAGGCATCCACAGGGACCGTACCCTCCTTGCCCTACCACCAACCTCTCGGAAGGACTTTCGGACCCACATGTTTAATGTGATCGTACTCCGCATGAACACGGCGGCAGTTTTGGCAGTGGCTGGAATCGAACCCGGGCCTACCGAGTGCAACTCCAGCGAGCTAACCAATGGGCTACCGCGCCCCTCTGCATTAGAGTGTGGAATAACTAATAAGGATAACATGACTTTTGCTAATCTTTCATATTTTTTCTCGCCTACTGCATTTTTTATATTGCTAATAAGCATCCACTTAGTTTCAATCCTTTGCTCTTCTTTGATACTTGGTGGCAGAATCTCCAGCTGCAATTCACAAAATTGAGACTGCAAAATATCTAAAGCTTCTTCTTTAGTTTCATTTCCTTCTCTCAATAAAATTATAGGAAATTTATCAACAAAGAATTTTAACTTTGAAATATCAGCAGAGGCAATAGCTGTTGCATTCAAAATTTCAGCATTAATCAAAATATCTTTTTTATGAGGGAAAGAATGATAAATATAATTTAAAACAGTAATAAAATATTTTCTCACCTTCAAAAAGAAAGTTTCTTTATCTTCCTTCACTAATGAATCAATAATCTTTGAAGTCAGACTTCCTATTACTATTTCATTATCATCTTTTTGGTGGTTGCGGCTATGATAATCTACATTTAGCGGTGATGAACATTTTCTCATAATATCTGGTTTTAGAAATTTCGAGAGTAGTTCCTTAAATAAATCCAAAATTAATTATCGTAAAATGTGAATCAAAGGTTGCTGTGACTGTAACCAAGTGCATGCTCTTTCTAATACTGGTGTAATATTTTGCAAAAATAAACAGAATGCTTTATTTAAATCTGAAGATAAAAAACCATGAATTCTTTCTTTCTGACTTCCATATGAACAGCCTTTTACTTTATTTTCAGTTATTTCATTTGTTTTATTTTTTTTGTCGTTTTGCTTATGTTTCACTTTTAATGCTGGTTGCTTTTTTGACATGTGACGGATTTGAAGTATTGTGTGATGTTTCTTTATCTCATTCCCTGTATTGTTTACAGTTGACATTTTTTTAACTTTTGGGATTCTGTACAAATCTAAGTTAGCATCAGAAGCACTTCTTTTATTGCTACAAGATGCAGTTTCTTCATCAAAAAAGCTTAATAGTGGGTCCCGTTGTTCCAATATTCTGCTTAGGCATCGTCCAACAGACAACCACCGTGTTTCAACATGCTTCAGAATTTTTTTTATTTCAGTATTATGGAGTTCTTGTAGCTGTTTCAACCTATCTTTTCTCTTGCAGCTTCTTTTTAAATAATAATAAATATCGACTAAGATTTCGTCAATATTTATGGGCAAAGAGTTTAATCCACGCCCTGCGGCAATAACAATTAAGTGACACAAACATCCCATAATCATTATATCTTTATGCGATTCAGATAAAACTGAAGCAACACCATTTTTACTTCCAATCATAACATTAGCATTATCACAGCCACACGCAATGGCGTTTTCTGGGGGTATATTTTTAGCAACTAAATTTTCAATTACAAGATTGTCAATATTCCTACCTATAGAATTTTCTGATAATGCTGGTGCACATAACAAATTACTTTCAACAAGTGAAGTAACATGATTAAGATATGTTACTATGATGGGATACAATTTTTCATCGTCATTACTTCCATTAGAAGCAACAGCAAAAGGTTGTTTTTGCAAGCGTGATATTAACGTTGATTGATCTTTTAGCACCATCAACTGCATTATAGCTGTGGTTTCCGTGTGTGCCGAACTATATTTTTTTGCAGTTTCAGACTTTGGAAACATCTTTCTGAATAACGGACCCACATGGTCCGCACAGCTAAGAGGCAAATTATGTTCCACAATAAAGGCTGTGAACAAACACTTAGCATGGGTAACACTGAAGTCTTCAGATGGCGAGAAAAGAGTTTCAATTTTCAAATTCTTTTCCTGATGTTTGACGCTATCTTGATGCTTTTTTGATTTTATATGAGTCACAATATCACCTTTTTCGCCATGTGCGATGTTTATGTCAGTTCAGCAATCAGAGTAAAAGGCAAAAGATGCTCCTTTTCTTGACCATTTGATGAATGAAAATTCAGTAGAATATGCATCTTTAAAATGCAAAAGATACTTTTTTTGCTTTTGCGAATTCATTCTAATTACAAACACCGGTTTTCAGAATTACAAATATAAAGCATGTGGCCACGAAATCAAATAATTTGCATTGCCCCCGAACGTCAATCTCGATTTCAACAACAGTGGAGCCGGAAAAGAAAAATAAACTCTCGACGTCAGATACGATTACGATTTTCTCAAGCGGAGCTATCGATATACTTACTCTAGCCACTTCGCGACAGCTACTAGCAGAACAACAATATGACATCTTTTCCTCAGTTGAGGCTCACAGGAAATTTTATTTTTCGTTAACCTGTTCAAAGTGCACAGCCACGTTGAGAATGAGAACATTGCAGTGATTTTCTTATAAAAAAAAAGTGTAGGGACTTTTTGCAAAAACATAGGGATTTTTTTAGGGATTTTTTCTAATTATTGTAAAAATTCGGAAGATTTAGGAATTGTTCGGGAGATTGCCTCAAAATTCGAGAGACTCCTGGAAAAATCGGGAAATTTGGCAGGTATGAATTACAGTCTTCAGGTTTAAACATTGTTATTATTGATATTTTCGGGGACTGTTCATTCAGGGATTATTAATATTTTCAAGTTAATATGCCATTGTTTTACTATGACAAAAATTGTTGAAACTTATATATAGTACATTGTACGAGTAATCTTCTACAAATGCATGGGTATGAATGAATGACATGAAGGTGGGTGGCTCCAGAAGAGCCCAGCACATCGACCAGAGGTCTATTGTACTACCCCAACAGGCAAAGGTCCTTAAGAAAAGAGACCAGTAGCCGAAGCAAAAATAAGCAGGCACTTGACAGGAATGTCATACAACTCCCAGGGTTCAATTACATGTTGACCCATATGTTCAAACCTGTGGGCGGTGTAGTTGCAGCCTCTGCAAAGCAAATCTTTCGTGACACCCATAATATTAAGGAGTCTTTTAAGGGTGCAGTGTCCAGTAAGGTGCCCGACAGCCCTTCTGATGCCAGTTCTGCTGAACGTGAATAATTCCTTCTGACGTATGCTAAGGCAATTGCAGTTGAGAATTTTCGCCTGCCTTTGGCCCTTAGTATTACGCCAGTTATTGCACTGAAGCTTTCTGAAGATGTCATAGACAATTCTTCTAGTTAGTTCATTGGGAACACCCAAAGCCGGCTTGGGACCAACAAAAGGAGTACTTGAGCCTTTTCTAGCCAATTCATCAGCCAGCTCATTTCCTGGAATGCCCGAATGTCTAGGCACCCAGTAGAGTATGACTTTATTATTGCTAGCAATATTACAAAGTGCATTATAGCACTCCCAGACAAGGGAAGACGTCATAGTAGATTTTCCTAACAAGGGAAGGCTTTGCAATAGTTCTCTCGGATTGCAATCTTTCATGTCCTATCTTGTAAAGGACCATGAATAATGATAAAACACCATGGCTTTCATCTGCTAAGTGATAGGGGGCGCCAAAATAACAATCTGAAATTGTCATGCAAACGTGCTCTACTGACGTGTATTATTTACATTTTAGTGTGAAAATATTATCCTTTTCAGTTATTATTATTATTAAATAATACCTGAAAAAACAACAAAATATGCACAGCCGTTAGACTGTTACTTCTTCAATCCTTATAAGGCATTTGTAAAACGTATCGAAGACTACATAAAAATTGGAGCTGCATGCATTGAAGGGGTCCATATTGAAGATATCGATGAATTTTGAACCAACATCGATGACGAGGCCAACAGAAAGTTAAATGACAGATTATTTATTTTAAAAATGCATTCATTTGTGTACAATTAACTTGGCACTGATATATTTCAAGATATGGTAATATATTCTTGGAAAAAAGCTGGTTATTCTGTTGAAAAACACATTACAAAATTTAACAAGGTAATGGCAACTGAATTTAATATTGGTTCAGCAACTTGTTTCATTGTAAATTGCAATGATTATGCATTTGTTAAATGTGCACATTGTAACGTTTTCATTTGTATTGATCATACATTTAATCATTCCCATTCATAATTTCAAACTTACAAAGAATTTAAATCCTTCATTATTTTACAAATTTCATTTGCTTTGACTTTCATTGTAATACAGTCAATAGTTTTGTTGATTAGTTCAGTTTTGGTCTCCAAAAATTTCAGCCTTTGTCTTTGTTGTGTTTGATCAACCTTTACGACCATGTCTTGGCCCGGCCATTCAATTTGCTGCTCTAAGTCCCTGGACGAGCCGAATGGTCTGGGCTTTCGACCATGTCTTGGCAGTTGTTTAGCTAATTAATAAGATATAAATTATATTAGCAATAAATTACTACTTACCATTTACTACTATTACCGTTTACTACTTACCATTATTGTCCATTTTATTTCAAAATAATAATAATAATTGAAATGGATAATATTTTCACACATGTTAATAATACACGTCAGTAGAGCATGTTTGCATGACAACTTCAGATTGTTATTATGGTGTCCCCTATCACTTAGCAGATGAAAGCCGTGGTGTTTTATCATTATTCATGGTCCTTTACAAGATAGGACATGAAAGATTGCAATCCCAGAAAACTATTGCAAAGCCTTCCCTTGTAAGGCCATAAGAGCAGCTTGACTATCAGAACAGATTAAAATCTGGTTGCTCCTGTAATTTCTGTTATTGCAAATTCTACAGCACTTTAGAATGGCAAAGACCTCAGCCTGAAAGACACTAGCATGACTGCCAAGAGGGTAAGACATTTTAGTGCCATCATCCAGAGAGCAAACACCAGCACTGGTGCCAATCTTCAAGCCATCTGTATACCATACAATACAATTTTGTTTATTGCAGATAGGAGTCCTCTTCCAGTCATCCCGTGAAGGGATCTGAATTACATAGGGCTTGTCAAATGTATATTGGACCTGTATACCATCAGATGGCATATGGAAATAAGGATGATTTATAACATTACTGTTGAGACCACTCCAAGATAAATACTTAGAATAGCCCTTCCAGTGTTTCAGATATTTAAGTCTGTTCATGCAGATGAGAGCCTCAGCTTCAATGTGCATGTAGAGAGGGTGCAATCCAAGCAAAAGTTCAAGAGTTGCAGTGGGAGTGGTTTTCATGTAACCAGAGATTGCAGCACACACCATTATTTTAAGCTTAATTAAATCTAATTTAGCAGTTTCACATCTGACCACCAAATAATGGAGCCATAGGAGATGATGGGACAGATTACCATAGAGTAAATCCAATGGATAGCCTTGGGATTCAAAACCCCGGGTTCTCCCAATAGCATTTCTACAAGACCAGAAGATTCTTTTGGCTTTAGTTATGCAGTATTCCAGGTGTCTCTTCCAGTTGAGACCCATGTCAAAGAAGATTCCTAAGAATTTTACCTCCTTGGAGCACATGAGCTTCTGACCAAAGAAGCAAATGTCTCTATGGTTGGTTAAGAATGTGTTTTTTTTAGGGGTCCCGAAGAATCTTGAAGACTCCACGGTCCAAACCAGTGTAAGCACCAAAGTCAGCTTTGCAAATCGCATCCGCAGCCTCCGAATCCACCACAAAGATTCATCTTACGGAGAGGGGTTCCACAAAGTTTTGCAGAACATGCCACTCCTCAGATTTCAACTCTGGATTGAAATGGTTCAACCGTTTCAGCAAAAAGCTCAGCTCCTTGGTATAAACGTCTTTGGTCTTAAAGGCCACCTTGACGGGTTTGGGTAGATCATTGGCACTCATGACTTTGAGTGCCTCACCTAAAACCTGTCTGTTATTATGGAAGGTTTACTTAACCCATTTCACAGTAGTAGCATCATTGCACTGAAGAACCAAGGCTCCAGCATATAAGCCAGAACCATGGATCTTCGGAAGTTGCTCACCAGTGGGAATCTCATCTATTTTGTCAAGAATCTCCATCTGGATGATGTCAACTTCCTCCTTGCTCAGCTTACCTGAAGGGAAAGAATCTTTAGTGACTGCCATCTTTATAACCTGGGCTGCCTAAGCATATGATCCAGGATGGATGTCAGTCTTTGGTCTCTTTTCAGTGACCAGATCTCTTGGAGAAGGTGCGGCTCCATCCGACATAAGTCGTTTGGTGCCTCTGACCTTCTCTTTGACAGCACTACCTTTTGCAAGCTTCTGGAATGCATGTGTATATCTTCTAATCTATGAGAATATAAGTAGTAGTTATATTATATTGGCATATATTTTGATATATATTGGCATATATTGAAGTCAATTACAATCTTCTGGTATAAAGATTACAGGAATTATTGATATTTTCAATTTATTACGTCATCTGTTTTATTTTGGCAAAGATTTATGAGACTCCAGGTAATCTTCTACTAACACACAGGCATATTTCTAATCTGGCACAATATAAGTAGTAAGGGGATATATATATATATTCCCATATAATTTTAGTGCTTTCATTCTGGCATATATTGGAATCAATTACGGGTTTATTGATATTTTCAATTTATACATGTAATCTACTAAGACATGTTATATCTTCTAATCTAATATTCGAGTATATAAGTAGTACGGACACCATATAATTATAGCGCTTTTATTTTGTATATATTGATTCAATTTCGTATTTTATATATTTGCTTTCAAAAGGGGCCAGGATGTTTTATTCTTCAGATCTGCCCATGAAGATAATTTTGCATGGTGAGAACAAATATTCTTAAATTTCTCTTTAGGAGCAATAAATTTAATATTTTAACAGCATTTGCACATGATTGTGAATTATAAGTTTCTTTATATTATATACTCCATACGAAGAATGAGTATGCTACTAGTCTATATAAATAAAATTGAAAATCTGTCTGTCTGTCCCATAATCACAGGAGAAGGGCTGAACCGAATTTGAAAAAATTTTATGGTTAGCCTGGAAATAGCCCCACTTAAAATTTAGTCTATGTTTTGAGTTTTTATGACCAGTAGTTCCCCCGGCCGCCCATCTAGCTGCTCCATGTCTTTGGACCAGTCGGATGGCCTGCGCTTTCGACCAGGACTTCTCGAGATATTAATGAAACTTTTGTTTGTCTCATCATAATGGGAGAACGGTTGAACCGAATTTAAAGAAATTTTGTTGGTCGCCGTGAAATAGCTCCCCCCCCCCCCCCCTCTCCATAAATTTAGTCCAAGTTTCGAGTTTCTGAGACCAGGGGCTATCGAAATATTAATGGAAAACAAAACTTTTTCCTAGGAGTCCTACTCTCTAATTCCCTGGTTTCTCCCTACGAAAAGGTTGGAAATCGTCTGGTTAAAACGTGAAAGTGAATTAAAACTTTATATTTGAGTTTGGTGGAAGATTTTTGCACTAATTAGTCACTATCTGAAAGCATGAATTGTTGGAAATATGAATTTAAATGGAAAATCTATCTCCATGGTTTATTTTTCACAAGCTTTTACTCAACAATGAAAAGTATTAAAAAATCAAAATGGTTATTTAATTTAGCTTTTTATGAAGATTCATGTCTTATATCATGTTGCTCAGTAATGCAATTAAATTAAATGTGTTTGTTAATTTTTATTATTTTTTCAATTTGAATAATAAATAAATGGATATAAAAATATATCTTATAAATGAATGGTTTGACTTTTCTTTTAATTATATTGATTGCAGACTACGTAGATCACTTTAATTTATTTTGGCAAAGAGTTTTCAAGCTTAAATATTGTGTTTAGCTAACAAACTCATATATTGTATTTAGCCAATAAATTCATTTAGCCGATTGTTGAAACAGAAAAAAAGTAGAACAGGTATATCTTCGAATACAATTTTAGTGTTTTTATTTAGTATATACAAACGGAATCAGGATGTTTCATTCTTCAGATCTGCAAATTCAGAGCTACGAAATCGGCGGATTATCGCTAACCTGGCAACTTTCTTAAACGTTGCGAAATTGACAGAAATATCGCCAAATTGATAAAACAATGTAAATCAATGAAATTAAATTTGTTTTTTTAGAAGGGAGTACTGAAATGATGTGTCGGTAACATTTGTCTGTCAGTCAATCCATCCTACTTAGTAACACATTTAGCGAATTTTTAAAATGTCACCAAATTGATAATAATGTTTGTAAATCCATAAAAATATGTTGAATTTGATAAAATTGTGCTTAATAAATGAAATTAATCGTGTTTTGTTAGGGGACAGTATTGTGATGATGTTTTGTCAATTGGTCGCCAAGTGGGACTAATTGACAAAACAGTCCCACTTGGCGATAAAATTGACGATATTTAAAATGTCGCTACATTGATGAAAATGTCACCAAATCTTCCATGGAGATAGCATTATTTAGACGATATGTTTTCCATCAATTTAATTGAAGCAAATGATATCATGTCGCTTAGCAACGGGTTGTTGTTGTTGAGACCCAGACCGTTCGACCTACCAGAAGGGTGTAATGTAACCGTTTAGATGGCTGGGAAGTACCACTCAATTTAGACTGGAACCCAGTGGGGGGAGGTATCCACAGGGACCATACCCTCCTTCCCCTACCACCAACCTCTTAGAAGGACTGACGGACCCACATGTTTAACGTGATTGTATTCCGCATGAACAAGGCGGCAGTTGTGGCAGAGTGCAAATCCAGCGCGCAAACCACTGGGCTACTACGCCCGAAATGTGCCAACAGCGCACGGTGTTCCCAGGTGGTCACTCACCCAAGTCCCAAGTGCTAACCGCGCCCGATGCTGCTTGACTTTGGTGATCTAACGAGAAGCGGTGTTTTCAGCACGGTAGGGTCGTTGGCATGCTTAGCAACGGGTGTGCAACATGCTTAGCATTCAATGTGTTAATGTGGCATACAATTTTTATTATTACGATTTTATTATTGCATTTTTGACAAGATAATATCAATTATGGTCTTCAGGTTTAAGCATTATTATTACTGGTATTTTTGGGAATTATTGATTCAGGGATTATTGATATTAAGTCATTATGCCATTGTTTTATTTTGACAAAAGTTGTTGAAACTCATATATCATACGTTGTACGAGTAATCTTTTACAAATACATGGGTGGGTATATCTTCTAATCTATGAGAATATAAGTAGTACAGGTATATTGGTATATACAGGATGTATATAAACTGCTTTGACAACATAAGAGGGGTGATAGTACCCATCAAGACGAACAATATTTACTATGGAACCTAGGGTCGAATTCCACTCTGAGTGTCAGAAAAGACTAACTTCGAAACACGTCTAACAAGCACAAGTCGCCACTTCGGATGACAAAGCTGTCATCACAAGAACATCTCTAGAACATCACCATCACTTCTAGTCATCCGACACTTCTTAAATGCCACATATCCCAGATGGTGGATTGGCTGTAGTGGACCTATGGCTTGGCCTCCACGCTCACCGAACCTCAACCTACTGAACTTCTTCTGGGGGCACATAAAATCATTGATGTACGAGACGCCTGTGGACTCCATAGAAAATTTTGTTAAGAGAATCGTTGTTGCAGAGGACAGGATAAACCAGGTGTCTTCGAAAGGGTGTGCCAGTCGCTCATTCGCTATTCTGAATTGTGCAACAGCACTCTTGGCCATCACTTTGAACATCTACTTTGAGTCATTCTCTGGTGTAAATAAATAGGATTGTGCAACTTATGATTACATTAATTCTCCTTATTTTCACTGTTGAAAGTTCAACTTTAACTTTATACTGTTCTGACACTTAGAGTGGAATGCGACAGTAGGTTCCATTGTAAATATTGTTCATCTTGATTGGTACTATCACCCCTCTTATTTTGTCAAAAGAGTTAATATACACCCAGTATTTTGATATATATTGGCATATACAGTACAGGATCTATTATCCGGAATGCTTGGGACTTCATGCATTCTGGATAAGGGGTTTTTCCGTAATTCGGAACACTTTTTCTAAGACTTACTGGAATGGTCTCAAATGTCGTTATAGAAAATTATAATTCATTTTAAAAACATAAATGTATTAAAAAAAGCTTTTTTACAATCTATATGGGTTAACTAAAATGCAAATTACATGTAATTATAGTATCAAATTTAGTGATTAAGAAAAATTTTGAAAGAAAAAAGTGTCTGAAAAAAGTTGATTATTCAGGGTAGTTATTAGAAGTCTTTTTTTTTTTTTTTTAACATTTCAACTAAAGTGGGCCCTCACCATATTCATCTAATATTTTGGCAGAAGCATTTTTGTTCATATGTTTCAAAATATTTTAAAGTACTTTTAATAAAATTATGATGAGAAGGATGTTCATTTTTAATTGAAATGAGATATTCAACTATGGGTGCAAATATATCAAATTCTAATTTATGCTCTTCAAATGTAATGTATGTCTTCAAATGTTTCTAATAAGCCTTATAATTCTAAATGCCTGCATAAATAAAAAAATTTTAATTTCGTTATCCTAAACATATATCTCATTTTCACCAATAATATGTTTAAAAGATAATATCCCAGCATAAAAAGTACAAAAAATATAAAAATATTAGTGGATGGAAGCAGATTGAAAAAATGGAAAATATTTAAAAATAAAACGAAATATACCGGCGATCGTGTTTAATTCGCGATATTGCTAAACTGTCTTCTATAAATTACTAATTAATAAAAGAAACACGTAAACCCATGAATATACTGCAATGGAACTTTCTGCTAGAGTCAATTTTCGGTCCAAAATAGCCATTTTCATCCAAATAATAGGATTTAATTGAAAATGATTTTGATCTTGGAATTCCATCAACGTTTTTTAAAATATTGAAGATGTGTATATTTCCACGGAGATGGGAAAAAAAAAAATAGATTTTCCCGAGAAAATGACAAGTTTATTGCTTTAGGTTAAGTATTTAAAGAGATCAATCAGAAGGCCCTGAATGACATTTTATAGCTGCTATACTTTTCTTTGCATTTCGGCAAAAGTTAACTCTCATTAATTTCGGAAATTCCTTACTTAACGTACTTTCTATCATCTCGTAAATGCGCTGATGAACTCTCTTTTTTTTCATCTTTTCCAATAAATGTTTATTAAATTGTGCAAAATAGTGTGAATTCTGCGCGGCACATCGCGTTTGAAGAGCGTAGGATTTCTTTAGCGATATCGGGATATTTCTAATGAAAAAGTTGGAATGCTTTTACCGAAAATCAAAGTCCCAGAGTAAAGCGCAGAAAAGAAAATGTAACGCATTCGGAAAAATCGAAACCTTTGTACCTAGTGTGCTCTGCCCTATACACCGAGAAAAAAATGAAACGCCATTAAAAATGCACCTTGCCGCGACTTGTCCGTAACTAACTCCTGTATTATACTATACAGGAGTTAGTTACGGACAAGTCGGAGACTTATCCAGCGCAGACTCACGAAAGCTGTATTGCACAGAATTTTCAACATATAGGGGAAAATACAGGGATATTTTTAAAGCCGCCTCCCTGCCAACGGCATCTCCTGAGTGAAAGAATGGTATAGGAGCAATATTAGAAATTTGGCGTGAAAAAAAAACAGACATTGCAAATTTACTAATAGATTGTGTCGCGGGACTGAGTGCGCCTCCACCCAAAAAGAAACAGAAGAGTAGAAAAATATAAAGAGGGACTTCTCAAATTGGCTCAGTTTCGCTAATTTGGCTTCAATTTTCTACATTTAAGAATGTGTTTGTTCTCATTCTCGTCTTTGTTACAAATTTGGAAGTTTAAATAAACACTTGAACAAATGAGAGAATTAAGTGTACGTGTGTGGTGATGGGAAAGGGGGGGGGGTATGATATTTTAGGGGTTTCTGGCCATCGTGAATAAAGTGTCTTGTTTAGGACACTCAGTTTGAGGGATCGCTTGACCCACCCAGCTGTCTTAATTATTGAAGTTGTTTCGCATTTCGTCATTTCTGATGTAGTTTGTCTGTTGTTCTGTTCTTCCGGAAGGGATTTATTTCTATGCTCTGGTTGATCTGCTGGTGACGAATTTCAATATGTTTGACTTCAAAATAATTCTTTAAACGTCACGAGTTTACAATTTTTGGCACACTGTGACATATAGGCTATTTTTAGTGACACTTTCATAAATGTGTTGTTTTGGACATTTAGTTTGAGTTGACTTACCCAGCTGTCTTACTTTTTCAGCTATTTAACATTAAAAAATGCCTAAAAATTAAAGAAATTCTAAGTATTTGTTAAAAAACTTAAAAATTAAATTTTCAACATGATCCTTTTATCTGACGTCATTTTTCTGGAAATTTTGGCCCGACCGCTGGCAACTATATTGGTAGCCCCCAAATTGGCTCTAGACTTATAATATTGGCCCTAGGCTTATATTTAAATTGAGGTAGCCCCCAAATTTCTTATCTCGGCTTCTAATTCAGCGAGTTTGATTCTAATCATGGTTATAGTCTCTGCACCATCTGTACCTGAATATATATTTTGTGCCAACCCCCTGGACGTAACTTTTAACTTAGCTCCCTCAATTTTACATCTTGTTTCCTAACTGAGAGATTTTGGTTCTGCTAGTGGCTATAGCCTCTGCACCATTTGTACATGTCACCTGGATATGCATCTTTGTGAGAAATCCCTGAGATTAACTTTTACTTCAGTTACGCCCCCCCCCCCCTCCAATTTCCCATCTCACCTCTTAATTGAGCGATTTTGATTTTACTGATGGCTATAGTCTCTGCACCATCTGCATCACCTTGATATACATATTTGATGGATATAATATACATACTTTTCTTGTGTCAACCCCTGGGCGTAACTTTTATCCACCACAATTTTACATCGCTCTTTCTAATTGAGCGATTTTGGTTCTGCTAGTAGCTATAGTCTCAGCACCATTAGCACATGTCACCTGGATCTGCATCTTTATAGTGATAAATCTCTGAGCGTAACTTTTACTTCAAATAGCACCCCCCCCCCACACACACACACACACTTATCCATCTCGACTCCTAATAAAGCGATTTTGATTCAGATGGTGGCCATAGTCTCTGACACACATGTACGTATTAACTTGATATACATATTTGATGCATATAATATACATACGTTTTGTGCGTCAACCCCTGGGCTTAACTTTTAATTTAACTAGTCCCCATAATTTTACATTTCAATTCCTAATTGAGCGATTTTGATTCTGCTGGTGACTATATAGTATGAGCAACATTTGTACATTTCACTTGGATACACATATTTTTGTGTCAACCCCAGGGTATAACTTTTAGTTTAACTAGTCCCCAGAATTTTACATATCTGCTTCTAATTGAGCGATTTTGGTTCGATTTGTCGCTATAGTGAGTCTCTCTAACATTTGTACATGTCACCTGGATATGCAACTTTAATATGGCAAATCCCTGAGCGTAGCTCTTACTTTGGTTACCCCCCCCCCCCCCCCCAATTTTCTATCTTGCATCCTAATCCACCAATTTTGATTTTACGGGTGGCTAGTGTCTGAACCATCAGTACGTATCGCCAGAATATGCATATTTTTTAGTCAACTCCCTGGGCATAACTTTTAGTTTAACTAGCCCCTACAATTTTACTTTAATGTAAATTAGGACTATGTAATGTTTTTCACTAGGAAAGATACGTTCCATGTGTCCAGGCTTTTTATGAACGAGCGAGCAGGTGGGAGGTACGTTATTTTACTTAATACATCCGTCGTTTATATTTTTAATACTCCCGTTGCTATGCCCAAAATACGTATATGTATATACATATGCTTTATACATATATATATATATAATATATATATATATCTGTATATATATATATATATTACTAACATATAAATAGGCATAAATACATAGATGAGCGCCCCCCTCTACATGTCGTTCACAAGTTGCCACTGGTAAAACGTCACTTTGGAAAATTTTTCAGGAAAAACATGGCAGAAAATTTTTTGACACAAATCTTTACACAAAAGATTTTAATTCTTTTTCAATTTTTTCAATGTTAGTATCCAATACATTTATGTCATAATTAGTTTCTCCTTTCAATACAGAAAGTTCTTCGACTAGCTATATTTTTTTAATTTCGTTTTTGTGTTTGTTCATCCTCCAATTTTTTTTTTTGCTTCTTTCCATTAAGTACAATGCCTGCCCTATAGAATTTATCATTTCCTTACTTATTTCAACTTCTTTCACACCACCTGCAGCTGAAACAGCATCATAAACAATTTTTTAAAAGACAAGAAACTGAAGACTTTCATGCATACATTCTTTGTTTATAGAAAATCTACGCTCCACCACAGCATTCCTATGGGAAAGAATAAGAATAGCTTTCACAAATTATGTAAAGTCTTCTGCTGCTTCTTCACTTTTCCTAAAAGGTGAAATTGAATATATTCAAAAAGTATCAAGTATGAGTTTTCGATTCAATCCCAGAGACTGGTGAGGTCTGGTTTTTTTATGGCGCCAAATCGGTGATAAGAGGACCGCTGTTGCAACCTAGGTGTCCTTTTGGTAACTCTGGGAACTCTTTTAGGAAACTTATGCAGAACAGCAGCACATTTTTCGCTTCTGCTGTTCTTCTCGGTCATTTCGAATGTTTTTTGATTAACCAGCCACGTTGATTTTGGAATTTGATAGATTGGAGTAAGGTTTGGAAATTTTTTTCATTGTTTTTCAAGTTTTTCTTTTATTAGTTTTGTGTGTGCTAAATGGCTGTAAAGAGTGCAAGATTTAGTATTTTTTTTTTGATGGTTTGATTGATAGTGGTAAAATGAATAGTGTGTGAATCAGTGGTTGATTGCAAGTGGGTATGACTGTTCTAATCTTTTAATCGAATTTCTTCTAAGTATCATTTTTTATTAAATTTCGATACTTTTCAGTTAACAATGCTATAGTCAAATTTGGTTACAATATGGCAACAGACGTTTGTGCAACAGCTGGTCCATAGCAATTCGAACATGGATCTACACTTGCTTTAGGGGCTTACTTTGCTAAGCTCACCTGTTAAAAAAAGATCACAGAATCCAGCCCCGCTAGCTGTTGGAGCTCGCACGTAGCGAAAGCTGTTTGTATAACAGGTGGTCTATGGGTCATAGAGTACAGGAGAGCCACGGAACACCTGTTGCACAAATAACTGTTGCTACGTGCGACCTCCTACAGCCAGCGGGGCCAGAATCTGTGATGTTTTTCAGCGGGCGAGCTAAGATCCATGTTTGAATTGCTATATCACTCTACGAGCCACGAAACACATATTGCATAATACGTGTAACCCCCGACAGTCAGCAAGGCCAGATTCTGTAATTTTTTTTTAGCAGTCAAGCATAGCGAGGTAAGCCCGCACAGCGGGCATAGAACCATGTTTAAATTACTACAGATCAACTATTGCACAAACGGCTGTTTCCACATAGCAACTTTCGACAGAGAATGACTGGTCGAAATGTATCTAAATTTCTTTTAAATATCAACCTTTATAAATTTCTTCTATGTTTCGTTTTTATCAAATCGTCAAATGTATCGTTTTATTAAATTTCTTCTAAGTATCAACTTAAACAAGAAAGATCAATCATGCATAAGCATTGATTATGAAACACTTTAAAACTGAAATGTAATTTCATTTAAAAATTTCTAAAATGTGATTCATTCAGTGGTAATATCTTTTACATTATCACAGTACTACAGTAATTTATTATACTTAAATATTTAAAACTGTATCGAAATATAAATCATCTGATTCTTTATGCAAAATCAATGAATATTTCATTCATATAACTTGTATTCCAGACTCCAGAGCTAAATAATTTTGTGTGAAAAAAATTCAGCAATTCTTATGTAATTCATCTTACAATCGCTTGAGATATTTGCATTCTGCATATGTTAAAATTAGGCTTCCTTGAAGAAATAATAAAAGTTTAGGGATCATTTAAAATCACAACTATTGTAATTGCATAGGCACGGAATTTAGATACACAGATAATACACAGATAATATATATGTGTATGTGTATGTACTCAAAGTATTGGAATCGTGCCGAAGATCGGAACTCGAATTTTCAAATTATCTACACGTTTTGGGACTTCTAGAACACGAAAAAACTACTTTTAGGAAGACGTCTGTGTGTGTAAGGGTGTATCTGTGTATGTTTCTGTGTGTCTGTGTGGATATTACATCCACTCTAATTGAAAAACTAATGGACCGAATTTCATACAATTTGGTAGGTATGTTTTTTGTGGGAAATCCTGATGTTCATTAGATTATAGTACGATTCGTAATAAAAGAATCTGCCTTCTTTGCGAAATGGCCGCAGAAATTGCCTTTATCCACTCTAGCTAAAAACTAATGAACCAAATTTAACAAAATTTGGAGTATAATATTTCAATAACCTACAAGTGATTTATATACCAAATTTAACAAAATTTTGTATATAAATCATTTGTAGGTTATTCTACTACGATTCGGGAAAAAGGAACGGGCTATTTTTGCGAAATGGCCAGAAAAATCGTTATATATAAAAATAAAAGACTACGTGTTCTCAATTATATCAATTAAATTCCTATTTTATATGTGATTTTTGACAACAAAAAGAATAAGACTAACCCCATTACTCTAGGACTAGCCGTTCTTGAGATATTCTAGTTTTTTCGCGTTTTCGCTACTCCACCTTTGACAATAAGTCCAGTTATCAAATGAGAACCAAATTTAAGTTTAATGTGTAAATTCAATGTCATTTAAAATACTTATGTTGTGCAGATAAACTCAAATTATCATTGAATAAATAAAGAGAACGAATATGAGTCTGCAGGGAAAGACATGTGCTGTCCACATCAGAATTTTTAACAATATTACAACAATGATTTATAAAAGTGAACGGGGATTAATTGCGGGTCATTTCGAAAAAAATGTATGATCTATATTTAAAGATCCACCAAATTGCTGTAGAATAAAATGTTCTACAAATTTAAGCTGTGTACCAAATTTTAACTCTCTAGGACGTAGGAAAGTGCATTTAAAATGCCATCAATTAAATTTATCATGAAGAGTTATATAAAATTTAAAAAAAATGAAAAATTGTTATCTACCAAATTATTTTAAAATATGAAGCCACTCCCATATGCAAAACGTTTTAACAAATGGAGAGATATTTATTATATAATATCTCTCTCTTTTCTTTCTGGAAGATATCCCAAAGTCAGAATTTAATTGAATTTGTTTTTTTCCCTATATTAAATAATTTTTTTAATTAAAAAACTACTTAACATATTTTACTGAATTTTTTTTTATATATTCTATGGGATTATGTGAATATTTCCTAAAAATTTCGAAGTAATTCGTGAATTTTAAATTTACTTAAAAAATGTTTGAAAAATTAGGTCCCATAGGGTTCAATGTATTTCATTTTTTCAACCCGGGTTCAATAAAAAACTAATTGGGTGATATTATTCATTTATATTCCCATAGGTCCTACAGACCGTCTGAACAACATACTAAAATTTCATTTTGATAAACTCATTTTTACGGCAGTTATCGTGCTAACGGACAGACAGACAGACAGACAGACAGACAGACAGACAGACAGACAGAATGAACAAAGTCATAAACACTTTTCAACTTTGTTGTAAAGTGTTAAAAAAAAAAAAATTAAGTCGTGTGTTTTAAATTGTCAGAATATTGTTAAATTTGCAAAAAAGTCACCAGAAATGCTTTTCTATAAGCTAAAGATGCATTTTAAAAACATTGGGCGCTGTAAGAGTACTGGTGCCAAATTCTGAACCGTACCCAGTTTTTGGGAAAATGCCAAATTTTCATATTAAAAGTCCTAGCTCTATTTTGCATCTACTCTGTAGCACAAATATCTTATTTGTATTTATTGTTATAGAAATATTAAAATCTTTTCTATCAAATTTAGAATTTTTGTCAGCAATACAATCCAATATCCAATTTGTTTCAATAAAAACTTCAAGGATAACCCAGTGACAATCCGATGCAATTTTCGTGGGGGGGGGTGTACGTCTGAATATTGCTGACTGCAAATTGAAATTTTCCGACTTTTTTTTGCTAATAATTAGTATTAAACTAATTATAATAAACTAATACATAAAAAATAGGAAAAATTCATTAAATTCATTATAAGAAAGGACATGAGCAGATAGACAAGGTGTTTGTTCCCCTCCCAAATTTTGGCTCATTCGTTTCAGACAGTGGCTGCCAACAGATTTTTTAAAAGGAGGAGCCCAACATTCAACTTTGTTCCCCATACAGCTAATGTTATTCTTCAAAAAGAAGGCACCATGGGCCACCATCCTAAATCCCTGCCTGATTTCTGGTTACAATTTTATGCTGAACAGAGAAAAAATTACCCTTAAATAAGGGTACAGTTTCGTCACTATAATTCATCAAAATGCCAAATTACAAATGCATTTTTCTTGAAAACGACAAGAAATCAGGAACAGTTGATGCAGTTAATGAGAAGATTTGACCTCATGTATAAAACACCACACCAAATGCCCCACAAGATTTCAAAGGATGGGGGGAGGGGGGTGTCAAATCCTTCTGGGATGGGTTCTAAGTACATGATCGGAGAATCAGGGGTTCTAAAGGAGTTAATGTTGTAGCCATATCATAACCCTTAATAAGCTTTATTATCGTACCAAGTTTGGAGAAAATGTCCTTACGGTTGGTAACATTGCCAATAATTTGGGAACTATTAGGGTTCATGGTTTTCCTATCGGTTGAGCATGCTTTCTTTTTTCAAAACATTGAAAATTAATACACAGTTAACAACTAAAAAACAGTTAACAAAAAAAAACCTCACCCAAGTGAGGGACCCCAGGCCTACATTCGCCCCCCACAAGGACCGGTCCTGTGAGATGCAGTCTCTGTAACCTGGAGCAAATATCTGAGATGCCTCTTCAATGTATGCAATGCTGAATATTTCTCTTGACATTGGTGGACCAAATAAATTATATAATGGGCTTATTTCATCGAAACATTTCTTTAAATTTTCCTTTGTTAATATTGTTAAAACAGCTGAAAATTCTCGCTGATAAAAGGAATGCAACGTAAATTCTGTCTCTGTATCTCTATTAGTATCTATCTTTTTAGGCTTGATTCTTTTATGGTGATGTTTGTTAAAGAACTGCTCAGCATTGACATCTAACTTTCTGAATGAACTGAACCGTCAATCATGTCAGTCACTGCATTTTTATCCCTATCTATATCTTCCATAGATGAAACTTTCGATTAAAATTCTAGCATCAATTAAGTTTAAATTTTCTGCTTCTAAACTTTCGGTTAAATTCCTTTGCTTGTACATGATATTTTTCATAAATTGCATACATACAATAAAATTCCAACATTTTCTTCTACAGCCCTAAAGCATAAGCCTTTGCTTTCAAGTTAAAAATTGTGGAACTGGTCATTTCTGTCAAAACTAGAATTATAACTTCAAAAGTATGCCAGACAGCTTTTATGGATTCGGCTCTATTCATGCATCGTCTTTTTGACAATTTTTTAAGTTTTATTTAAGGCACTGCCAATTTCTTTTAGTTGCTCTTCAAGTATGTGATATCCCTTTGTACTTGCTTTGCAAGTTCCCGAAGTACTGTTCCTGTTTCAATATGTCATGATTGTAGTTTGATATTTGCATAGTTTTAGAATAATTGCCGGCTTTCTTTTTCTTTGCTAAGTGAATTGAAATGAAGAAAAAACATTTTTTTTTTGTACGTAAAATTGCTCTGCCGATCAAAAGATCAAATATTGTTTTTAACGTGACGATTTGCCAACTCAGAAATTAGTGTGTGTGTGTGGGGGGGGGGGGGGTGACCCCTATACCCCCATAGGATCATCCCTGGATCGGAATAACCTCTCTCATGAGGTACTTCTCCCTTATAGCAGATTTTGTGACAACTGATATGCTTAATGATGCAATGCCTTTTCTTATTTCAAATTTTAGGAGACCTTTCCACGTTTCATTCTAAAATACCCAATACAGCACTTGTAGCAAATCCAACATCTACTTCCTAGCAGGCAAAATATTTTCACTACCAATTAAATCAACTTTGCATAACTTAGATGCAGTGCTTGTAGCTTTAATTACTTAGCTGATTTAACAAATATGTTCAATCATGTGCAAGCCTAGTGGAACTTCATAAGGAAATGGAGCAAGTGGTTCCAGAGCAGGATTTTAGTGTTCGTGGGCCCTAGGCACTTTCACTTCAAGCTGTGCAAAACCAGGAATAAACAAGCTCTGGATTACTGGGAAATTTTCATGTAACCATTAAACCACATGACTAACGATTACGTAACATAGTTAAACAAAAGGCTAAGGTGATAACGAATTATATAACAATCCTAACAATGGCAACTTCCTTGGGTGCATTGATCTTTTGCCAAAGTTTGATCCTTTTCTCAAGAAACACAAAGATTGACAAACATGAAATAGACATAGCAAATTACAGATCTCACAATGCCAGTAATATGAGTAAGATATATTCTGGACTCCAAGCCAGAATCAAAGAAGTCAACAAACTGGCAATATAGGTTCCATGTATTGCTCACAGCCTAAATTTAGTAGGAAGAACTGCAGAGCTGTTTGTCCGCCAGTAATTTTTTTTCAGCTTTTTGCAGTCGTTCTACACATTCTTTGCAATTTCACCCCAAAGATGGTCTAAACTAAATATGACGGAAATGCAATTATCGATTAAAAATCTATCACATGGTCATTCCGATATGATGCTGTTATATCACTGAAGAGAAATTACAATCAAATTTATGCAGCACTGCTTGATATTTCAAAATGTGAAGAAAAAAACAAACTGGTTCAGGAAGCAAAAGCTTTGATAAATAAGATAATAAGTTAGAACTAGCATTAATGAATGGGATAAAATTTGGGAAGATATTCTGCAAAAATATTGATAAAATAAATAAAGCACTTTGAGAACCTGCAATTGAGTTGTGCACAATGAGGAATTTTCACGTTTTTTTTTTCTTATTTTTATCGTGTAGTAGAGAAAAAATCATAAATGATAGTATATTTTTTTTTTAATTTTTGAACTTAGATAGTTAATATAAAAATGTTTAAACTCGCACTTAGCAATCCGGCGCGAAAACGCTGTTTCTGTAATGGCCGCTCTTGTGACGTCACTATACATGTAAACAAAGAGCGCAATACACTGTTTACTGTGGATTCCGAGATGTGCTCACTTGATTCTCCGACAAAATATTTTATTTATCATATTTTTATAATGTGAGATTCTAAAACCGACTTACAAGTACTGTTTAGTACCTTGCTGCGCAAATACAACGGTTAATTCAGTTGATAAGCTGTTTTTTAATGTTCCAAAAGATCCAATTAAACGAATAGCATGGACTAAACTAAAGCAATAAAAAGGGACGAGCAGAAAAATCCAAAATTATCGAATAAAACATCTCTTTGGTGTTGTGAAGATCATTTTTCGGTAAGTAAACATTTGCTTCTGTTTAAATATTATTTACTTAGATTTATGGCCGTAACCAAGGGTTTTTTTCGGGGGTTCAAACCCCCCAAAATGAAAAAGTTAACATTAAAAAGGTAAAGATCCATCAAGATATGAAATGTGGGTTTAACATCTTAAACAAAAATGAAATGGATGGGTTATACAATTAAAATATACGGTAAAATTATAAAAGATTATAAAATTTACGGCTCAAAAAATGATTTCTAAACTATGAATGCGAAGAAGCGAATTGATCTAGCGTTGTTTTTAAAACGTAAACACTGATACATCATGCACAGTGACGTCAGAGCCAATCACGTAGTGTTTCAAGATCACATGACATCGCGTCATTTTTCGCTTATTTAAACTTTAATTTTTAATTTATTCAAAATCATTTTGACATTTAATGTGACATATTTGAAAATAGTAAGCCTAAAATTACCAGGAAAATATAAAATTGAGCATTTTCCTCACGTGTGCAAATTCCTCATTGCAAAATTATATGCTAGACCTTCAGGATTTAGTTGAGGTTCGAGTCAAGGATAAATTTGATGGCTTTGAAAAAATGGCTAAAGACCTTGTTCAAAACTCTAATTACAAGCAATGCAAAGACCAAAATGAAAAAAAAATGAGATCATTTGAAAAAACACTAGAGGAATTGGTACAAAAAGTGACTGCAAAAGATGCATTTTGAATTAACACTTTGAATCGTATTCTAGATGTACTAGTTACAGAAATGGCAAAACGGCAGTGGCGGCCATTGGGGGGGCCGCGAGTACGCGCGACACCATTGAGTAAACACCCCAAATCATTTTTTTAGTTATACAGATTTATTACAATTTCTATTGAAAAAATCTGAATTTTTGGTTCAATTAAATCGAGAATTATTAAAAATAAGTTATGAAAATGCCACTAGATGGCACCACTACACCTTTCTTCGGAGAAAGTCGACTCACGAAAGCTATATTGCACAGAATTTTCAACACATAGGGGAAAATACAGGGATATTTTTAAAGCCGCGTCCCTACCGTCGGTATCTCCTGAGTGAAAGAATGGTATAGGAGCAATATTAGAAATTTGGCATGAAAAAAAACCAGACATTGCAGATTTACTAGTAGATTGTGCCGCGGGACTGAGCGCGCCCCAGCCAAAAAGAAACAGAAGAGTAGAAAAACATGAAGAGGGACTTCTCAAATTGGCTCAGTTTCGCTAATTTGGCTTCAATTTTCTACGTTTAAGAATATTTTTGTTCTCATTCTCGTCTTTGTTATAAATTTGGAAGTTGAAATAAACATTTGAACAAATGAGAGAATTAAGTGTACGTGTGTGGTGATGGGAAGGGGGGGGGTTTATGATATTTTAGGGGTTTCTGGCCATCGTGAATAAAGTGTCTTGTTTAGGACACTCAGTTTGAGGGATCGTTTGTCCCACCCAGCTGTCTTAATTATTGAAGTTGTTGCATTTCGTCATTTCTGATGTAGTTTGTCTGTTGTTCTGTTCTTCCGGAAGGGATTTATTTCTATGCTCTGGTTGATCTGCTGGTGACGAATTTCAATATGTTTGACTTCAAAATAATTCTTTAAACGTCACGAGTTTACAATTTTTGGCACACTGTGACATATAGGCTATTTTTAGTGACACTTTCATAAATGTGTTGTTTCGGACATTTAGTTTGAGTTGACTTACGCAGCTGTCTTACTTTTTCAGCTATTTAACATTAAAAAATGCCTAAAAATTAAAGAAATTCTAAGTATTTGTTAAAAAACTTAAAAATTAAATTTTCAACATAATCCTTTTATCTGACGTCGTTTTTCTGGAAATTTTGGCCCGACCGCTGGCGACTATATTGGTAGCTCCCAAATTGGCTCTAGACTTATAATATTGGCCCTAGGCTTATATTTAAATTGAAGTAGCCCCCAAATTTCTTATCTCGCCTTCTAATTCAGCGAGTTTGATTCTAATCATGGTTATAGTCTCTGCACCATCTGTATGTGTCACCTGAATATATATTTTGTGCCAAGCCCCAGGACGTAACTTTTAGCTTAGCTCCCTCAATTTTACATCTCGTTTCCTAACTGAGAGATTTTGGTTCTGCTAGTGGCTATAGCCTCTGCACCATTTGTACATATCACCTGGATATGCATCTTTGTGAGAAATCCCTGAGATTAACTTTTACTTCAGTTACGCCCCCCCCCCCTCTCCAATTTCCCATCTCACCTCTTAATTGAGCGATTTTGATTTTACTGATGGCTATAGTCTCTGGACCATTAGCACATGTCACCTGGATCTGCATCTTTATAGTGATAAATCTTTGAGCGTAACTTTTACTTCAAATAGCACCCCCCACCCCCCCACACACTTATCCATCTCGACTCCTAAAGCGATTTTGATTCAGATGGTGGCTATAGTCTCTGACCCACATGTACATATTAACTTGATATACATATTTGATGGATATAATATACATATGTTTTTTGCGTCAACCCCTGGGCTTAACTTTTAGTTTAACTAGTCCCCATAATTTTACATTTCAATTTCAAATTGAGCGATTTTGATTCTGCTGGTGACTATATAGTCTGAGCAACATTTTTACATTTCAATTGGATACACATATTTTTGTGTCAACCCCTGGGTATAACTTTTAGTTTAACTAGTCCCCAGAATTTTACATATCTGCTTCTAATTGAGCGATTTTGGTTCGGCTTATCGCTGTAGTGAGTTTCTCTACCATTTGTACATGTCACCTGGATATGCAACTTTAATATGGCAAATCTCCGAGCGTAACTCTTACTTTGGTTACACCCCCCCCCCCCAATTTTCTATCTCGCCTCCTAATCCACCGATTTTGATTTTACGGGTGGCTATAGTGTCTGAACCATCAGTACGTATCGCCAGAATATGCATATTTTTTAGTCAACTCCCTGGGCATAACTTTTAGTTTAACTAGCCCCTACAATTTTACTTAAATTAGGACTATGTAATGTTTTTCACTAGGAAAGATACGTTCCATGTGTCCAGGCTTTTTATGAACGAGCGAGCAGGTGGGAGGTACGTTATTTTACTTAATACATCCGTCGTTTATATTTTTAATACTCCCGTTGCTATGCCCAAAATACGTATATGTATATACATATGCTTTATATATACATATATATATAATATATATAATATATATATATATAAATAATATATATATATATATATATATAATATATATATATAAATAATATATATTACTAACATATATATAGGCATAAATACATAGATGAGCGCCCCCCTCTACATGTCGCTCACGAGCCGCCACTGCAAAACGGTGTGCAATATGTTGCATGATACCTTCAGTTTCCTTTAAGACAGATCTCTTACAAAAGATGAAGTTAAATTGAGAGCCAGAGACTTGGTTAATATCTATTAATCAGACTTGGAAGAAAACTTCATTGATGAATTTCATATGTTTTCGTCTACAATGATGAAAGTCAAGGATAACAAGTCAGTAGTTTAAGTTACTCAACTGATAAAATCCCAAATGAAATATAAACTTGTTACAAGTTTTTTAAATGTACATATTTGAGGATTTATTTTTCAATAATTGGAACAAATGCAGGCATGGCCCCCGGGTCATTCCACGTGAAAACACCCATTTTAAGAAAAACTTGTTGCTCCATAGTCACGGATTTTTTTAAAATTTTTACCATGGATACACATGGTAATAAAACCCCCAAATCTGAATTTATCATGTATATATCACAATAATTGCCAAGATACAAGCATTTGAAAAATGGCCATTTTTGCCGAATGGCAGCCATCTTGGATTTTGCACCAATGTTTACAAATGTAATAGCTTGAGAACTAATGGTTCAAATTAAATAATTCTAGTACCAATTTGAAGCTATTAATATCTAGAATATAAGTGCTATATCAAAAAATAAAAATATATATATTTTAATATCGTTATTACATGAAAATTGCAAAAATCACCTTCGGATGGATAGTCAAGTTTAATGGGCTATAAAAAAAATGGCCCCTAATATTTTTTTCTGAAACTTGGTACAAATATTAATTAATATGTGCACTTTAAGTACAAAAAAAATTAGAAAGGTAATATTTCTTATTACAGAGAAAAATAGCTATAAAACATATATTCATTTTACATGTGATGCTTTAATCATTTAAAATTATATTTTTTAAAAATAAATAATGAGCAAAAACAAAACATAGGAATTTTTCTACACACTAACTAGTATGTGTGCTTTAAGCACAAAAAAAATTAGGATGGTAATATTTAATTTAATGACTAAAGAAATACTGTTATATGTATAGGAAATCAATGTAAAATTTCTGGGGTGCTGAAATATTCTAATAAAAATCTTCCTAAAAACCATACAGTTAGTTATCCATTTTATATTTTATTTTCTTATTTCAAATTATGAAAAGGTATTTTCTATATTCAGTAGAGCTGAAGATACCCAGTTTTTCCTAGTGGCCACTGGCTCCTAAACCAATTTCATCTAATAGCAAGTATCATAATCTTTGGCACACATCTAAAGGTCTTGGCCATATATATAATGCATTTGGGCCATAAGAATACATAAACATAACATATACAAACAAAACACACACTAATTTCTAATTCATTGGGATGCATTGGTACTCTAAAAATTTGAGATGGACAGTTATCACACCAGCTCACCATACTTTTCTGATTCAGTGCAATAAACTTTTTTCTTTTAACAATGATGTAATATATTCACTGATATGGATGGCATGGAGCATGAGTTTAATATTTTGATGGTATATACAAACACGTACAGAATGAATAACTTTGTTTTCAACAGTTGCATATTCTGTTGGATGTAGTGTGCAAAATTTACATAGTATTTTTATTTCATTATGATTTTCTTTAAATGCAGCATATAATTCTTTTAAATTATGCAAAAGTAATCTCTTTTGTTTTAATATTTTCCCATTTTTGCTTGGTATAGATATGCAATATTTTCTTCCTGGACACATACAACTGTTATAATAAAAACTAGTAACTTTTGTATAATATCAAATTTAATTTAACACTTATATCTCACTAAGCATTGATAACATCCCTTCTGTTTCTTTTAATTTTTCTTGTTTTTCTTTTTAACTAAATTCTCTGTAGTATAATATAACATGTCTTTGTTTGTTGGACTATCCATGAATCTTGGACTAATTTTAAAATCTGCACGTTTTCTTTAAATGATGCATCTAAAGAAAACTTATTCAATAATTTTCCATCATAAACGTGCAATTTTGGCAAATAATGTCTTGAATTTTGTAGCTTATTAATACTTTCAATACCCAATACAGTAGCAGTTTTAGTAGCAACGTGGCTACTTAATTTCTTAACTTGCATATAACTAAGTTTCCTCTTAGAGCTAAATCTATTGAACTTTATTAGTGATAAATCCAAAAGTTCACAACTTTTCAATTGTTCCATTACTATTGTGACTTCACTATAATCTGCATCATTGGTCATTTCTATGTCAGCAGTAGAAACCTCTGACTCACTAATTGATGAATGCGAAGAAGAATAACAAGACATACAGAATTTTTTCCCCCTGGAATGAGTAATTCTTGATTTGTCATTGATAGTCTGAGAGAAATTGGTTTTAGGGACTTAGTTCTGATTTTGATGGTTTATTAAATATACAGTAGCAGTTTTAGTAGCAACGTGGCTACTTAATTTCTTAACTTGCATATAACTAAGTTTCCTCTTAGAGCTAAATCTATTGAACTTTATTAGTGATAAATCCAAAAGTTCACAGCTTTTCAATTGTTCCATTACTATTGTGACTTCACTATAATCTGCATCATTGGTCATTTCTATGTCAGAAGTAGAAACCTCTGACTCACTAATTGATGAATGCGAGGAAGAATAACAAGACATACAAAATTTTTTTCCCCTGGAATGAGTAATTCTTGATTTGTCATTGATAGTCTGAGGGAAATTGATTTTAGGGACTTAGTTCTGATTTTGATGGTTTATTAAATAGATCACAAGTTTTCTGTCTTAAACTGCACCATTTCAGATATTCATCCTTGTGAACCTTGCATATACTACCACTCAGAACACATGTATACAGGAATAAACAGGAAGGCTTAATGACACATTGATTTTCTTGCATACAAAACATTCAATTTTTATAGCAAGAAAAGAACTAATCATGGAACATAAATAAAAGAAATAATCATTGAAGCACAATTCACTGATTTATTTGTTGAACATACTCAGCTCTAAACACTTGAGTAAAAATGAGCTCTGAAAGGAAAAAGTCACCCAGAAATGTAATATTGTATCTTACTCTAAATTCAACCTAAGAGAAAACAGATGATGCAGTACACATAATCATTTCAGGAACTGACAACTGGTATATGTTAATTGCTATTACTTATATAACTGAACTGAGTATTAGAGTTGAAACTTTGGAGGCTATAGGCAGCTGATATCTTATGTACACGAAGACCAGAAACAGGTGTTTTTAAATATTCCAGAAACAATATTGGTGCTGTAGGAGAATTTTCTTCTCCAATAGCTTGTTTGTTTATGTTTAGTTTGTTGCTCCTGTTTCAACTGGATAGGGGATATTGCCTAGTGTTTCCTTTGGAGTTGGCAGAAGGCTAAAGATATGTTTTGGTGATCAACATGCTGTAGTTCTGTTTAATTTTTTTTTTTTTTTTTAATTTTAATGCTTTCCATGAAAATGAGTGTTTTATATTATCTAATTACAAATTATTTTTTGTGGAATTAACTATATGTATGCTGTAAAGCTTCAGGATTAAGTGATAGTTGTCATTTATAACCAATATGCCAAAGATTATTGTACTTATTGCCTCTAAGGTGAAATTGGTTTAGAAGCCAGTGGCCACTAGGAAAAAAAGTGCACCTTTAGCTCTACTGAATATAGAAAATACCTTCTTAAAATTTGAAATAAGAAAATAAAATACATGAGAGATAACTGTGTAGTTTCTAGGAAGATTTTTATTAGAATTTTTCAGCACTCCAGAAATTTTACACTGATTTCCCATACATATAACAGTATTTTTTTAGTCATTATTTAAATTAAATATTACCATTCTATTTTTTTTACTTAAAGCACACATACTAGTTAGTGTGTAAAAAATGCCTATGTTTTATTTTTGCTCATTATTTGTTTTTAAAAAATATATTTTTTTAAATGATTAAAGCATTGCATGTCAAATGTTAACTAAATGTATATATGTTTTAAAGCTATTTTCTCTGCAATAAGAAATATTACCTTTCTAATTTTTTTTTTACTTAAAGCCCACATATTAGTTAGTATTTGTACCAAGTTTGAGAAAAAAATATTAGGGGCCATTTTCTTTATAGCCCATTTAAGTTGTCCATCAATCCGAAGGTGATTTTTGCAATTTTCATGTAATAACGATATTAAAATTTATCTTTTTAATTGTTTTGATATGGCACTTATATTCCTGATATAAATAGCCTTAAATTGGTACCAGAATTATTGAATTTGAGCCATTAGTTCTCATGCTATTACATTTTTAAACATTAGTGGAAAATCCAAGATGGCCGCCATTTCGCAAAAATGACCATTTTTCAAATGCCTGTATCTGGGTCATTATTGGGATATATACATTACAAATTCAGATTTGGGGGTTTTATTACCATGTGTATCCATGGTAAAAATTAAAAAAAAATTTGTGACTACAGAGCAACACTCATCGGGTGTCCCCATATGGAATGACCCCCGGGGCCACATTCTAGGACGGGCACCTTGGCCAAAACTCTTTAAGGGCCCCCTATGGGCTGCGAACCCTTCAACATTAGTTCCACTTATCCCCCTCCCTTTATGGCGGACCTTGAAAAAACAACGAACATCTAAAAATTCATGGAAAATTGAGCATTAATAATATGGGCGATTCCACTGTCACGTTCGGGACATTCAGATTACATTTTCAACTATATTTTCTTGTAGACCTTTTTTGCAAGAATGAAGTTTTAGAATTTGTTATGGTCTGATGAAAGTACTTCAGTTGGCTGATTTTATAAGCACAAGAAATTTTTCTTAAACTTTTCAAATACCAAGTTTTTTAACTGTCACATGCAGGACACACCATTTGACAGGACTTTTTATTATATCTCCTTCTAACAAAAATTTCTCGGAATCTGCTATAGTCACGTGACTTTAGCATTTTTTTTATATATCTCCTTGGTTCATATTAATTATTCATAAATGTTTAAAGGAGGTAAGGTAAGCATATACCCAGGTAATTCTTTTTAAATAAATGTCACGTGTGGAACAACTTCGTCACGTGCGGGACATTGTGTGATTTGATTTGTCACTTAATAAAAATACAATTGTTTTATTAATTCCAAAAAGTTTATTTTAATGTGAAAGTACTAAACTATTATTATAATATGAATATTAATTAATTATTTATTATTAATAATATATTAATAGTAAAAATATATATAAAAAGAGAAACACAATTTGAAACAAAAATTAAAGCAAAGCGTTTATGTTCCAAACAGAAATATAAAGTATTTAAGTCATAGTATTTTCTTTGTAATGTTTGATTACAGTTTTACAGGTCAACAAATTTGTAAGAGCCTCTACTATTAGCAACAACTGGTGCTGAAATAACCTTCACTATCTCTTTACATTTGTAAGGAATTTCGTCATGATGTTTTGGCCACTTGAAGTAGCCCTTGATTTTTGACTCTTCTATCACGTTTACTACAAATGTACCATTTTCTTCTCTTTTGGTAATTTCCCCTGGATAGAGTTTGCCCTCATAATTTACAATGACCCATTTTCCACATGCCAGGTCTTCACCAGAAATCAAACATAGTGAATTGCTGTTTCCAAAGGTGATATTTTCAGTCGAAAGAGAATGGATTCGACAGTTGATGACGCTCTCTCCTTTAGATTAAATTACAGTACGCGACCTCTTATCCGGCACCCCAATATCCGGACTCTCCCAAAACTGGAATTCGGCAAAATAATGCCAAATTCTGCACCAACAAGCGATCATTTGCCAAATATTGCGCCAAATAGTGATTTTTTGTTTAAAATCCCGCCAAACGCTATTTTGCCTTAATTAGCAATATCAATTAAAAAAATAAATGATGCGTCGAAGCCTACATTTTTCTAGGGTACGCGCGATCCGCACACTGAATTCAAAAATTCCGCGCAGAAAAAAATGCCTCGAGGGGAATTCGCGTGCACTCTCCGCCGCTGATCCTTCTTAAATTTCGAAAACGAACGCAAGGAATTCTCGCGAGAGCGAATGAAAAGCAGGAATGAAAATATTCCGTGGATCGTGTTTTTTCCGGGAAGTTCCGTATCTCCATAGCGCAACTCCTCTTTTCCGGAAAATATCTGAAGTAGCACCGTTTTTCCCAAAAATTTCCGAAGCGGCTGCATCCGGCACGGGCGACACGCATGAAGGCTAAAAGGATCTATCTAGTAAGTCTTCATGGCGAGACGTGTCATTCCATTCTTCACTAGTTACGGATATGGCTCCAGTATATATAGGAGCCTTAGTTACGGACAAGTCGCGGCAAGGTGCTTTTTTTAAAGGTGTTTCATTATTTTCTGGGTATATAGGGCAGGGCACACTAGGCACAAAGGTTTCTATTTTACCAAATTCGTTACATTTTCTTTTCTGCTCTTTGTTCCAGGACTTTGATTTTCTGTAAAAGTATTTCAACTTTTTCGCTAGAAATATTCCGATATCGCTAAAGAAATCCTATTTGCTTTGTCTACGCCCTTTAAACGCGATGTGCCGCACAGAATTCACACTATTTTACACAAACATTTATTGGAAAAGATTGAAAAAAAAAAAAGGTCATTAGCGCATTTCCGAGATGATAGAAAGTACGTTTAAGTAAGGAATTCCCGAAATGAATGAGAGTTAACTTTTGCCAAAATGCGAAGAAAAATATAGCAGCTATAAAATGTCATTCAGGGCCTTCTGATTGATCTCTTTAAATACTTAACCTACGCAATAAACTTGTCATTTTCTCGGAAAAACCCAATTTTTTTTCATCTCCGTGGAAATATACACATCTTTAATATTTTAAAAAACGTTGATGGAATTCCAACATCAAAATCATTTTCAATGAAATCCTATTATTTGGATGAAAATGGCTATTTTGAACCGAAAATTGACCCTATCAAAAAGTTCCATTGCAGTATATTTATGGAGTTTTAACGTGCTACATTTATTAATTAGTATTTTATTAAAGACAGTTTAGCAATATCGTGGAACTTTTTTTATGTAAACACGATCGCTGATATATTTCGTTTTATTTTTAAATATTTTCCATTTTTTCAATCTGTTTCCATCCACTAATATTTTTATATTTTTTAAGTTTTTTATGCTGGGATATTATTTTTAAACATATTGTTGATGAAATTGAGATATATGTTTAGGATAACGAAATTAAATTTTTTTTATTTATTCAGGCATTTAGAATTATAAGGCTTATTAGAAATACATTTGAAGAGCATAAATTAGAATTTGATATATTTGTACCAATAGTTGAATCTCTCATTTCAATTAAAAATGAATATCCTTCTCATCTTAATTTTATTAAAAGTACTTTAAAATATTTTGAAACATATGAACAAAGGTGCTTCTGCTAAAATATTAGATGAATATGGTGAGGGCCCACTTTAGTTGAAATGTTCCAAAAAAAGACTTCTAATAACTACCCTGAATAATCAACTTTTTTCTGACATTTTTTTCTTTCAAAAATTTTCTTAATCCCTAAATTTGATACTATAATTAAATATGTAATTTGTATTTTAGTTAACCAATCTTTTCATATGAATTGTAAAAAATCTGTATTTAATACATGTTTTTAAAATGAATTATAATTTTCTATAACATTTTAGACCATTCCAGTAAGTTTTAGTAAAGTGTTCCGAATTACGTAAAAACCCCTTATCCAGAATGCCTGAAGTCCCAAGCAGTCCGGATAATAGATCCTGTACTGTACATGCAAACGTGATATACCAGTAATTGGAATTACACTGTTTCATGGGTTCTTCTCTCATATTTTCACTTCTATGTGATCATTTCCAATGTAGAAGATCCTTGTACTGTGTGTAAGTTGGCTTGCTAAGTTAGCAAAATCTTTGACAGACTGGACAGTGTGTATCTCACCTTGGCTCATCATCTTTTGACATACAAGTCTCTTTATATTACTCCCCACTCCATCCACCACTCCTTTACCGTGAAAAGTAGCAAAGTACTTCCACGTGAAATTTGTTCCTGTGTACTGTTCTGACAATATGCATAGAAGTTTGGCCATGTACTTGTTTTTAAATTCGGAGGACGGCCCATCACTCCAAATGACCACTTCTTTTGGTTGTATTTTATCCAATTTCTTCATAAAGAAATTCTATGAAAACAGAAATAGTGTCTTTACCTTTATTTGATGTATCTGAACATATGAGGTAAGTCTGGCACTTGCCTTTATAAAAAGTTGCAGCCATGAATAGAAGTACACTTGCTCGTGACCATAGTGCACTTTGTACTTCGTTTTGATATTCACATGTAAATGCCATTGCAAAGTCTATTGGCAAAATTGATTTCGTATTTCAATATCTGTATTTTGGGACTGTTTTGCAATAATACCTACTTAGGTCTAAGTGTAAAGTTGCAATTTAATGGATTAGAAATATATATACTTATCAACCAATATTTATTTTAAATCATTTTCTAGTTATAACAATAAAATTATTTGAAAACATTTATGTTTAAAATGTCCCACACGTGACGTCATGTGTGGGACAGAATAAAATGTGCTGTAATAAATTTCAGAAATGAAATTGGTATTTTATATTTTAAGGAAAGTTTATACATATTTAGGTAATTTATAAACTTGCATGGCTACAAGGTAAACTACTTGGTTCAATACTAATTACAAAAAATACTATAATTTCTGTCACGTGTGGGACATACATTTGTATTAACTTGAATTTTTAAATATACACAGTTTAAATTGAAGTAAACCTGTTGAAACAATGCATTTAATAGAGAATATATATATTATATGAATATTATACTGAATATTATACTGAAACAGCAAAAGTGTTTTTAAGTGTAACAGAAAATAAAGTGGAAGCTCATAAAGTCAACACTTTTTCAACTACATGAGATTCAGTTGATGGTGGCCATATTGGAATCAGTGTTGCCACTTGTAAAAAGTAAAGTACTGAAAGAATATTCTTAGAAATACATTATTTAGACCCTTAAAAATGGCCTAGGCAGCTTGGATCTCCCCCCTCCAAAAATATTTTTTTATTCTTGAAGATGTCGAGTTTTCCTTGGAATGCCCCATACATGAGGGACGTAAGAAGCCGCTACCGTGAGTTGCACAGGATCCCAAGATTTTGCATAGGGGCCTGGAAATTTTGTCAGTGCCCCTGAGTACAAACAAGTAGTGTTTCTTCCTGGAAAAATGGAAACGATGCGATGGTACGGCGATTGTGATTGATCTTTTTTGTCATGCCATATTTTTAAGGACAGTGACCGTTACGGATATAGCCACGAATTGGGCCTGTTTTGATAAAAAAAAAAAATCATATTACAGTTGTTTTTTTTCAAATTTCTCAAAGTCACAAAAACCAGTGCTTTTTTTTTTTTTAGCAGCTGTCAATTAGTCAATTAGAAAAAAACCCTGAAAGGGGCCTGGCTTAGCCGGGCCCCCTCTCACATCCGTTTGTCCCGGGTCCCCTGGATGTAGCCGTGCTAGCCACCCCCTTGTGGGGGCCATGAATGCAGGAGGATTATTTTATCAACTTAAGCAAATTAAGAATTATATGCACTCAACTACGAGCCAGGATCGCCCATTGTGTTTTACTCTTTTGTGTATTGAAAGTTACATTACTTGTAATATGTCCTTTGAGGACATTATTAAAGATTTTTCTGAAAAGAAAAGTCGAAGACAGAATATTTGCCCAAAGTGAAGAATAGTGTAAGTTCGGAATAGTAGTAAGTGAAGAATAGTAATGGATATTATAGGTAGACACAAAGTAAAAAAATCTTTAATTTAATATGCATTTTAACTTTATACTATTTATTATATCCATAAATACATTTTTTGAATATTTTCTAAAAATATATTCTTCAATATATATACCCAGAAAGATGTATATTACAGTTTGCTCCCTTAGTATGCAAGAACTTTTTTAGTATTTCACAGGTTGCTTCAATTTTGGGGATGTTTATTGATTTATTTTCGGGATTTGGAATGGTTTACAGTATTGTGGTACTATCCATTACTTTTAACGTTAGAATATAACCATATATCTTCCTAAAATAAAAGTATATTTTTCAACAACGTTTTCCAATACACCCAGCAGTGTATTTTCAGTTTGATCTCCCTTTACCTAAATAAAAAAATTTCTCGTTCTCTATGAGCCCCAACAAGAAACCACATCTGCTTTTTTTAACCGTCCCACACTGTACTTCTTACTAGTAGTTTCATCAATCTCTGCTGTTGAATCTTTTCCTTTTCTTTATTTTTTAAATAAATATTAATAACAATGTCTCTAATAAACCTGAACCAATTGCAATGTCTTTAATGATATATCAACATTGTCCTTTAACACATCAAGTCTAGTCATATTAGTCCATTCATATATTATAGTCAATAGTTAAGATACAGTTAATTTACAAACTGTTATGAATACTAATGGTTCTTTTTTGGCATGCTTTAGTCTTACACCTCCATTGCTCTCCATCAATCTCTTTACAGATTTCAATACAATCTCTTTCTTGCATTTTTGGAATTTCATATTTTCAGGTAAAAATCCATTTTTCGACACAAGATGCAATTTCACGACTGATGTTATTTCATGAAACTTTCTTCGGTTTATTTTTTTCTTTTCTTCAATATCTACTTTTGAAGGAGAGGGGATTTCCCTTAAGCCGAATATGTCTTAGGAAATACCTAATAAGTTTGAATTGTTGGTTCTGTAATTTAATTTTGAATTTTAGATAAATTAGATTTCTTCTTAGCACTCTTTTTTTTTCTTCTATTTATTTGTCTCCTTCATACTAGGCCCTAGGCACTGTGCCTACAGTGCCTAATGGGAAATTTGGCCCTGATTAGTTCCTCTTCTTGAAATTTCTCTAAAAGAAGCTGCAATATAAAAGCTATTATATGAAAAAAAAACTAGTTTTGCTTGTAAAAATGGGTCTTCAATAATCACTTCAACCATTTTGAAACTTTGGCATACTGGTTTGTTTTTCCTTATCTCTAACTATCAACATATTTTTTCACAAATGGTAACATCTCAATTTTGATAAATTAACTCTATTTCAAGATATATTTAAAATAAAATTAAAAAAATTGCTGACAATTTATTCAATTTGCATTAAACTGTCTACAATCAAATGCAAAAACAGAATATTAAATTATTCATTTGCTAAAGTATAATTTGCAAAGAACTTCCCCCATAGGTAACATGGGCATGAAAGCTAACTGAAACGTCGCTTTAATGCAGCTGATTCAGTTTAACAGGTACAAAAGTGACACACAAAAATCTGGCCAAAAATTTGTCTTCCCACAAAGTGAGGATATTTGCATAGTTAAAAAGGAAGACAATTTATACTATACAACACTATGTCTAACTTCAGCAATAGAGGACAATATGAGTTTTATGAAAACCTGTCTTCCATTCCTAATTTTTATTGAATATGAATGAGATTATTTAAGATCTAAATCCATTCTTTCACCCTTTCATTTTACTAAAAATATATTTTAGAATTTAAAAATAAAAGATTTTCATATTAACTTTATTGCATTCTTATTTCATAAATTTGTCTTTCTTACATTATTTCACTCTATTTAATGACAGGCCACTCAATCTGCTACTCATGCCTTAGGGCGAGTCGAGTGGTCTGGGTTTTTGATCCCATTTAATGCAAGTGCTAAAAGCATGCACTACGTGTCTCCCCTCTATCCATACTGTATAGATATATTCATATACCTATACAGTATACTGTTGACATTAAATGGCCCTACTCTGATAAGAAAGGATAGATTGTAAAAGTAAAAATTGCTAACTTCAATATTCAATAAAACTATAAAGCCAGATAAGTGCATATGATTTTACTTATCCTATAAAAACATCTATTATGGAATTGATTATTACTTACAATTGATATATTGTAATATTAAACGTTTTTGTGTCTTTTATTAACCATATATACAATGTGACAGAATATGTCAACTCTGTAATTTATAGAACGTTTAAAATTAGCTAAAAAAGATCAAATGATCTCTAACTACATGGACTGAGCATGTGTTAGGTGCATTTATATATATTTTATAAACTTTATTTGAAAAAAAAAATGTAGCAACTTTTGACAACTAGAGAATAGCCCTTAAACTGATAAAAAAAAAAGTAGCATATAACTTACCTCGACCAAGGCTAAAATCAAACGTTTCATCCTTGGGAATGGTATCAAATATAGTAGGGTTTTGGTTTAAAAGCCAGCCAGTATAATGAACTGAAACTTTATCTCCATAATTGGGTAATTCATCACCTTCACCTTCTTTTAGAATTCTTTTCAAAACACCGCCAGATTTTTCAGGAGTAATATCAATATGTACTGTGTCAATATAATCATTTTTGCTGGAGTTTTCTAAACTAAGTTCCTCAAAAGATAACTCCGAATCCATTTCATTAGAAGTAGGAAAGGAGCCGTGCTGGTTATACTTTCTGATTAAGTTTTCTTCCTCAGACATCAAATTTTCCGAATGAATGGAATTCATTATATTAATATAGTTTGCAAAATGCTTTCCAAATGTCAGGTAACTAATTTCTTAATTTATTCAAAACAGAAAAATATCATCTAAAGCTTAAACATGCTATGTATTCGTCTGCAGATTGTACAGATGACACAAAAGCAGACAAAGAATATAATAATAGGCTTTTATCTCGCAGTCGCATTTTCAAAGAAATATCGAAAATAGATTCGAAATAAACCATTCCATGAAGTTATGAGATAATATGTTATTTATAAATCCCTCTCACTTCTATAAACTTGATCTGACTATTGCCAAGGTTCAGCACCGCAACCAATGAAAAGTTGTCAGCTTGACGTTTAGGAATTAGGAATCGTTCAGGATTCGAGAACGGCTCAACCCTCTGATAGCGTCCCATAATACGCATGCGCACTAAAACATTTGAGAAAGTTTGGATGGTGCCAGTCGCATGTTCCGAAAACGTACGCCCTATACCCCATGCTGTGAGGTCGATTCTTCGCTACTGGCGAAGTTAGATGACGTCATGGGCGCAGCCTAGTATACACTTTGAAGTTGTCGTCTTCGAGATTATACATGGGAGCATTATGATACAAAGAAATAGTGCAAAGATATAACGTTGTGTGACAATATATGGAGATATATACACGTTCGTAAAACAACAAAAATGTCTTAAATTTAGGTAAGTAGTATATGATATATTTATTACAATTTTTGCGAGTAAGCTGACACTGGAACGTTATACCTTATACATCTGTAGCAATCCGATTGAATGGTTTTCTAACTTATTTTTTATAGTACCTAATTTTAGATAGAAGATCGCCGACCAAATATGAATATATCAAAACTCGTACTGCAATATTTCACCTGGCCTGTTTAAATAACTTAAGTGGTCAGATGTTTTTATTGTTGTATCAGTTAAATTAAAGGAGAAACTGTGATTCATAGTTCATTTGTTTATCACAGTAGTGTGTTATAGTATAAAAGTGTTGTTGTTGAGACCCAGACCGTCCGACCTACCAGAAAGGTGTTGTTGTTGAGACCCAGACCGTCCGACCTACCAGAAAGGTGTAAGGTAACTGTTTGGACGGCCGGGAAGTGCCACCCAATTTGGACCGGAACCCAGTGGGGGAGGCATCCACAGGGACCGTACCCTCCTTCCCCTACCACCAACCTCTCGGAAGGACTTACGGACCCACATGTTTAACGTGATCGTACGCCGCGTGAACACGGCGGCAGTTTTGGCAGCGGCTGGAATCGAACCCGGGCCTACCGAGTGCAACTCCAGCACGCTAACCAATGGGCTACCGCGCCCGCTACCAGAAAGGTGTAAGGTAACTGTTTGAACGGCCGGCAAGTGCCACCCAATTTGGACCGGAACCCAGTGGGGGAGGCATCCACAGGGACCGTACCCTCCTTCCCCTACCACCAACCTCTCGGAAGGACTTACGGATCCACATGTTTAACGTGATCGTACTCCGAACACGGCGGCAGTTTTGGCAGTGGCTGGAATCGAACCCGGGCCTATCTAGTATAAGAGTGTAAATATGGTATACAAATTAATGAAATTACTAATAAAATTAATATATATTCTATATGTATATACCAAGTTGTAATTTAAATAGCATATATATAAAGTTTCATTTCAATTGTATGGGTGTTGATTTTGAGATTTTATTGATATTAAGTAACATTTTGAAGAAAGCAAACACTAATAGCCATTATCTAATGTTTATGAAATACTTTGAAGTTTGATCTGTACCCAGTAGTGAGCTGCCAAATTTTTAACAGCCAGTAAGTTATTATGCAAGATTATGGTTTCAAATGCTATCATTCTTCGCAGTTCACACTAACATAATATACATTTATTGTGCGTTTAGAATTCATTTGGTGTTCAAGTTAAAATTATTTACATTTTAACTCATTGTTGTTGTTTCTTATGACCTCCTGATTTCGACGGGCATTTTAACTCTTAAACATGCTTATTTCAAATTATGTTTAAAATTTAACAACCAATATTTAAACTTTGGAAATATTTAATAACAATTACATGTGTATTATCCTATACTTTGAATTTTAAATATACAAAATTTTGATATTCAAATTTAAAAGGCATGTATTGATACATCATTCAAATTTTTCAGAACATTTTGAATTTAACTCAACGTTAATTCAATTAAAATCCTCTTTACACTTGCTATTCTGTATAACACATCTGAAATATAAAACCTGAAGTTTTATTTTTCAATCTCTTGAATAATTTCAGTTTGAAACATTTAGTCAAAATATTATTTATTTCTAAACCCAAAATTATTTATTTGAAACAAATATTAATTTCAATATCTTTATTACTTCAACAACTATAATTCGATTTAGATAATATATTACTATCTAATCTTAACGAAATACATACTTTAGCATCGGTTGGACGCAGTGATAACTAGTCAAACTTTTAACTGGTATATGTATTTCCAGCTTCATTATATCTCATTACATCAGGATAAATCAGATAACATCAGTATTAACTAGGTAAGTCAATTTGCATCTATTCATGTATCCTAGGATATCAAATCCATCTTCATTAAAATTAAATTATTAGTAACTACTGTCTATTATTTTCAAAAACAGCATTCAGTAAGTTGATTTAAAATATCTGTTGGATAAACTCCTTCTTTATAAACATGTTATAAATTGAAATTAGGTAATATCATGCAACATTATTATTATGCAGTTAAAGTTGTTCAAACAGATTGTACTGTTAAAAAGAAAATGCACATTTTTAACTATAGTAAAGCACTATTTATACACCACTCTATGGATCAGTGAAGTAAAGCGTATACCTGTGAAAATATGTAATTGAAATTAATGTCACTGGACAGGAATGTTTGACGAGCTATATAGAAATGCATATAAATGATGTATGTACTGCATTTCAAATATTTGAAATTTAATATTCACTGATTAGAATGGGAAATTGGACTATATAAGATTTAACAAAATATTTGAAACATTTTTATGTAAATAAAATTAAAATTTATTTTGATTTGACAACAAATTATGAATTTTATACAAATATTGAAATTAAAATATAACTATCCATATTTCATTACCTGATGATAATTCAATCGAGTAGTAGAAAATTAGTACTAACTTTTGAATCATTTGTGAGATATCAGTGATTACAAAAGTACACATGCTTATCTCAAAAGCATTCAATTCGAAAATAAGAATATTTAAAACAAAAACATGTAAATTCATTTATAGTTCAAATATTTGATCCTATTACAATATTTCCCTTTAACATTAGTATTATGTGTGTAACAGTAGCATAGAATCCCCAGGCAATTCTTTTTTTGAGGAGGAGGGGGGGCGTTGAATTGGTAACTAAACAGTTTGCTTCCCATTTCCCTAAATATCATTTCTCTGAACTTAAATGGGTTTCTAGGGAATATGATTTCCCTACTTGGTAATGCTATTGGTGTGTAGAGACAAAAAATATTTCTTAAATATATTTCTATAATTTTAAAGAATCAAGGGTGCTTCCTTATTATAACAGCCCCCGAGGATGAATCACCAAGCGTCCGAGATTTATCGCTAGGGTAGGTTGTAAAATCTCACCAAACGTTTGCAGTCCTAAAGAAACAGCACGTGTTTATATTATTGTCATATTGCTTTTTCGTTAATGAAAACCTTGGCGAAATCTTAACTGCGACCTTGGCTCAATCGGATTTATGGGAGCCACTATAATATGATAGTGCTGAATCAAGCTATATATACAATTTCTTTCTAATAATACAATGATTCTAGCTAAAACTAAATCTGCATTTCAATTTCTTCGTCTACAGTTACAATTGCAATATATAGATATTAGTTTATTAAATGGGATGTTTCTATTTACTTTTGAAATTTATTTTTACCTTTACTCTAAGGCAGGAATTTACTTTTATGCATCAAAATTCTATTATCTGTACTACTGATGGGAAAAAACCAGTACAAATAAGATAACCATATGCATTACCTAAAAAACATATTTTAGTTCATCTGGTGAACAATATCTTGAAAAATTATAAATATTTAATCAACTGAACCTGATTGACTAGTACCTACTTAATCAAATTTAAAACATTATAATTTTTATTACATAGTGTTTATGTTAATCCATGTCTAGCCAATCCGAATTTCTTATAGAAAGCTGAAGGTTAATTAGGTCCTTCTAAATTGATCATCATTCAATGAATCGTGAGTACAGTTAACCAAATTTAAAAGGTAGTTACAAAGTTTACAGTTAGTACATTACAAGGGCAGATTCAGGCAGAAATAAAAAGGGATTTACTTCGACACGTTTCTTTTATTGAACATTTGTTTTTGTAGTATATCAGTAAATAGTTATCGAAACTGATAATTTTTTTTTTGATTAATCATAAAATGAAGCAACTAGCCTGATAAAGTGAATTTTATGTTATTTTGGGATTTATGACATTGCAATAAACTTTTATAATTGAATCTATAGAACACAAGAAATGACACATATATCTGAAAAAAAAGGGGGGGTTATTGCCACAATGACCCATACCTGAATCTACATTAAGTTTCTTGTTACCATTATAGATATCAGATATTCTATATTGGTGAATGCATAATAAGCATGAAACCAGTCCAAGAATGCTCATGCTGGTATCTGTAATAGGAATATCACCCATATTTTTTAGAATGCCTCTTATAGATGGGTTTTGTGTTTATAAACTTTGCCTTTGCAGCTTCATGTGGCCTGAGCTAAATTGTATATGAATTTTGAGCCGGCCACGTGGAAGAACTGAAAATGTTAGTTCCCATAGAAATTCTAAAAAGTTGTGGTGCATGCTAACTTTCATGCTACCACTGCAAATGTTGACTATTTTATGATGACGAGCATATAATAAGTGAGAAACTAGTCCATGGATGCTAGTATCTGCAATAGGAGTGTCTTCTTCATTATATCCTATTCACAAATTGATATATTAGAATGTTGCAAAACTATAAGAGCAAAACAGTTTTATCAAGCTATTTTCATAAAAAATATTATGACTGGAGAAACAAATATGAGCAAGATAAATAGCAGATCTACTTTGAAGTTGAAATTGGGGCTGCAGCTAATATATTTCGCATGACGTCTTTGATGAACAAGTATTTTAGCTATATTTCAGGCATTTAAAACTAACTTGAATGTACTCGGAAAGCTGTATCTATTTACTCATATTTGTTTCCATTCACCTATTACGTGTACATATATTACATAGATGGTTATCATAGAGACAAAATATCAATTTAGAATGTTCTAATATTAAAATATGGAATTATATGAGGGTTTTGCTGTCTAAGAAAAGTTGAAACCACTTTATGTGAAATATCAGTTAGCACGAACTGTAGGCTAGGCACTATCAGTGCCTATTATATATTCCATTATATATTTATTTGTTACATATAAAGTAGTTAACATGAAATTTGAATTAATGTAAAAAAAAAAGCTATTCCTCTGAAAGTCAAATTTTTCAGGTAACACACTAAGTTAGAGTGCAAATCTCAACCAACTTGTTTATTTCTGGTGATATCAATTCAAATCCATAGCATCTATTCTATTGGTATATAACTTTTTAATACTTCTGTAAAGAAACCAGGCATAAAAAAATTAGGTGACAAATCAGATTCTTCAAGAAAGTATTACAAATTTATATTCTAAAAAGCAGCAGTTTATTAATTTTGATCTATTGGTATATTTTATTCACATAGAAACAAGGAGCGAGCTTTAAAGGAGAACTAGAGTCAGTATGTACATACTGATTGTCAAAATTTTCAATGTTCAAGTATCAGTTGTTACAGTGTAAATGTTTGAAGTAAATAAAAGTTTAATAAAGAATACCAAGAAATTAACTTATATATTTAAAAATATGCACGGGTTGTGACTGATGGACTTACCTGGTTAAAGATACCTCCCCCCACCCCCTCCCAACTACAGGAAAAAATCTATTCGAATTTTTTTTTAATTACACTAAATCAAGACACAAATCATATTGTAATTGTTAATGTGTGTAAAAATTTCCTCAAAATCCAGAAGAAGGTGTATTGAAGTACTTTAATTGTAAATCCATTGACGCAGTTCTATAAAAATATAGGTATGTCATTCTTTTGGTTTTGCCACTTTGTTATCTTTCGGTTAGTGACAGTGGCATAGCATTACTCACACCTATTCAAATGGTAAAGAAACCAATATGCATCTATTTGTTTAGAATTTAATGGGAACAGCAAACAATTGATATATATAATTTTCGAAGCATATCAGTTATTAAAAATTTTTAGCACAGAAAATTATTAGCATAGAGTGGGATGGATTACCCACCCTCTACACTAAATATTTTACCCAGGATTACATTGTAAGCCTGCATTTTTATTAATTTTAGATAAATTTTTTTAAAAAAATTCCACATTTTTTGTCCAAAATATTCCATTGTATGGGTTTTTCTTTTAAATCAAACACATAGTTTTGTTTACAAACTTGCATAAATATTTGAAACCGACTTCAAAAAAGGTTATGGTAACCCACATTTAAACGGTTATATATTTTGTTTTGGATAGGTAACTTGCTTTTTTGTAGTTAAAACATTAATAAAATAAAACAAATTGCCTCAAGTGCTATAAGTCATCAATGCAAATAGGATTAAAAAAGTTGCGATACACGTACGGAATACAATATAAAATGGGCATAAGGTGCCTTTAATAAACATAATACATATAACACAAGCATTTTAAACTGTATGCTGTATATAATTTTTTTCCCGTAAATGAAGCATTTTTATCATTGATCAAGTAGTAATAATAATAATATATTTTATTTCATTCTTTAGTTTAAAATCATATCAAAAGCTAATAAATATGTGTGTATGAAGTAAAATACATGACGAAATGCATGTAAGGAAAATGTAAACACGTATAATCTCGAAGATGACAGATTTTGTTTTAAACTGTCAAACTTCAAAGTGTATACTAGGCTCCGCCCATGACGTCATTTAACTTAACCAATAGCGAAGAACCGGCCTCACAGCAGGGGGTATAGCGAGTACGTTTTCGGAACATGCATTTCGGGTTTGGGTGCATTTTTGTTTATTGTAAAGTTTTTTCTTTATAATTTTATATTTGTTATTTTTTATTAAATTATACTGATTTTTATAGCATTAATATAACAATATTGTGCTAAAATAATTGGGTAAAAATGGTAATTCGTTAAAAAAATATGTGATTTAAATCAATAATTTTTTTTAAACCAAGTAATTAAAATAATCTAGATTTAAATGTTGATTTAAATCAATCTATCCTGCCGACCCCCCCCCCCCTTCCATTTTTTATAATTATACACTCCCCAGTTTATGAATCCTGAAGAACTCCGCGCGGGGGGGGGGGGGAGTACTTTATGACATGTTAATGGAAAATTGGATTTAAAAAAATTAAAAATATTTTAATTTTTATTTAATATAATTTATAAAACTTAATTTTTATTTAATAATAGCTAAAATAAAAAATTGAAAATTTTAAAATTATTAAAAAAACTTGTTAATACAAAATTTCGCTTTTAAATTGAAAAAAAAATCACTTATGACATCCCCCTATGGAAATTTCTAGCTTCGCACATGTTTACAGGTATATTTCCTTCTTCCTGTAAAAATTATTTTAACATTTTACATGTTGATTTAAATCAATCTATCCTGTCGACCCCCCCCCTTTCCATTTTTTTTAATTATACACTCCGCAGTTTATGAATCCTGAAGAACTCCGCGCGGGGGGGGGGGGGGGGGTACTGTATGGCATGTTAATGAAAAATTGGATTTAAAAAAATTAAAAATATTTTAATTTTTATTTAATATAATTTATAAAACTTTATTTTTATTTAATAATAACTAAAATAAAAAATTGAAATTTTTAAAATTATTAAAAAAACTTGTTAATAAAATTTCTGGCTTCGCGCATGTTTACAGGTATATTTCCTTCTTCCTGTAAAAATTATTTTAACATTTTAATTATTAATAACGTTTGCTCTTTTTAATTTACTAAACGCTAAAACATAAAGACATTAATTTTGTACCTTTTTTATTTACAAAACTAAAAACGTTCTAGGTTAAATAAAAAATAACTATATTTATTAAACAAATAATACGCAAACAGATGCGGATTTTAATTTATTAGATAATGTAAAGAAATCTAAAAATATCAGGATTATAAGAACTTTGATAGTAATAAATCAGCTCTTACAGGAAATAGCAGCGCCCTCTATCAACTGTTCTGGAACTACACATTCCCCGCTTTCTAAATCAAAATTTTCCGGCCTTGTATATTGCGTAGGCAACGCATATATTCAGTTGAGGTGCACGTAGTAAGTATGTGAGGAACCGAAGGCGGTGCCAATGTGACGTAACACACATACGTAAGACTCCTCTATATACGAGCTGACTCATCAAGCATATTGAAGCCCACTGTAGCTGGAAGCGCAGTCCATTAGCATTAGTTCTATTCGTATTTTCAATTTAAGAAGTATAATTGAAATAATTATGGGTGGTTGTTCTGCACCGAAGTGCTCCAACCATTCTAGAAAGGGTTTGAGGCTATTTCGCTTTCCTAGAAATGAAGAAAGAAGAAAACAATGGCTAATATATAATTGGATATCCGGTAATGGAGCATACTTTTGCGAGCTAAGTTCTACAATATTCTAATTGAAACTTCTTTTTTTATATAAAGTATTTATTTCAAATACTTATTTCATAAGTTCTGTAACTGTAGTGTGGAACCCTATGGGCTTCAATATGCTTGATAAGTCAGCCTGTAGTAGGGGAGCTCTAGTTCTGATTGAAGCCTACCATAGCTGGAAGCCCAATCCATTAACATTAACTCTATTCTTATTTTCACTTTAGGAAGTATAATTAAAATAATTATGGGTAGTTGTTCTGCGTCGAACTGCTCTAATCATTCTAGAAAGGGTTTTAGGCTATTTTGCTTTCCTAGAAACGAAGAAAGAAGAAAACAATGGCTAATAAATAATTGGATACCCGGTACTGGAGCATACTTCTGCAAGCTAAATTCTATAATATTCTAATTGAAACTTCTTTTTTTATATAAAGTATTTATTTTAAACACTCATTTTACAATTTCTGTGACTATAGTATGGAACCCTATGGGCTTCAATATGCTTGATAAGTCAGCCTGTAGTAGAGGAGCTCTACACATACGTATCGTGCAAGGTTCACTAAAAAGTAGGCTCGGGCGCGAAATTGCTGCGAGAAAGTCCCGTGACCTGAAACGGCAGCTGTCTTCATTGAAATAGCATTGCTAGCTATGGATATGAAGCTCTTTCGGAGAGAATTGAAGTACTTTTTCTCATTTAATTACATATTATGATGACCTTATGCTTTAAACATTAATCTGATAACATTTGACGATTGTTTTAAATTGATTTCAAATATTTTTTATTAAATATCATCTCTTTCTTGCCGGTTTTTCATAAGCCTAATACGTACCACACTGTTGGTTGTTGTTGAGACCCAGACCGTCCGACCTACCAGAAAGGTGCAAGGTAAGTGTTTGGACGGCCGGAAAGTGCCACCCAATTTAGACCGGAACCCAGTGGGGGAGGCATCCACAGGGACCGTACCCTCCTTCCCCTACCACCAACCTCCCGGAAGGACTTAAGGACCCACATGTTTAACGTTCTCGTACTCCGCATGAACACGGCGGTATTTGTGGTAGCGTGCAAATCCAGCGCGCAAACCATCGCACCCGAAATGTGCCAACAGCACGCGGTGTTCCCAGGTGGTCACCCATCCAAGTACTAGCCGCGCCCGATGCTGCTTGACTTCGGTGATCTAACGAGAACAGGTGTTATCAGCACGGTAGGGCCGTTGGCTGTACCACACTGTTGGTTATGCATTGACTTTTAAGATTTGTTTCCTTTATTTTTATGTTATCTACGCTTCATATATACGTGCATGATTGCGTTTTTATTTTACGTAATGCTTTTAAAAAGCGTTTATATGTCGTTTATGTCACAAAAAGGCTAAATGAACACTAGATAAGTTATGCTGTTTATAATATCTCAGCAAACTTTCTAAGTGCTTTTTGACTAGAAATATTAAAAGATATCTGCATCCCGGAGATCAACTAGGATAGTAACTATTTTTGTAAAGTGCGGTAAATTAATTGCATGTAAAAATGTAGTATTGCATGTATAATGGATTATTTATTGATGTTTGGCATGGCATGAAAAATCACTTGTATTATATAAAGTATTTTATTGAGTTTTCTCTGTGATGTGTAAAATTTCGATTGCATGCTTTGGAATAAAAGTAACAGAATTTGTTGATTTGAATGTGTTGTGCTGTAATGAAATCATGATTTTATCCAATACCATTCTATGTATCTTTACATTTCAGTAATAGAAGTTACGGTTTGAATTTTAACATACACTGTACACTTTCTTTCATATCCAGTCATGCTTGTTCTGAAATAAAAGTAACATTTGAATCTAACCCTGTAATGAGTTTATTGAATATCATTCTATATACGTTTCTTAACCCTGCTTTATTCTCCTCAAGCACCTCCTCTATAACAGTATTTATTTTTTATTTCAATTGTATTTCATACTACAGAGTATAGTATAGAGAAAGTATTTTTCTTTTTAGTTAGCCTTGGTAGGGAGATGTGTTAATCAAGAAGCAGAGATTCACGCGAGGTAATATAGCTGGATATAATTTTTTAAACAATTTGAAGTTATTTTATGTATTTCTTTCAGAAAGAGGATTTTCATTAGTTTGCCACAATTACAAATGACAATTAGTAAATAGTATTACATGATTCAAGTATGCAGTAGCGACTCATGAGTTAGGGCTGTGGTAGGGATGCAAATAAATTGTATCTTACACTAAACTAGCTTTTTAATACATTAATATAAAATAATTTATATAACAACATACCGATAAATATTTTATTTATTTATATACAAAGGACATTCTCCAGTCTTTTCGTTGAACGAACTCTTCAATAACTTTTTCATTGAAGTTTATAATTTTGTCCATTAAGTTCTTCCTTGCACTGAGCATAGCTAGCGCTGATAGTCGATCTTCAGACATAGTGTTTCATGTTCGTGGGGACTCCTTCAGCTTAAAGAAACATCGTTCTGGTTCCGATGTTTTCATTGGTGTTGTGAGGACAATTTTTATTATACAGCTCACTTCACCAAGTGAATTTTGAAGTCCGATGCTTACAATCAATTTGTGAAGATTTAAAGTTGCAGAACTTGATAATTCTTTTCGCTCATAAAGAACAGAAAGCTCCGTTCTCAGTTTCTCTTTATTTAGCATAAGACATGCTAATACTGTTTCATCTAATTCCTTTGAAGAAAATTCTTCAGAAAAATGAGAAAATTGTTCGGACGCCAAAAATTTTACAGCTGAAAGGTGCCCAGTGAATTTAAATCGTTCTTTTGCCTGGACACAAACTGTGTCAAAGACTTCTTTAGACATAATGGTTAGATCTTCATTTCGTTTTCACTTTTCAACTTCAGTTGATTCTCTTAATGTTTCTGATTGGGAAAAAGTGATTTGATCTCTTATTAATAAAATTGCGCGATAATACTCTAACGCAGAATGGACAGTGGAAGAGTTCGTATTGCGATTTTGAAGTTGATCATACAGCAGGTCAGCATGTGGCATAATACGGTGGAAGAACGAAAGCTAAAGAGTAAAGTTTGGTCATTCAGCATATGTAGAAGTCCCGAAACTGCCTGGACTGTAGTAGCGTTCTTTGAATTCTGCAGTTCTTCAAAGCATTTTTTTAACTCGTTAATATTTTCGTAAACCGTACTGATGATCCTAGAATTAAATTTACATCTAGTGTTGGAATTCTTTTGCAAACCAAGTCGATCACAGAAAGCGTTGCGGTGATTGCTAGAAAAGGTTGGTATTACGTTTAAACTACTAAAAAATGTACGCACTTGTGAATTTTGAGATGTTGCTTCTTCCATAATTAAATTCAGCTGATGTGCATAACAGTGAATTAAATGAACATTACTGTTTTTTAATTATGGCTTGTAATCTACTAATTTATCCACTCATTACAACAGCACCATCATAAGTTTGAGCTATAAGCTTCTCAAAGTCATTTTTCAATACCACATCCAGTTGTTCCAAAATCTACTGTGACAAACCCTTTGCATCTTGTGATTGGGGATTGTGAAACCCCCAAAATATTTTATACACTTAGCCTTCGTTTTCGTTGAGTTTTCTCAGAAACGTCTGTTGTGTTATTTACCATGATAGCTAGAAATTTTGCACGACTGATTTCATCAATTATTATACAATCCAATAACTCGTTTTGAATTGTCTTTGAGCTTCCTTTGAACACAGAGGCAAGCTTGCCAGCAAATTCTAGTAGTCCTCGAAAAACTCCAGGGTTAGCAGATTAAGAACTTTCGCCACGTAATGGTAGTTCAATCTTCCCACAAAACTTAATGCAGTCAATTAGTTTTGAGAGTATCTCTCCATTTTTTTTTCACTTCCTCGTTGTACTTGACTGTATTTCTCGTGTCACAACCGCATAACCAGTTGTATTTAGCATAAATTTCTTGATTAAATTTTTGTTGGTACGCACTCTTTCTGCTCGACGATGTCTGAATAATTTTTAAGTCCAGCAGAGGACGATCATTACTTTTAATGCAATTTTTCTCAGTCAAAGATAATCGTGAAAACACAATTTTCTGCAAAGACAACACCCTCATCGTTGAAGTAGCTTCTAAACATACAGACATTAATTAAACAGTCATTATTTATTCCAAAAGAAACAAACAAGCAACATGAACGAACAGTTTCTGACTCATAAACAGGAATCAAACACGTGTCATACAAATAAAGCTCGAGATGGAACTGCATCTTATGCAGCACGCCGCAATCATTACGACAGGCAACGCCCCCCCTACGCATCACTCTGAGCATGCGCACCAAGCCTTTTAGCGGAGAAAATGAGCTGTGAGTTTTGAAGTTCGAAAGACACTTTTCCTACACGCTTTGAGAACATTCATACGGAAATTGATCTTCCAACTTACGTTGCGGCCACAAAAATTTGTTTATGAACTTCGATCTGCATTCGCTCAGTGCCAACTCTATGCGGTAAAATTATACAAATGTGATGAATAAATAAAAAAATATATTTTGAAATAAATTACACGGGTTGCTGCAGCTCTGCAGCACTTATTGACGAGCCGCTACTGCATGTATGTAGTTACAATATTTCACAACAACCTAATATTTCATCCACTACATTTTATAAACAATGGACCCCACTATGACCCCTTAATCTGTTGCTTGTAGTACACTCCAAAATACTTAATGTAATATACCATTAAAACATTGATAAATATACCACTTAAAGCATTGATAATCTAAAGTACTTCATAGGAATGCTGTTGTGAATTTGAGATTGGATTTAAATATTTATGTCAGCTTTATATGTTCATGGATGCAGTTATCTTATCTGCAATGAGAGCCTGATTCATACTTTGGAAATATCTTCTATAGGCGAAGTTCTCTCAAGAGTTTCATTTTTAATAAATTAGAAACCAACTGCATGGTAGAATTTAATATATCAGTTCTCATAGAAATTCACATTATTGTGACATATGGCAAGTTTTCTTGCTGCCATTGCAGGTATTAACTATTCCATGTTGATAACATATTTTTTAAAATAAAAATATCCCTTACTTTATATTACGTTATAGGCATGAGTACTTAGAATGTCAAAGTTATTGTACACAAATATTTGTTCAGAAATTATTTAAAAACTGTGATTCCTGTGCAGGGATAACTAAAACGTGTAAATCTATGAAAGTAAGAAAATCAAATGTTTTTTTAAAACTACACTAAAAATTTACATACACGATGGTTTAAGAAAATATTATATGTATCCTGAAATTGCTATTTAAAAACATCATATCAATTTCATACCAAATCCTTTCTGACACAGTTAGAGATGTGTGTCGGTAAATGTTCCATTTTTATTACATTTTAATAGATTTGAAAATTTCCTCTTTGTACACTGCTTTTTAAAAAGCAAGTAACTTTACAAATCTTTGATTATTTAGTTTTTTAATTTTGAGGAGACGGATCAGTCATGATAACAGTCATGATGACGGATCAGTCATGATAAAATAATTTGAGGAGACAGAAAACCGGGGTCCAAAATTTGCAAATATGGCGCCAGATTATCAGATATCGAACTAAAATGGGATATGAAATGAAAAAAATTAATTTTAAACAAAATATTGAAATATAAATATATTTTTTCCAAAAGCATTAGGCTGAATTCTCACTGACGCGTTCGTCCGTTGCGTTGACGGTCCGTCAGAGAAGCAACCCAAAGCATGGATTCACACTAATCCGTCAACGCATGGAGTTCTCTAGCGGAAGAGTTTCTCATCTTTTTCCACGCTATATGAGGTGAAAGGAGTGCAAATGAGGTGGGAAAGAAGAAATTTTTGTGCGGATCAACTTGACTGGTTAGGATTTGTTTACTATTTTGACAGCAGCTGTTTGATAGATTTTCATATTTTTTCTCTAATAATATATTCATATTGAGGTCTGCTGCGGTCTGGTCCATTAGCTTAGGCTCGAACTGTTCCATGAGTTGGGTCAGGCTCAGTAGTTAAAAAATCGGGCCGGGTTTAATTTTGAAAAAAAAATTAAGTGAATTTTAATAGAGTACATGAGATTATTGTGTTGAATTTAGCTATATGTAAATTTAATTGAATTTAGCTAGGGGACACGGTACCTCAATTATGATTAAAATATCCATATTTTATTGCATCAAATTAAAGCTACTGCCTTTTCAAGTATGTATACAAAATATTAGACATGTATCTACATTATTTAAAATGTTATAGATATTTTTCAGATGCAAGGTGGACAGATGCAAGGCGTACCGAAGTGGGCGTGGCCGAGTTTGCCGAAAAGTACATCCTCACAAAAATTTTATGAATTATTTTTCTTCCCATTTTTTTTCAGTAAAATATGTTTTGAAATAAAGTAAATGAAGTGAAATAATTTCATTTTAACCGTAACCAGTTTTAGTGAAGGTTATTATATCTACGGGGGGGGGGGGGGGGGTTACAATGTAAGAAAATAAACAGGCGCGGGTTTTCAAGGGAATAAAGGTTGGAAACCGCTGTTCTAAATCAGATTGCAAGTTGTGTACATGTATGTGCATGCAAGTTGTGTAGTGTGTATAGGAGACGGTTTGTGCGCAAGTCAATGGAATGGTCGTAAAGATCTGTAAACTTGGCATAATTAAATGTGCATCTAGACTTTCTTGTGACCAGGGCCCCCACAATGGATGGGTGGGGGGTGGGGGGTCAGTTGGTACTACAGTACTGGGGCCCGGCGACCGTTAAGGACCCGTGAATATTGCTGAGGATAAAATATTTATACATTTGCTTATGAATATATAATTTTTTTTCTAAATTAATTGAAGGTTTTGAAATTTACGTATTATGTGTAATTATAAAATTACAAATATAAATTATATATAAAGCCTAAACACAACCTGTAAGTTTGAATGAAAGAAAAGTACAAAACATTTTGTAAACATCTGATTGGATTCTGTGTCTCATTTCTGAAATAGTCAAAAAAGCCTCAAAGAAGGGCCCCTTTGTTCAATGCAAGCCGTCTGGGTACAGATAGCTCCAGTGTCATTGTGTTCCGAGGCAATAAAAACCGATCAGGGAGAAATTTTCTAGAATTACACCTAAATAGATACGTTTATGACCCTAGTGGGTTGCTCTTGTTCATTCAAGTTTAAAGCTCATATCAATCACAAGCAACTAACTACTGAGACCACAGTGACTGAGACTACCCGTCTACAAATTTCTTTTGTGAAATTATCAGTTTGGAAAGGGGGCGATCCTGCTCTTCGAAGTCGTAAACCAATTAACGCGACGGGGTATCCATGGTGTTGGACTGAATGCAAGGTAGTATAAAAAAAAAAATTCTTGGTTCTCCCTCCTGGCATGAACTTGCTTCCCACGTTGATTTCAGAGATAGCCGATATTAAAAAGCACAAAAAGCAGGTTTATTTTAATTTCTCGTGCAATTATATGATAATCTCATATGTGTTATCAGTGCTAGTTGCTAGTGCATCTCTCAACACGTGACTAAATGTTATAAAAAATATTATTCGTTGAATCAAATCCCAATGCTACCATCTAAGATTTAAGGTATGTTCAAAATAATTTTCTTATAGTTTTCAAATATTATTTTCAAATATATTAATCTTAAAAAAAGTTAATTTTAGAATTAATCAAAATTTATTTTATCAAATTTCTATACTTTTTTATAAATTCAATCCTCTAAAATAACTATAATTAAATATGTACAAAACTTGAGAGAAAATATTGCATTATGAAAGGAAAATGGATGCTTTTGTGTTTATAATGCTTTTTTAAACGTTCACTTTATATTGTATGATTTTATGTTGAACTTGCTAATTACTAGGAATTGTGCTCGTTGAAAGAGAAAATTCACACATTCTCTATTATATATTTATTACCTTTCGCCGAGGAATATTCAGGGGATTCAGCATCAAATTCTGGATTCAAAAAGAATTTTTATTTCCTATTTTTTCCCACTTTTGATTAAAAAATTTCCCTTGCGTCATCTATTTCTTGGAATTGACTAAGGATATAGCTTAGACGATGATTTATGCAGTATCGATTTTCGAAGGGGGTACAGGAATTCACTAAGAATTTCAACTTCTAGTTGTGGAGGGGTCACTTCAATTTAAAAAATTTACATTTTCCTTGCAACATCTATTTTTTTAAAATGAGCTTAGATGATGACTGATATCGATTCAGCATCATATTTCAGAGGAAGTAGGGAACCTCCTGCCCCCTCTGGAATTTAGTTTTCTAGGGATTTCTACTTGCGGTTCAGAACATTCCCTTGAAACGTATATTTTGATTGACTATAGAGCTTAGATGATGACTGATAGAAATTTAGCATCGAATTTCAGTAAGGGTAGCGGGCTGAGGATTTACTAAGGATTTTCACTTCCAGTTCTTTTCTCAATTCGGAATAAAAAAAATCATTTTCTTTTAAACATTTATTTCTCAAAATCGACTATAGATAGAGCTAAATGATGACTGATATGGATTCAGTATAGAATTGCTTAGGGGTTGGAAGAATTCATTAAGGATTTCCACTTCTGGTTCCACAGATGTCACTTCCGATTAAAATATCACAATTTTCCTTACAATACCTATTTCTCAGGATTGGCTGTAGGAATAGCTTAGATAATGACTGATATGGATTCAGCAACGAATTTTGCAGGGAGTAAGGGGGTCACTAATGATTTACACTTCTGGTTCTGGAATGTTACTTCCGATTTTTACAAAAAATCGTATGACTATGCGAAATACAGAGGGTATTCACACATTTTTGTAACGATTTTGACTTTCTCCACGAATTGAATTTAAATTAAAAAAAAATAAAAACCTGACTGGCATCAAGTCGGAATAGGGTTTAGTTATCGTCTGCATCATTAAATATATTCTTTGCTTTAAAATGTCGCTAGAAAATAAAGAATGGACCGAAGGCTATATTTTTGCGCTTTCCGAAGAGAAATACTCTTATTAGATAATAATACTCTTATTCGATTATTAAAAAAAGATGTGAAAATAATGGTTTTAATATTTCTACACGTAAATTTAGTGACATAATTAATAAAAAAGGAAAGAAACGTCAAAGTTTACATTTGACTGTGAAAAAGATAAAAAATGCATGCACAACAAAGGTTTGTTCAGAGAAAACAAGGAAAGTTTTGCTAAATGTTTATAGGTTTATAGTTTATAAAGTTTGCTACGGTTATTGCTGGATTCTCTTATAACTGAAAACTTAAAATAAAGAAAGTAGAAAAAAATGTCAAAATTAACTCGGATTACTATCAGAAATATGTATTAACACCTGTTTTCAAAAAAGACATTCCATCACTTTACCCAAACAATCTTCACTGTGTTAAGTTCCATCAGGATAAGGCTACCAATCACACCTCTAAATCTACTGCTATATTTTTTGAAAAAATGAGAAATGAAATCGGAATGGAGGCTATCCAATTTAGATGCATCCCACCTAAGTTCCTATGTCCTATGTATTACTGTGCATTCGGACTTTTAGAACAAGCTCTTTATACGCGGCATCCCAAAACATTGGATGGACTCGAGAAGATTTTGGCGGAGTGGAACAAAATCAACCTTGTTATTTTAAGAAAAGCTCTTTTATCTTGGAAATCAAGATGTAATATGATAGTTCAACAACAGGACTATCAGATTGAACATATTAGAAAATAAAATTCTTATCTTTGTTTATATATATATTTTTTTCAAAATCGTTGCAAAAATGTGTGAACACCCTCTGTAAATGTGCAACTGAGTATAAAAATATTTCGTTTAAAATGAAATGTACACACCACTTGCCATCATATGAATGATCTTTCATAAACTTTGTTATATTGTGTTATATTTCGTACTTGATATATTTTATTAGACTGTATAAACTGTGTTATTTTTTTGTGTTATATTGTATTAAACCTTGTACTTAATATATTTTATTAGATTCAACTCTATCCCTAAATAATACATAAAATAAAAAAAGGTAACCCCCCCCCGCCCTTGTTTTTACCTAGGGCCCACAGCTCGACTTAGTACCCGGGCCCAAAATTGAATGTGGGGGGCCTGCTTGTGACTAGTTAATTAACTGATATAAAGTAGGATTACTTTAAATTTTCTACTTTGTTTTGGTTGATTTGCTGGTGTGAAATGTCTGATGTATATCTGAAGATTGAAAGTAAGAAGTTATAGTCTCATGAAGATGTTTAACCATAGTAAGTTAAAAATTTAAAAATAAATGTAATGATATAATTTGCTTGCTCGTATATTTTTCATCATGAATCAATATACTATAATATATTTGATTTATTATTCTGAAAGTATATCATAGTGTGTGTGTTAAACGATTAGTTTCTGTATTTTTATATGTTTACATTGCATTTCGATTTGATATATATTCTCTTTTAGATCTAAAAAATCTGATGTGGGCAACACATGACTTTCCTTATATAACGCAATGAATTTACTGCTTTTACAGTAAAAATATATAGGTTATTCTTATAGTAGATACTTATATTCTATCCAAGATAAAATAGGTTATTCTTATAGCAGATATTTATATTCTATCCAGGATATTGAATTTTTCACCAATTAGTCGTCATTTTCATTGATATAGCGTGATTTTTATGCATTTGGTGAGATTTTTGTAATTTAGCAACATTTAAAAAAGTCGCCAAGTTGGCGACATTCCGCCAAAATCTCTCCAAATGTTATGGACGGAGAAATAAATTATTCTTATAGCAGATAAATGACTATTGACGTTCAAATACAAAATTATTACTCGTATAATAGTATCTTTTCTCATAAATGGAACGAGCTAGATCCATGAGAATGATGTCCCCAAATTTATCGTATAATATTACATATGAAAAATGAAAATGTTTTTCAACAGTTAAAATTTTTTTTAAATTTATTTGATTTTTAGATAATTTTTTTTTAAATGTGCAATATCTCGAGAACGGTTTATGCTAGTATTCTAAAGTTTATGTTAATCGTTTTCTAAGGGAAAATTACATAAGAAATGTCTATTTACGTAACTTTATTAAAGGTTTTGATTTTTAAAAAAATTCATTCGAAAATTTAGGAGGGTTCTGAACATTCGTTTGTGTTTAGAAACAATAGGCTTCCAGTATTCACGGATTGTAATTTTTTTACCAAATTTTATTCGAATCCCTTCATTCATTCGTGAGATATCGTCTTCACAGACTCACTGACACACACACACACACAGACATCACCTCAAAAATGTTCGATTCTTGATCAGGGATGCTTGAAACGTGCTCTCCCGTCGAAAACTCGAATTTTAATTTTTGACCCCGTCACCAATTGTGTATAATGAAAATTTTTGAATGATTGCTTGTATAGAAAACTTTCCGAACATATTTCTGTAAATTCGCGTATTTTAAACAAAATTCATTAAAAATAACATCGCCTCCTGTAATAACATTGACTGGTTTCAAAAAGCGAAACAAAACTTTCAGATGATTTATATTTTTCAGAAAGGGAAATATAGTTTTATTATATATGTACCCTTACAAAAAAGCCCAGTACTGCATATTTAAATTGTGTTCGAGTAAAATTAATGTTATTTGAGTACTTATTTCATATTTTAAATTAAAAAAATGATTAAATTAATTTTGCTACTATCCTTTAACATTGGAGTCTACGGGGATGTTCCTGACATTTTACTCCAAGTGACGTTGCGTCTTTACGTGCTCTCATTGGCTAGAGCTGAAGTGGCGCAACCTTATAATTATAATAACCTTAAATTAAAAAAAAAAATGATTAAATTAATTTTGCTACCATCCTTTAACATTGGAGTCTACGGGGATGTTCCTGACATTTTACTCCAAGTGACGTTGCGTCTTTACGTGCTCTCATTGGCTAGAGCTGAAGTGGCGCAACCTTTTAATTATAATAACCTTGGTACCCCCATTTTTTGAATGTAATAAAATTTAATTAATGAAATGTAATGTAATAAAATCTAATTAATATAAAATGTGTGAAATTAAATTCTGCTAGATTTTTAAAAAATTACAAGAACATCATTAGAAAATACTATATAAAGATACAAATAACTTGCTATAAAATGAAATGAATAAATAGTATACTGTACTTTCGTCTTTTAAGATTTAAAAATCCAACATAATGAAACTTCATGAACTAAACTAATGTTTCAAGAAAGAAGTACATTTTCCCAAATTAATATAAATTTTACAATGTTGACTACTTTAAAAGAAAATTTTTGATTAAAGTTTACATTATTCAACCTTAAAAAAAGAATATAAATAAATTTTGAAAATATAAGTATAAATGTACTTTTAGTCATTAATTTCTTAATAAAAATATCTTTGGTTTAATAAAATAATTTAAATTAATCATATTCTTCAATATTGAAATTTCTGCATGTATCTGAGGTTGGGAAACACGACTATAAAATATACATTATATTACGAAAAGAGCACTTACTTATTCACATAAAAAAAGCTAGCATTGCCAGGAATTTAAGATGCAAATCCTTGATTAAAATTCTAGTTGAACTTGTAAGAAGTCTTCGAAAACCAACAAACACTTTCCGCGCGCTGCAAGTAAACTTCATCTGACGTCACAGATGGTATTCGTGGCAAAGGAGTGGCACCCCACTGATTTCTAGCTTTATTTATGTTTGATTCTTGAAGTTATTTTGTGTGTTCTTGTTATTTTTTCTGATTTTTCAGTTATAAAATATAAATAAACGGTCTTTTTAAAGACCACATTATAAAGTTATCAAATTTAAAATTATTTGCTGCTTTTATTGGAAAGAATTTCAAAGTATATAGAGGTAAATAAAGCTTTTGCTGTTCTGCTACCATGCCTAGACAAAAGCATGTGTGCCAAAATAAAAAATGAAAGTTAATAAAAGATGGTGTTCGGGATAGGAAGAAAAAGGAAATGACACTACATTGTTTGCCCATGATAGTTCGAAAACTGGAACTAATAGTTTGAGACTTTCAACATTAGAATGTTTGCCTTGTCAACAAGATGGAATCATAGAAGATCCTCCAAATTACATACACTCATGTCCAAAAGTTAAGCATAGTTGCTGTTTATGTGAAACTTTCAGGAAATCTACATCGGAATGGAAGGAAACGCGGTATATGGGTGTAATAAGGTTATAGAAGAAAAAATCAATGCAAAACAAGGATAATAACGACTTTTATAATCCAAAGAAAAGAGTTGAAAGAAAAAGAGCCACAATACGAGTGTCAACCTCAGTGAAAAGAATGATTAACACAATGTGATGCTACAGTTTAATACGGTGTATGGGAACCTCGGATAGCCACGCATGCTGCCCAACGATTTTCCATATTTTCGATGAGGGTTTGGATGAGTTGTGTGCTCAAAGAGTTTCAGGCCTCACGGAGATCAGTCTACAAGATGTCTCCCGAGCATATTCCGCACATGCTCTATTGGATTCAGATCGGGAGAGTTGGTAGGTCACTGCATATGCTGGATATCTTCAGTTTGAAGGAAGTCGTTGACCAAGACGGCACGGTGATGAGTCGCGTTATAATTCATGAATATGAAATCAGGACAAACAGCACCTCGAAACAATCGAACGGTAAGCTCAAGGACTTCGTCTCTGTATCTTTGACCGGCAACCGGCCTCGTGTAAAAGATGTGAAGGCCTGCGCGATCGTTCATCATGATGCCTGCCCAGACCATGACTCCCTCAAACGGAAAACGATGTCTTTCCGTGATGTTTCCCGGGTGAAAACGCGTTCCACGTTCTCTCCAGATCGTGATACGACGAGAATCAGTTTGCAGGCTATACCTGGACTCGTCACTGAACATAACATTGCCCCACTGTTGTCCACTTCACTGCCAATGTTCCAAACTCCACTGTAAACGCGCGCGTTTCTGTGCAGACGTCAGGGGAATGCAAACTGCTGTTCGTCTGGCATAGAGACCAACATGTCTGAGTCTCCTGTAAACAGTTTGTCTCGAAACAGTGACTCCTGAGGCGGCTGTCAGGGCTGAACCCAGTTGTTTGGCAGAACGATTCCTCTGACGTCGCGCAGTTACCACCAAATATCGGTCTTGTCGAGCGGTTGTTACACTTGATCGACCTGGTACTGGTCGTCGGTTAACATCTCCAGTGGTTTGGAACCCCTGCCACAGTCTGGAGATCACACACTGAGGCACATTCAGAATTCGAGACGCTTCGGTTTGGGATCGACCGGATTCCAGCATTCCAATAATTCGTCCCTTCAAAAGCATGTCCAGTTGGCATCTTTGTGACATCTTTTGTCCTTTTTGATTGTTAACAATGCTCTGTACCATAGCAATTGCGAAATGCTGCCTCAACTGGCGATGCCGCTCGTGGCCGATTTATATTCGTTTCGGCATGGGCCGATGCTTTGCGCATGTCGACGTCGACTGAACTCTTTGCATATGCACAATGATTTACCTTAGTCCCACGATTCGCCACAACTGATTGTGAACCATTATATCCATATTAACTCCGAATCATTTTACGAATTATGCTTAACTTTTGGACATGAGTGTATAAGAATAATTTGAAAACAATTCTTTGGACATGAGTGTATAAGAATAATTTGAAAACAATTCTTTGGACATGAGTGTATAAGAATAATTTGAAAACAATTCTTTGGACATGAGTGTATAAGAATAATTTAAAGAAACTTTTTGCCAATCTTTTATGTAGCAAATGTAAAAGTTCCCCTTTGCGAATGGAATTTGGTGCAAAGCACGGGTTTCCCCAGTATTTGAAAGTAGTGTGTGTGTGTGACCTTCTCAGAAATGACATCGACACTTCAACTGTGCTGATTCATCGAATAGTATTTTGATGTTAATTTGCGTGCGGTTCAAGCCTTCCTAGGTATTGGACGAGGCTCATTGTGCTTTAGATATGTTCTTCATGTGTATGAATATGCAACCTATGTCCAGCAGGACTTTTCATTTACATAAACAAATGTTATATTTAACATTTACTACCTTTTCTGATAAACAACTACAAGATGTGAAACGTGAAGTGAGAAATGGTTATGGGGATTTTCGTGCTAATGATATTGTAAATACACTCATTGCCATAAAAATTTGCGCACCAAGAAAGAGAATCGAATGAAATTTTATACACTTAGACACAACTTTCTATTTTTTTAAATAGTTTTTTCTTTTACTTTTCATAGTCTTTTAGGGGATAAGATTTAAATTGCTGAATTTGCAAAACAATGAGATTGAATGCTTATTTTTATTGGCATTTCTAATTGACACATAAATTTACAAAATACAGAAAAGCACAAAACAAGTCTGAAAAAGTATTTTTCTGAGCACTATGACAAATCATTTTCGTCAGTCACTTAATGGTAGCTACGTTTCTATCATTGATGTGAAATATTTTGTTCGTTCGAAATTCTCTTGCATCAAAAATGACATCATCCATCTGGATAACTGAATTGTTGTCGTTCCAATCTCGGAATGAAGATGTTCTATCACTCAACTGATTATAAATACCTTTTGAATCATCCACCTGAAAACAGTGAAATATAGAAACGAAATACGATCAGTATGATTGCAAAAGATTATGGATCCGTTTTATACATAACTAGTTATTTAAGCCTGTCAAAGACAGATAAACTAACTCTCTTAAAAAATTAAGCTGCAACATTTTTAAATGATTTTTATTTTCTTTAACAATGTATGGTGCATATCGTAGAAAATAGTTGTCTCAACAGAAAATTGGCCCAATTAGGTTCTGCCCCGTGGTTGAGTTTCAGACTTTTATTACACTGCCTAGAAGTATAGTGTGACGACTCTCCATATCTACCAATAGAGCATGGACACGTGACGTCCCACGGAGTTTTGCTCTTACATTTCCAAAACAAAAATATCGGATGTGGGCAGCATATGACTTATAATGAAATAAATTGACTCCTTTTACAATCAAAAAATAATGTATAAGATCCACGGAACTGTGTTTTTAACGTTGAATTGTACATTTGGCGATTTTCCTGATGATAACATATAAAACTATTTCAAAGCACCCAATTAGCTTATATTTCGCGCAACTCTAAATAAACAAATATCGATATTGATAGCATCCTCAATAAGCGACATAGTTCATATATTAAAATATTTTAATAAATAATCCATCAATTGGGCGTCATTTTCATTAATTTAGCGTCATTTTCGCAATTTTGACGATATTTTCGTCAGGCAATACGTCGCTAGATTATTTGCCAAGTTCGCCAAATGCATCAGCAAGTACAACAGACAAACGGAGAGAAAAGCATTTCTTATAGAAGGTATGATGGCCATATGACGTAAAGCAGAATTTGCGAAACATTACTTCCCCCTATTTGGCGTCATTGTTATCAATTTTGAGACATTTTTGTCACTTTGGCAACATTCAAAATAGTCACACTAACTTTGTGACTCACAAAGTTAGTGAAATACCGCTAATTTTTTTGCCAAGGGTTAAGGACAAGAACGTACGGTTATTCTTATAGTCTACTCTTATATTCTTTCCAAGGTATTAAACTCAATTAGTCGTCATTTCATTGATTTAGTGTCGGTGTTATCAATTTAGCGATTTTTTTTATCAATTGGGTGACATTTTCGTCAATTTGGCAACATTTTAAAAGTCAGCAAGTTAGCGACATTTAGCCAAATTCGTTGTCAAAATCTCGCCAAGCGTTATGGACGGAGAAATAAGTTATTCTTATAGCAGATAAATGGCTATTGGCGTTCAAATACAAAAGTATTACCCAAAGTATCTTTTCTTATGAATGGAACGAGCTAGATCCATGAGAATGATGTCACCACATTTATCCCGTGATATTACATGTGAGAAGTGAACATATTTCACAATAGTTAATTTTTTTTATGTAATTTTTTGATACATTTATTTGAAGAATGTGCAATATCTGGAGAATGGTTCATGCTAGCGTTTTAAAGTTTATGTCAATCGTTTTCTAAAGAAAAATTACATAAGAAATTATTATTTGCGTAAGTCTATTAAAGGTTTTGATTTTTTGATCATTTTTTCAAAATTTCACCCGAAAATTTAGGGGGATCTGAACATTCGATTGCGTTTAAAAACAATAGACTTCAGTATCCACGGATTGTAATTTTTGTACCAAATTTAGTTTGAATCGCTCCATTCGTTCGTGAGATATCGGCTCCTCAGACTCACTGACACACACACAGACATCACCTCAAAAACGTTTGATTCGTATTCAGGGATGCTTGAAACGTGCTCTCCCGTTGAGAACTCGAATTCGAATTTTCGACCCGTGACAATACTTTCCTTATACATTATACTATGTATATAAGGAACGTTCGAATGCTTTGCAGTATGGAAATTTTCATTATTTCTGCATTAAAAACGCTTACTTTAAAAATTTACAAACCTCTAATTTTAGTAGGATATATCTAAATTTATCTTCTTTGATGGATATTTTTAATTTACCGGAAAATGAAATATTCACTTTCAATCAAATATATACACGAGTTTAAGAAAATTCGTTATGTACCTTTTCCTTTTCACTCGCATATACACTGCATAATTTTCTAGTCAATGTATACACATCTTTAGAACGTTAGCTAGTGACTACGGTGAAAATGAGTAGTAGTGTACATTCACTTAAAATCACTTAAAGTGCACTTTAGCAAATGAAATCTTTAAAAATATATTGTCACTCAAGTATTCGAAATAACTTATTTTCAACACAAAGGTAAATTTCGATGTTTAATGGATTTAGTTTTAATTTTTATTTGACATCATCGTCAGTTACCAACCATTATCAACCATTACCAACCATTATCAACCATTATCCGCTATGGTAAAAATAATGCCTTTTTGCTCTGACGATTCTGCCTCATTCTACTATGCAGGCTGTTTATTTACGGTCGTGCTCATGCTCTATGCTAGAATCTGTTCTCTGAAAGCAGCTACCGATAGACGGCGTCGATGTCTAAAACCATAGAGCGTTAACATTAAAATTAATGCGAATTTAATGCTAAATGAGCGATATCTTTCAAAATACGTAACTAAAGAATTGGTGTTGTTGTTGAGACCCAGACCGTCTGACCTACCAGAAAGGTGTAAGGTAACTGTTTAGAAGGCCTGGAAGAGCCACCCAATTTAAACCGGAACCCAGTGGGGGAGGCATCCACAGGGACCGTACCCTCCTTCCCCTACCACCAACCTCTCGGAAGGACTTACGGATCCACGTGTTTAACGTGGTCGTACTCCGCGTGAACAAGGCGGTAGTTTTTACAGTGGCGGGAATCGAACCCAGGCCTACCGAGTGCAATTCCCGTGCTCTAACCGCTGGGCTACCTCGCCCTTTGTTTCGAAGGCATTATAAGCCTTCTTTTTCAGCCTAAAGTACAGGTAGAACAGTATGCGCCCTTAACAACCAGTAAGAACGAATTGTTTGTTTGCTGAATGAACAGTTCCTTCTTATACTTAACTGCGTTTGTTTAGGACGTATCAAAGGAGCTTATGTATGTCGTATCAAAGGTGTTTCTGCATTATTTAAGTATCGGGCACTTATTTAGGATCCAGGTAACACCGAATAATTCGTTCTAGTATTTAATAATTATAGGTAGTCCAAGCTATTATACATAAGCAGTCCATAAGACAGTACATTTATAAGTTTCATATAGCTATACTAGCATTAAAAGTTGCAAAAAATGAAGTTGCAACTGTTTTCTTAATAAGTTTTATTTTGTTTAACAATGCAAATGCTTGGTGCTTATTCGTCTTATCCAAAAATTGGTTCTGCACCGTGGTTGACTTCAACATCTAGGTCACTGGGGGAGCGGATCAAGGATTTGGAAAGCCTCATTTGTTTTTGGTTACTTTAATGAGTACTTTGCATGATTCCTTTTATTGTATAATTATGCAGCATTCAATTTCATTTAACTTACAGTCATTTCAAGTCTGTTGTCATTGTTCTGAAAACTGAAAACCTGACTACGTTAAGTTCTGTCCGATCGTCGATACTATAACTATAAGAAGATGGAATATATTCAATCTTTTTAAGTACTATAAGTGTGCAAAGATTCAGCTTTCTAGGTCACCAGGGGGTTTCTAGAGGATCTTAACAGGCTTTTGGGAAAAAAACGCATTTTCTCTACCCCGGAGAGTAAATCGGCTCCGTTAGGTTCTGTACCATAGTCGATACTATAAATTTGACAAGATGCAGCCTTCTAGATCAAATCAAAGGGGGGTGCTTCTGGAGAATTTGAAAGTACATTTTATCTGCCTCCCCCCCTTTCTTCACCCCGGAGGGTTAATCTAAAATCCGGCTCAGTTATTATATGTATGAATATGCATATTTTTAATATATCTTTTAAACTACGTATTAAAATGACAAGCCAAGTTGTATCATAGGCGTAGCGAAGAACTCAAAGAGTTGCTGAGGTCGATTGCTGAATTTCATTTTCCAATATGATCCCCTTTCAAGAATAATTGCAATTTTTTCACTATCGGAGGAGGGAGAGGACCCCAGCTCTGCCTACGCCACTGAATTTTATACATTCTTCGTGATTTAAAATGCTTCTAATACCAGAACTACATTTTTTTCTTTTGTTTTAAATATTGAAATATTTATTTGACAACAATCTGAGTTTAAATATTTAAAAGTAACCTAATTTATGTCCGCTTTCATGTGTGAATAAAATTTGCATTCGCCATCTATTTCTGTATTAGGCCATTAAATAATTGTAATTGCACATTTCACATTAATCTTCCGAAAATTCGAGCCAAGTGTATTTTTTTCTTGTTAAAATATCACTGTTCATTTTGATTAGAAAGTGTATGGGAATTTTGCAATAGAGGGGAGTCGTTGGATTAACGGTTGATGCTCTCCAGCCAGCAGTGCTTGACGGCTTCTCCATACAATAAGAGGAGCAGGGCATCTCCTGATAATTCTCTCCTCTTAGGTGTCAAAATAGAAACTCTGGGATACTAGTTTAGGTCGCTAAGCAATAGATTTGTGTAAATATCGACCTAAATCATAAAATAATTCAAAAACGAATTCAAAATTATTCAAAAGAACGCTGAGATGCACATGTATACGTTGAGAAATACCTGTGTACCAAATTTCATGATTATACGACGCTTAGATTTCGCGCTACAACTGCATACACAGACAGACAGCTACTGCTATGTACAGCTGCTGAAAGAAAAACGCCCCACCCTCTGTTAATCCAGCATCGTTCATCGTAGTGAAAATTGAAAGATACCATTCGATTAGGAATAACACCCTTTGCAAATTAATGTGCGTAAAATTTGCATAAAGGACCGTCTTCTTATTTAAACGCTCACAAATTTTGAAATTTTCAATGGCAACACCCAAGTTTGACAACATAGTTCGAATCTAGAGCAAAATTCAACCTGTGATACCAAATTTCAAGTCATTTGGGTGAAGCGTTTCTGAGTTGTGAGTATGTAAAATGTTGAGCTCCTAATGTTAAATTAATTTCCAAGATTTCCATTCATATTTTCTGTAATAATTATTTGCTCACGCTAATTATTTGTATGACGTTACTACTAAACAACTCAAACACATTTACTTGATTTTTATTTTTGTGGAAATAATTGTTTGTATGACATATTAATTATGAAATCAATAATCGAAAAAATATGAATACAAACCTGGACATGTTTTGATAAAAATCGATTCACAAAGACTTTTTATATGTTTATGTAAAATTCCAGGTGTTTCCTCCCTCTGGTTCTTTCGAAATGTTTAAATATTCAGCATTACGATTATTTTAGGGGTCGTATATTAGTTCAAAAAAATGACTAATTTGAAAAAGTTATATTAATTGTAAATTAATCTTTATTTGATATTATCTTTATCTTGATTTTAAACGCAATTTGATATAAATATTAGAATAGGAAGTAACTTAAAGCCTATTCATTTTATACGCAATTTGATATAAATATTAGAAGAGGAAGCTACTTAAAGCCTATTGATTTTAAACGCAATTTGATATAAATATTAGAATAGGAAGTAACTTAAAGCCTATTCATTTTATACGCAATTTGATATAAATATTAGAAGAGGAAGCTACTTAAAGCCTATTGATTTTAAACGCAATTTGATACAAATATTAGAATAGGAAGTTACTTAAAGTGGCAATGTAATTATACCATTCTCCCCTCCTTCCTAACGAAACGAAATGAACATTTGTCTGAATTTTGTGACCCTTTTACTGTAAAGCTACAATAGGTGAAAATTTGTACACATTCGTCAAATTGCACACAAATGTGAAGAATAACTAATTGAAACGAACTGTAACAATGTCAAATGCATATTTTTATTTGGCATGTTTCGAGTACGGATATTATGGCTAGCATTGTATTTAATCCATTCTCCCCTCCTTCCTAACGAAACGAAATGAACATCTGTCTGAATTTTGTGACCCTTTTACTCTAAAGCTACAATAGGTGAAAATTGGCACACATTCGTCAAATTGCACACAAATGTGCAGAATCACTAATTAAAACGAACTGTAACAATGTTTAATGCCCATTATTTGGCATGTTTCGAGTACGGATAGTATGGCTAGCATTGTAATTACGCCATTCTCCCCTCCTTCCTAACGAAACGAAAAGAGCATTTGTTGGAATTTTGTGATCCTTTTACTCTAAAGCTACAATAGGTGAAAATTGGCACACATGCTTCAAATTGCACACAAATGTGCAGAATCACTAATTAAAACGAACTGTAACAAAGTCAAATGCCCATTTTTAAACTACGTTTAGTACAAATAACAAATAAACGAATTTTAAATAGCTCATCAAAGAGTGAATTGGGATTGAAACGTGCTCCGATTTCATTCTTTTCCTGTATTCTAATTTATTTAATTTAACATTTATATTATAAAATATTTTGTATTAGAATTTAAAATATTGAAATTATTTTTTTCTACTTCTAATTTCAGAATTAAATGTAAAATTGAGTTTTAATTTGAAATCTTTCCCAACTCGCATACTTCATATGCGCGAGTCGGTTCAAAGTCCAGCTTTCTGCTAATTATATTATATATAGATTTCGTGTAGTCTAATTTATATGTTTTAAGTTATTCTAAACCTTACAATATCACTGAATATACACTTTGTTGCACTGATAAAAAATTGAGCTACAGCTGCGAAACTTGGCATGCAAATGATCAAATTGTCAGCACTAATGATGTTATAGTCTCATGCAACCTGGCTGAAAGTGACGCATCGTGCAGCATTTCAAACGACCGATGTTCTCACTCACGGGCAATTCGAACTGGATTTTCTGCTTTGATATTGCAACTTGTGTACAAAGGTGCTTTTGAGACGCACTCGACGGCGCTACGAACAATTGTCGGATTTATAGAGAAGTCACATCACAGACCTAAGGTAAGCTTTCTGGTCCAACTGACGTATAAGTGGCCATCTTGGTCGGAGCGATATGGTAGTTGCTCGGAGTGGGCGAAAGTGGATTAGAGAGAAGGCACGTGAATCAGAGAAGGCAGAACCTTCTGGATTGGTGCAGAGCTTGGTCAGCCTGGACAGTGTCCAATTAGAGGCATGTTATCTTTAGCGTCGAATCCTGCTTCTTTCTCAGTGCTGATGACCACCGCATATGTGTGCGGAGCAGGACTAGCCGCCAGTATTTCTATTCCGCATTTGTTGTACACGGCCATCACACGTGGTGTGGCAGTCTCGGGAGCCAACTCATGGGACAGCCGATCTCCTCGAGTTGTGCTGCAAGCCAATCTGACGGCTCGCTTATACATCAACGATATCTGCACACGATTATTCCTATGCTATCAAGCGGCCTAGGTTCCATTTACCAACAAGACAACGCTCGACCATCATACTGCACGACTTTCTCAACAATGTCTTCGAGAATTTAATATCCTCCCATGGCCATCCAGGTCCCCAAACCTATCAGCAATTGGACACGTATGGGACATGCGGGGACGGCAATTTCAGTCATCTTAAAATACCACTGATTTAGCTGGCCAATTGTAACATTTGTGGTAAAATCTACCGCCGAGAGACATAAGAAACTTTATTGACTCTATGCCGCACCGAATATCGGCTAGTATAGGTGCCTGGGGATGATTTACCACTCACTAAAATGTCACCTTCTTGTTGCCACAATTTCATAATGAAACGTTTTTTGCTCCCAAATACCAATCATTTGCATATCTCCTTAAACGATACATGCATGCTCAGTTTCGCGGCGGTAGCTCAATTACTTATGGGTGCATATATATATATATATTTTTTTTCAACAGCGTATATATTGTTCTCTATTGTTCAAAAGGAGTTTCTGTAGTTTATTATCTATGTTTTCTTCCTCCACAATAAAAAAAAATCTGATATGAATAGTACAAATATTTTGCAATATTATTATATTCTCTTTAAAGTGTACTTTGATTTTAACAACAAAAATATAGTATGTACAGTTATTTAAAGGAAATAATTAGCTGCTACATTAACGTGTACCTTTTGATGAAAATCAGCTGTAAGTAATTAGTTGGTGTGTTAAAAGGGCTAGTAAGAGACTGTAAGAAAATAGTAGTCAATTGCTGATAACTGAAGCTATGGTTCTAAGAAAGGAATGCCTTCCATGGAGAAATTTTTAATAGAAATCGTATCATATTTACATGGCATGTTCGAAAAACTATTCAAATTTGACACACATTTTGTGAAAAAAATCAGAGCAGATTAAGATCTACCGCAAGTTAAGATCTGAGGCTAGATTCTTTATCAATGCATCAGTTGCAGTAGAAAACATTGCTTCCTGTTGCCTAAGATGTTAGAGATCATTTAACAATTACATGGGCTATCTATAAACAGTATCTACCACCCTCCCCTTCATTTCATCGCCAATCTCCCTCTTGTTTTGGAGATCCTGGCTCCATCCTTCAAGTGCAAAGGATAATAGAAAAACAGAAATTGCGCGCTACAAATATCTTGCCAATATTGTATATTTAAATATGTTGAGCAGTACTCTATATTATGGTGTGGTATAGCATATATACGTACCTTTGAACAGAGGATACAGACATTGGCCCATTTTCTTCCTAGAAGAACCAATAAACTTATCTAAAAAAGAAAACAAAAATTGTTTAAGCTGTAGTTTTTTTTCTTTTTGCTAAATAAGTTAAAACGTAAAAAAATTGAAAGTTTAGAGATTTTCAGAATTTTAAACCTATATATGATATTTGACTTCCGAATAAGAAACATATCATCGACTTTTCTGCCCTTGATTCAGTCCACAGGGCCTGTTAACAAAGGAGGAAGGTAGAGGGCCTGCAGATTCAAGCCCCAGAATATTAAGAGGCCCCAAAGTATAAAAATAATTTTTATAGCATTCGCAAGAGCTGATCTTTTAATAATAAATTTTTATGTATGGAGAATCAAAGTTCTTTACAAACAAAAAATATCTCTTTATAAATAGCTGTAACAAATATTTTTATATACACAGTATCTAGGAAAGTCTTTCAGGCTCCTCATCACACAAAAATGTACAGATTACTTGGGTCCGAGAACGAAGAAGCTATTTATCTTTCCCCACACCAGGATAGAAAAACTTTAGAATCAAATTTTCACCTCTGAGTCCCTGGACATCTTCCCATTGTATGTGACTGTACACCAGTCCTCACCCAGTTAATTGACAAGAAACCGGGGGAATGAGTGCAGACTAAAGAGCTCGCGAAGGTGCAGACAACATGATCTATCAGTAGATCTGGTAGTGTGGAGAGTTTGAGAAGATAAAAATTTGAATGAGAATCATCTTTGAGATTACTGATTGGGGTAGTAAAATACTTATTTTGGAACCACCAAAGTATCCACAAATGTATTATATTTATTTTAATCCATTTTGAACATAAAATAGAAATATAATTGAGGATAGCATTTTGTATCACATTCACTAAAGGCATAATGATAAATAATAATAATAATGAACTTCTTATGTATACACATATACGATAAACTAAATAAGATACGTGAGCCTCTTAAGTGTTGCAGTGTCAGAGCTCCTTTCGAGAGAATGGTTTTGGACATTTTGGGGGCATTTCCACGGGTTGTAGATAACAACAAATGCAACCTAGTAGTAATTGACTACTTCCCAAAGTGGCTAGATACGCAATTCCTGACCAAGAGCCTGCAACCATCAGTTCTAATCCGGAACTGGGTATGTCGTTACGGAATTCTCTCGTTCATTCATTCTGACCAGAGAACGAAATTTAACTCTGGTATACTCAGGGGACTGTGCAAACTATTCGTAATGGCCAAAACTCGAACTATTCCTTTTCATCCTCCATCGGACGGCATAGTAGAGAGTTCAACAGAAAGATACTTAATAATTTCTCCATATTCGTATCCAGAGACCAGTAAGATTGGGACCGTCACCTACTTTTGTTCCTGCTGACCTACAGAAGTGCTGTCCACGAATCGATGGGACATTCTTCATTGAAAATGCTGTTTGGTCGGAATCTGAGACTACCTGTTGTTTAGTCGACCATATGATGCCCCTACATTGCCTGATGAATATGTGCAAGATCTGTTGGTACGGTTGGATAAGGTTCATCGTTTCGTCCATGAAAGGATCAATATTGCTACCGATAGAATGAAGACCCGGTAAGGTGTCAAAGCTAATAAAGGACGATTCCAGGAAGGCGACAAAATGTGGCTGTTCAACACTCGGCGACAACCAGGATTTTCACCGAAACTGCAGCACAGCTGGGAAGGGCTTTATAATGAAAGAATAAACAGTGTCGTTTATCGAATTCCGATATCGTCTTCAAGCAAGCCAAGCCAAACACAGCCTTAAGGTACTGTTAAGATCGTTCCAAACGTATCAAATTCCTTCACTGGAGGCACACAGATATTCTTATGACGGAAATTTACGGTTGCCATACGCTGAAGTTTGAAGAAGGTGACTTCTGGACTGTATTCTCGATAGAACGAATATTTTACGAGATACCAGCCCCTTCTCGAAGTTTCTACAGAAAATATGAAAAAAGAGTCATCCCATAGTTGGAGAGCAGTTGAAGTGAAACGAGCTTCATTGAGGTGTGAGATACGTCAATGTTTCGAGAATAGTTTTGTGGAATTAGAGGAGCATTGAATGGCTGTTTGACTGTACCTGACACTTATTTAGTGATCTGCTGAGATAGTTTTCGAAATAGTTGCTTCTGGACTGTATTGCCGATATAACGAATATTCTACGAGATACCAGCCCCTCCTCGAAGTTTCTACAGAAAATATATAAAAAGAGTCATCACATAGTTGGAGAGCAGTTGAGGTGAAACGAGCTTCTTTGAGGTGTGAGATACGTCAATGTTTCGAGAACAGTTTTGTGGAGAGGAGAATTGAATGGCTGTTTGACTATACCTGACACTTGTTTACTGATCTGTATTCTCGTAAAACGTAAAAAATAGCAAGTTTAGAGATTTTCAGAATTCTAAACCTATATATGATATTTGACTTCCGAATAAGAAACATATCATCGGCTTTTCTGCCCTTGATTCAGTCCACAGAGTCTGTTAACAAAGGAGGAAGGTAGAGGTTCTGCAGGTTGAAGCCCCAGAATATTAAGGGACCCCAAAGTTAAAAATAATTTTTATAGCATTCACGAAAGCTGATCTTTTAATAATAAATTTTTATGTATGGAGAATCAAAGTTCTTTATAAACTAAATATATCTCTTTATAAATAGCTGTAACAGATATTTTTATATAGAGTATCTAGGAAAGTCTTTCAGGCTCCTCATCACACAAATATGTACAGATTACTTGGGTCCGAGAACGAAGAAGCTATTTATCTTTCCCCACACCAGGATAGAAAAACTTTAGAATCAAATTTTTACCTCTGAGTCCCTGGACATCTTCCCATTGTATGTGACTGTACACCAGTTCTCACCCAGTCAATTGACAAGTAACCGGGGGAATGAGTGCAGACAAAAGAGCTCGCGAAGGTGCAGACAGCACGATCTATCAGTCGATCTGGTAGTGTGGAGAGTTTGAGGAGATTAAAATTTGAATGAGAATCTTCTTGGAGATTACTGATTGGGGTAGTAAAATACTTATTTTGGAACCACCAAAATAACCACAAATCTATTATATTTATTTTAATCCCTTTTGAACATAAAATAGAAATATAATTGAGGATAGCATTTTGTATCACAATCACTAAAGGCATAATGATAAATAATAATAATAATAATGAACTTCCTATGTATACACATATACAATAACCTAAATAAAACACGTGGGCCTCTTCAATGTTGCAGTGTCAGAGCTCCTTTCGAGAGAATGGTTTTGGACATTTTGGGGGCACTTCCACGGGCTTTAGATAACAACAAATTCAACCTAGTAGTAATTTACTACTTTCCACAGGGGCCAGATACGCAATACCTGACCAAGAGTTTACAACCATCAGTTCTAATCCGGAACTGGATATGTCGTTACGGGATTCTCTCGTTCATCCATTCTGACCAGGGAACGAAATTTAACTGTGGTATACTCAAGGGACTGTGCAAACTATTCGGAATGGGCAAAACTCGAACTATTCCTTTTCATCCTCCATCGGACGGCATAGTAGAGAGATTCAACAGAAAGATACTTAATAATTTCTTCATATTCGTATCCAGAGACCAGTAAGATTGGGACCGTCACCTACTTTTGTTCCTGCTGACCTTCAGAAGTGCTGTCCACGAATCGATGGGATATTCTTCATTGAAAATGCTGTTTGGTCGGAATCAAAGGTTACCTGCTGTTTAGTCGACCATATAATGCCCCTACATTGCCTGATGAATATGTGCAAGATCTGTTGGTGCGGTTGGATGAGGTTCATCGTTTCGTCCATGAAAGGATAAATATTGCTACCGATAGAATGAAGACCCGGTGAGGTGTCAAAGCTAATAAAGGACGATTCCAGGAAGGCCACAAAGTGTGGCTGTTCAACCCTTGGCGATGACCAGGATTTTCACCGAAACTATAGCACAACTGGGTAGGACTTTATAATGAAAGAATAAACAGTGTCGTTTATCGAGTTCCGAAATCGTTTTCAAGCAAGCCAGGCCAAACACAGCCTTAAGGTACTGTTAAGATCGTTCCAAACGTGTCAGATGCCTTCACTGGAGGCACACAGATATTCCCATGACGCAAATTTACGGTTGCCATACGTTAAAGTTTGGAGAAGATGACTTCTGGACTGTATTCTCGATATAACGAATATTCTACGAGATATCAGCCCCTTCTCGAAGATTCTACAGAAAATATATAAAAAGAGTCATCCCATAGTTGGAGAGCAGTTGAAGTGAAACGAGCTTCATTGAGGTGTGAGATACGTCAATGTTTCGAGAATAGTGTTGTGGAATTAGAGGATTTTTTCCTTTTATGGATATTATATCCTAATCTCCTTTGAATGGCTGAATAGTTTTCATGTAATTGTTCCTTATTATATATATATATATATATATATATATATATATATCGAGAATATAGGGAATTAACACCCTGCAATCAATTATTTTCCTTTCTAGACAATTTTTAATGTTAAGATCTAAATATCAACCCAAACTCATTAATTTTCGTACTTGCTAGGATAAATGTTGCAAGAACTGTCCTTCTGCTTTAACGTCTTAGATCAATAACGATCCTAAATATTTGACTTTTGCAAAGTATATAATTGCATCTATAAATTAACCTGTATATTTTGTAATATCTCCTGTATTGGACAAACTAGCACCACTTTGCACCTTTGAACTAATGTTCATCGAAACCATATTAAAAAATTTAGCTCTCGAACTTCTTACAATTCACATCTTCCTCCTCCTACCTATCCTAACTCTAGTAATAATTTTGCATATGCCCATTTCGATCTTCATGGAATTTAAAATATTCCAATTTCTATTTTGGATATTGTAAAGAATCCTGTTGATAGATTATTTTTTGAAAATTCACTAATCAAACAACATAAAACTATTTGTCCATATGGATTAAATCAAATTTATAATAACAGGAATGTAGTATATACAACCTTTAAAAATTCAAATTATGATACCTCTATTTTTAACATCCTAAATTTTAACACTCATAGTGCCTCATCTAAAAGATCCAACCGAGGAAATTATAACAGTAATAAGTGTTAAAATCTAAACATAAAGGCAAAAATTACTGAGCTAGAAGAAAACTTTAAATTTTCATATAACATAAACGTTATAAAAACCTGGGTAATCAATATTTAAAAACAACTAGTCAATGATACTTTTTTAAGTTCATTTAATCAGGATGAGCATTTTCACATCTATTTTATGATCTTATTATTACAAGAGCTTGCTTTATAAACCTCCATCCGTTCATGTAACCCCTTTCTACCTGTAATTATCATCAAAAAGCATAACTCTTATTGTGTGATTAAATACAAAAACTCACAATATAATAATATCAATTTTAATTCTTTATTTCAGCAGTATTGTTTTCCTATTCCTAATACTAATACAAAACATTTAAATAATACCCCTTTGGGTAGACAAATATTCAATTACAATGACACATCCAAATCTCTATTAAAAACCAATCCCCACTTTCCTTGTGTTTGCAACCATCCAAATTTTTCTAAATATATAGACTGCAATCATAAACACATAATTACTAGTGATCTCAATATTGTTCAAAATTAAGCACTTAAAAATCTTATGACACAAAATTTCGGATTCAAAATATCTTAAATCATAGTCTTTTAATTAAACAATTAAATATTGATTTAGAATCGAATATCAATTAAATATTGTTTAGAAAAATTCATATACAAATTGCATGTAGTAAATACTATCCTGTTGAAGCTTTCGATATGTGAAAGGCTAATATTCTGACAGAGGTCAAACATCTCGTGAGTGCCTTCAACTAAGCCTACATTTAACTTTACAATCTTGAAACAGACGATATATGAACTAAAATCAAACTTTGTCATCACGAACGTGGATAAAGCTACTAATTATTACGCCATCATTTGTAAAAAATATTATGTACAAATTTTAAATGACTTTCTAAATCATAATAATATATTTAAAAGCATTGATTTTTCAGCAACAACTATATTTAAGAAAATTATTGCATTTCATGAACTATTAAAATTACTTTGCAAAAATCTAAAATTCCCATATATTGTTATGATCCCAAAATTTCATAAAAACCCTATATCTTTTATATCTGTAACAAGTGGACATAAATCACATGCAACAGTTGCTAGTCTTTTGGCCTTTCTTAATGAAATTACGTCTAATATTATAGGTAATTTATCTTCTCATATTAGTAATAGCATTTACAATTTGATTCAAAAGTTAGACACTATTAATTTATTGGGATTTCAAACTTATGATTTTAAGGGCCTATTTAACAACATTGATATAAAATATCTATTTATAGTAATTTGGGCTCATCAACTGTTATAGATTTCGATTTCTATCCTTCAAATGTATCTCTTATTCTCAATGAAAACGATATCTAATCTAGTGTCAGGTTTTTGGATTTAACTCTCCCTCTTGATAATGAATCTTATTTTTTATTCAAATATTTTTGACAAAAGGAAAAACTTTCTATTTAAAATTGACAACATTATCAATTTTAACTCCTATATGAGTAAACAGGTATACAAAAACATTTTAATGAATCAATTTCATAGGATATTTAGGTTATGTGAAAATACACAATTCAGTAGCCATCTAGCCGATTTATTACAATACTGTAAGGCTGAATCCTATCTAGATAAATTTGTTAATTATCACTTTAGAAATTTTAAATCAATTTATAATTTTGTTAATTATCATTTTAGAAATTCCAAATTCCTTTTATGATTAATATAACAACCTTTGGTACAAATAGGCATTTTACATTCATATATTTTTATAAATATTCTTTCAGTTATTGATTAATCATTGATTCAGATACACATTATTTTACAATATTAATAAGAATTTATTTATTTCTTTAAAAGAGAAAAGAAAGATTCTTCTAAAGAATTTATTTATTTCTTTAATTCCTGTTGTTGTAATTTATTTATATATCAGTAATCTCATAACTATCAATCTTCTTCAAGTGTATTTACAATTATACTCATTAGATGGCGCTTTCTCAACTATTCTAACGCGTATTTTTCTTGTGGTCTTTTCTCGCGTATTTTTTGCACTCTTCGAAGTTATATATGAAGTGGTTCGTATGTATTTCTAATCCCGCCATTATTAATTAATATGTTAAAATTTGTTATATTTTGTTTTATGTGACTATCATCCTCCCCTTTCCATTTTTCTCTTATTATTTTTATTTTTATAATGTCGAAAGCCCAGGCCAGCCGACTCATCCGAAGATATAGAGCAACCAGGAGGATGGCCGGTATTTTTATAATGTGTCGGATCTTTTTATGTTTCAACCACGTGTGTTACATTATAATACGAAACACATTTAGTACTTCTATAGATGTAAAGATCCTTGAAAAGTAGCATCTATAGAAGTTCTATCTAATTCTATCTATGGAAATTTACATCCTTTCTTCATTAAAATTTTGTTATTTTAATACTTTGGACCTCTAGCATTTTCCATTTCTTTTGACGCAGGTGCTTAGATTGTTTACATCATACGTGTAGAAACTGATAATTTAATTCCCATGTTTTATTACTTATCTCATTATTAGAGTATAAAATTTAGATCATGTTTAATTCTCTGGTATCAATACTTTCTTTTTGTTAGATATTATATTTTCAATTCCTCTTTGTCCGAAATCATATAACCCCTTAAATGATATTGAACTAGGGTATGCCATTTATTTCATGTATTATCTATTAGATTCCTTATCTAGTAGTATATATATATGTTACGGTCAATGCGATTAATCGGTTATTATTAATAATAACCGGCTATTATTAATACTAACCAAATAAACCGGTTAAAGTGAAGAATTTATGAGCATTTATCCCATGAACTGGTGGTTATTAATGACTAGCAGCATACCCGTTCTTCGTACGGAGTATATAATATAAATAAACTTAAAATTCACAATCATGTGCAAATTCCTATAGTATACTAAATGGAATTTTTAATCAAAATATTCTGTTAAAATATTTAACATAATGCTCCTAAAAAGAAGTTAAGGAATGGCTGTTCTCGTTATTCAAAATTATCTTTACGGGTAGATCTGAAGAATAAAATATCCTGGCCTTTTTGTAAGCAAATTTATAAAAAGTATGGAATTGAATCAATATATGCAAAATAATAGCGTATTGTATGGGACCCGTACTACTTATATACGCGAATATTAGAAGATATAACCTGCATTAGTAGATTACATATATAAATTGAAAATATCAATAAATCCATAATCTTTAAATCAGTAGGCAATAATTAGTTCCAATATGTGCCCAAATGAAAGTGCTAAAATTATATGGGAAGATAAACCCGTACTACTTATAATGTCATAGATTAGAAGATGTATCCCAGTGTTAGTAAAAGATTACCCGTATTATAATATGTAGTCTGAAATTTTTTTACCAATATATAACATTTTACTTAATAAATTAAAAATATCAATAGTCCCTGTCATCTTCATACCGGAAGGCTTGATTCCAATATATGCCAATATACATGTACTACTTATATTCTCTTAGATTAGAAGATATACCCGTGCATTTGTCGAAGATTACTCGTACAACGTACAATATATGAGATTCAACAATTTTTGCCGCAATAAAACAATGCCATAAGAAATTGAACATATCAATAATCTCTGAATCAATAATCCCCGAAAACATCAATAATAATAATGTTTAAACATGAAGATCGTAATTGATATTATCCAGTCAAAAATACGATGGCAATGAAATTTATTTTATATACATATCTTCATCATTAAAACCGGAAAAGATTTAATAAAAATCTTCTTCCTCATAAACACATTAAATTTAAATCCGTTATTAAGCGACATGTTATGATTTGCTTCAAATAAATTGGTGGTCAAAATATCGTCTGAATATCTCTAATAAAAGCTTGGCGACATTTTAAAAAATCGCCAAATTTATCGCCAAGTGAGGCTGTAGAACTGACAGTCCCACTTGGCGATAAATTGACGGACCATCATCAAAATATTATCCCCTAAAAAAACACAATTTCGTTTATTTAGGGCAATTTATCAATTTCAAAATATTTTTATGGATTTATAAATATTTTTATCAGTTTGGTGACATTTTAAAAAATCGCCAAATTTATCGCCAAGTGGGACTGTAGAACTGACAGTCCCACTTGGCGATAAATTGACGAACCATCATCAAAATATTATCCCCTAAAAAAACACAATTTCGTTTATTTAGGGCAATTTATCAATTTCAAAATATGTTTATGGATTTATAAATATTTTCATCAATTTGGTGACATTTTAAAAATTCGCTAAATGTGTTACTAAGTAGGGCGGTTGGACTGGCAGACAAATGCTAACGAAACACTATTTCAGTACTTCCTTTTAACAAAACAAAATAAATTTCATTGATTTACGTCATTTTTATCAATTTGGGGACATTTCAATCATTTTGGTAACTTTAATGAAATTTGCCAAGTTAGCGATATCCAGCCAAATTCGTAGCTCTAAATTCGCAGATCTGAATAAAATATCGTGATCCAGTTTGTATATACTAAATGAAAACACTAAAATATTGTTAGAAGATATACCCATTCTACTCTTTTTCTGTTTAAACAATTGGATAAATGAATTTATTGGGTAAACAAAATATCAGTTTATTAGCTAAACACAATATATAAGCTTAAAACCTCTTTGCTAAAATAAATGAAAGTGGTGCATGCAGTTCGCAATTAATATAATTAAAAAAATCAAACCGTTCATTTATAAGATATATTTTAATACCCATTTATTTAATATTCAAATCGAAAAAATAATAATAATCATTAGCAAACATATTTAATTTCATTCCTTGGCCGAGCAACACGATATAAAATAGAATCTTCCTCATAAAATGCGAAATTAAATAACCATTTTAATATCTTTATACTTCTAATCGTTGAGTAAAAGCTTGTGAAATACAAAACATGGAGGTAGATTTTTAAATTTAAATTCATGTTTTAAACAATTCATGCTTTCAGATAGTGACTATTTAATGCAAAAAACCTGCTTCAAACTCAAAAATAAAGTTTTAATTCCGTTTAACGTTTTAAACAAACGATTTTTATCCTTTGCGTTTGGATGAACCACGGAGTTGGAGAGTAGAACTCCTATAAAAAAAGTTCCGTTTTTCATTATTATCTCGACAACCCCTAGCCTTAGAAACTCCAAACTTGGGCAAAATTTATGGGGGTCTATTTCAAGGCCACCCACAAAATTTCATTAAATTCGGTTCAGCCGTTCTCTCGTGATGATGAGATAAACGAAAGTTTCGTTTTTGACTAATATCTCGAGAACCACTGGTCGTAGAAATTTCAAACATAGACTAAATTTTAAGTGGGGCTATTTCTAGCCTACCCACAAAATTTCATCAAATTCGGTTCAGCCGTTCTCCCGTGATGATGGGACAAACAGACAGACAGACAGATTTTCAATTTTATTTATATAGACTAGCAGCATACCCGTTCTTCGTACGGAGTATATAATATAAATAAACTTAAAATTCACAATCATGTGCAAATTCCTATAGTATACTTAATGGCATTTTTAATCAAAATATTCTGTTAAAATATTTAACATAATGCTCCTAAAAAGAAGTTAAGGAATGGCTGTTATCGTTATTCAAAATTATCTTCACGGGTAGATCTGAAGAATAAAATATCCTCGCCTTTTTTGTAAGCAAATTTATAAAAAGTATGGAATTGAATCAATATATGCAAAATAATAGCGTATTGTATGGGACCCGTACCACTTATATAAGCGAATATTAGAAGATATAACCTGTATTAGTAGATTACATATATAAATTGAAAATATCAATAAATCCGTAATCTTTAAACCAGTAGGCAGTAATTAATTCCAATATGTGCCCAAATGAAAGTGCTAAAATTATATGGGAAGATAAAGCCGTACTACTTATAATGTCATAGATTAGAAGATATGTCCTAGTGTTAGTAAAAGATTACCCGTATTATAATATTTAGTTTGAAAATTTTTTGCCAATATATAACAGATTACTTAATAAATTAAAAATATCAATAATCTCTGTAATCTTCATACCGGAAGGCTTGATTCCAATATATGCCAATATACATGTACTACTTATATTCTCTTACATTAGAAGATATACCTGTGCATTTGTAGAAGATTACTCGTGCAACGTACAATATATGAGTTACAACAATTTTTGCCGCAATAAAACAATGCCATAAGAAATTGAAAATATCAATAATCTCTGAATCAATAATCCCCGAAAACATCAATAATAATAATGTTTAAACATGAAGATCGTAATTGATATTATCCAGTCAGAAATACGATGGCAATGAAATTTATTTTATATACATATCGTCATCATTAAAATCGGAAAAGATTGAATAAAAATCTTCTTCCTCATAAACACATTAAATTTAAATCCGTTGTTAAGCGACATGTTATGATTTGCTTTAAATAAATTGTTGGTCAAAATATCGTCTGAATATCTTTAATGAAGGTTTGGCGACATTTTAAAAAATCGCCAAATTTATCGCAAAGTGGGACTGTAGAACTGACAGTCCCACTTGGCGATAAATTGACGAACCATCATCAAAATATTATCCCCCTAAAAAAAACACAATTTCGTTTATTTAGGGCAATTTATCAATTTCAAAATATTTTTATGGATTTATAAATATTTTTTTCAATTTGGTGACATTTTAAAAATTCGCTAAATGGGTTACTAAGTAGGGCGGTTGGACTGACAGACAAATGCTAACGAAACACAATTTCAGTACTTTCTTTTAACAAAACAAAATAAAATTCATTGATTTACGTCATTTTTATCAATTTGGGGATATTTCAATCAATTTGGCAACTTTTAAGAAATTTACCAAGTTAGCGATATCCAGCCAAATTCGTAGCTCTAAATTCGCAGATCTGAATAAAATATCGCGATCCAGTTTGTATATACTAAATGAAAACACTGAAATATTATTAGAAGATATACCCATTCTACTCTTTTTCTGTTTAAACAATTCGATAAATGAATTTATTGGGTAAACAGAATATGAGTTTATTAGCTAAACACAATATATAAGCTTAAAACCTCTTTGCTAAAATACATGAAAGTGATGTATGCAGTTCGCAATTAATATAATTAAAAAAATCAAACCGTTCATTTATAGGATATATTTTAATATCCATTTATTTATTATTCAAATCGAAAAAATAATAATAATCATTAACAAACACATTTAATTCCATTCCTTTGTCGAGCAACATGATATAAGATAGAATCTTCCTCATAAAATGCGAAATTAAATAACCATTTTAATTTCTTTATACTTCTAATCGTTGAGTAAAAGCTTGTGAAATATAAAACATGGAGATAGATTTTTCCATTTAAATTCATGTTTCAAACAATTCATGCTTTCAGATAGTGACTATTTAATGCAAAAATCCTGCATCAAACTCAAAAATAAAGTTTTAATTCCCTTTGACGGTTTAAACAAACGATTTTTATCCTTTCCGTTTGGATAAACCACGGAGTTGAAGAGTAGAACTCCTATAAAAAAAGTTCCGTTTTTCATTAATATCTCTACAACCCCTGGCTTTAGAAACTCGATACTTGGGCAAAATTTATGGCGGGCTATTTCAAGGCCACCCACAAAATTTCATTAAATTCGGTTCAGCCGTTCTCTCGTGATGATGAGACAAACGAAAGTTTCGTTTTTTAGTACTATCTCGAGAATCACTGGTCGTAGAAATTCCAATCTTAGACTAAATTTTAAGTGGGGCTATTTCCAGACTACCCACAAAATTTTATCAAATTCAGTTCAGCCGTTCTCCCGTGATGATGGGACAAACAGACAGACAGACAGATTTTCAATTTTATTTATATAGACTAGCAGCATACCCGTTCTTCGTACGGAGTATATAATATAAAGAAACTTGAAATTCATAATCATGCCCAAATTCTTATAGTATACTAAATGACATGTTTAACCAAAATATTCTGTTAAAATATTTAATATAATGCTCCTAAAAAGAAGTTTAAGAATCTCTGTTCTCGCTATATAAAATTATCTTCATGGACATATCTGAAGAATAAAACATCTTGGACCCCTTATGTAAGCAAATATAAAAAAAATATGGAATTGAATCAATATATGCAAAATAAAACCGTTAAAATTGTATGGGACCCGTACTAATTATATACGCGAATATTTGAAAATATAACCTGTATTAATAGATTACATGTATAAATTGAAAATACCAATAAACCCGTAATCTTTAAATCTGAAGACAGTCATTTATTCCAATATATGTCAAAATTAAAGTGCTAAAATTATATGGGAAGATATACACGTACTACTTATAATGTCCGATGATTAGAAGACGATTACCCGTTTTGCAATATGAGTCACAAATGTTTTTTGGTAAAATACAACAGACGACGTAATAAATTGAATATATAATTAATCCCCTTAATCTTCATACCAGAAGACTGTACTTGATTCCAATATATATGCCAATATACCTGTACTACTTATATTCTCGTAGGTTAGAAGATATACCCGTGCATTCCTAGAAGATTACTCGTACAACGTACAATATGCGTGAGTCAGCAATTTTTGCCGCAATAAAGCAATGGCGTAATAACTTAAAAATATCAATAATCCCTGAATCAATAATTCCGGAAAATATCAATAATAATAATGTTTAAACCTGAAGAGTATAATTGATATTATCCAGTCCAAAATGAAATGGCAATGAAATTTATTTTATATACATATCTTCATTATTTAAATCGGAAAGGATTTAATAAAAATCGTCTGCCGCATAAACACATTGGATTTAAATCCGTTGCTAAGCGACATGATATCATTTGCTTCAAATAAATTGGTAGAAAAAATATCGTCTAAATAGTTATATTTCTATGGAACATTTGGCGACAGTTTTGTCAAATTAGCGACATTTTAAAAAATCGCCAAATTTATCGCCAAGTGGGACTGTAGAACTGACAGTTCCACTTTGCGACAAATTGACGAAATATCATCACAATACTATCCCCTAACAAAAAACAATTAATATCATTTATGTAGCGCAATTTTATCAATTTCAAGATATTTTTATAGATTTGAAAACATTTTTATCAATTTGGTGACATTTTAAAAATTCGCTAAATGTATTACTAAGTAGGATGGTTGGTCTGACAGATAAATGCTAACCAAACATCATTTCAGTACTCTCTTCTAAAAAAACAAAAAAAAATTTCATTGATATGTAGAAGACCCAAGCCACACGACCAACCCGAAGGTTTATGGCAGCTGTTTGTGTGTCGTTTATATCAATTTGGCGACATTTCCGTCAATTTGGCAAAGTTTAAGAAAAGTTGTCAAATTAGCGATATCCCTCCAAATTCGTAGCTTTGAATTTGCAGATCTGAATGAAAATTCTTATCCCGTTTCAATATACTAAATGAAAACACTACAATTGTATTAGAAGATATACCCGCTCTACTCTTTTTCTGTTTCAACAATCGGCTATATGAATTTATTGGCTAAACACAATATATGAGTTTAGTAGCTAAATGCGATATAAGCTTGAAAACTCTTTGCCAAAATAAATGAAATTGATGTACGCAGTCAGCAATTAATATAATTAAAAGAAAAATCAAACCGTCCATTCATAAGATATACTTTTATATCCATTTGTCCATTTATTTATTATTTAAATCGAAAAAAAATAATAAAAACATTAACAAACACATTTAATTTAATTGCGATGCCGAGCAACATGATATATCCTCCTAAAATGTTAAAATTTATTAACCACTAACAGCACACGCGTTATTCGTACGGAGTGTATAATTTAAAGAAACTTAAAGTTCGCAATCATGTGCAAATTCTGTTAAAATATTAAATTTATTGCTCCTAAAGAGAAGTTTAAGAATATATGTTCTCACTATGCAAAATTATCTTCACGATCAGATCTGAAGAATAAAACATCCTGCCCCCTTTTGTAAGCAAATTTACAGAAGAAAAAATAGGAATTGAATGAATATATGCAACCCCGTGCTAATTATATTGTCGCAGATCAGAAAATATGCCAATGTGTTAGTAGAAGATTACCCGTATTACAATATGCGTCTCAAAAATATTTGCCAAAATAAAAGAGATGACGTAATAAATTGAAAACATCAATAATATCCGTACTCTTCATACCAGAAGGTCGTGATTGATTCCAATATATGCCAATATATATCAAAACATATGTCAATATACCTGTACTACTTATATTCTCGTAGATTAAAAGATATACACGTGTATTTGTAGAAGATTCGTACAACATACAATATATGAGTTTAAACAATTTTTGTCATAATAAAATAATTGCATAATAACTTGAAAATATCAATAATCCTTGAATCAATAATCCCCGAAAATATAAATAATAATAATTTTTAAACCTGAAGACCGTAATTGATATTATCCAGTCAAAAATGCTATAAGAAAAATCAAATCGTTCTTTTCTAAAATATATTTTTATATCCATTTATTTATTATTCAAATCGAAAAAATAATTATTAAAATTAACAGACAGATTTAATTTAATTGCGTTTCTGAGTAACATGATATAAGATAGAATCTTATAACATGTTAAATATGTCATGTCTTATAACATAAACTGCGAAATTAAATAACGATTTTGATTTCTCTATACTTCTCGTTGTTCCGTAAAAGCTTGTTTTAAATAAACCATGAACCATGGAGATAGATTTCCCCTTTAAATCATGTTTCAAACAATTCATGTTTTCAGAAAGTGACTAATTAACGCAAAAAATCTCCCATCAAACTCAGAGATTAAATTTTAATTCACTTTCAAACGATTTTCAAACTTTTCGTTTGGATAAACCACGGAGTTAGGGAGTAGAACTCCTAGGAAAAAGTTCCGTTTTTCATTAATATCTCGACAACCCCAGGTCTTAAAAACTCGAAACTTGGACAAAATTTATGGGGGGGTATTTCAAGGCTATTCACCAAATTTCATTAAATTCGGTTCAGCCGTTTTTCCGTGATGATGGGACAAACGAAAATTTCGTTTTTTACTAATATCTCGAGAACCACTGGTCGTAGAAACTCAAAACACGGATATAATTTTAAGTGGGGCTATTTCTGGGCTACCCACAAAATTTCATCAAATTCGGTTCAGCCGTTCTCCCGTGATGGTGTGACAAACAGACAGACAGACAGACAGACAGACAGACAGACAGACAGACAGATTTTCATTTTTATTTATATAGATTACCAATGAAGTTTGATCAATGTAATAATTTTCAACGCGTTTGTAATGTAATTTGTTTATAGTGTAATATGCTTGCTTTTTTGTCGCCTTAAGGTGTTTGTGTGTAATGTAATTTGTTTGTTGTAATAAATAATGAATGTATCTTATAAATAACAGTAATCAATATTATAAAACATTTTTTACATTGACCAAATTTCTTTGCTAACTAAACTGTTAATGTATGTAATTTCATACACTTCCTATTGCATGACATAAAAATAACGTTAGAGTTGGGGTTTCAATAAATTATGCTTAATTAATCACAATGACCAAACTTCATTGGTAATTATTAAATTTACCGGTAAATGTGATTAATATGCAATATATATCACATTTACCAAAAGACGTGGTTATTATTAATAATAATCGGTTATTGTTAATACTAACCGGATTTTTTACTTTAACCGTAACATATACACTACGTAACACTGAAAATGAGATACCCAGAAGAAGTGGGCAGAAAGTGATGATAATCGGCAAACAGAGAGAGACAGCAACGAACAATAAGTGATGTTTATTGCAACATGATACACCTATACACTGAGCGATAACACCGCCTGATCAGTAGGTTGTAGGACCACTACGGGCGGCGATACAGGCAGCAACACGTCTAGGTACAGAGTCAATGAGCATGCGAATGGTGTCCTGAGGGATGGTTGCCCATTCCCTGTCAACCGTTTGCCAGAGTTCGTCTTCTAAACACGGCGGTGGTAGCGCAAGCAAGCGACGTCCCAGACGTGTTTGATTGGTGAGAGATCAGGGGAGACTGGTGGCCAGAGAAGCACCTGGGTACTTTGCAGGGCATGTTGGCTGATGCTGATGTGTGCCGTGTGTGGTCGGGCGTTATCCTGCTGGTAAATGGCATGGGAAAACCCCTGAAGGAAGGGTAGTGTCACCGCTCGCAGCACGTCATCCACGTATCGTTGGGCTGTCATAGTGCCCTCAATACGGACCAGAGGTGACCTGCTATCGTAGGCGATGGCGCCCCAAACCAAGATGCCAAGATATTGTGTTTTCTCTTTTTTGCCATGTTTGCTCTTTCATATATTTATATATATATATTTTTATATATAATTATATATTTGTTAATGATTTTTGTATACGTTTATATATACTCATGCCTTTTTCGATTGCATATTCTCATTCTATAATTATTCCCCTCTCCCCTTTTTTCCCATTATAGCGATAAGTTACCTACTATTTTTATCTTATTTGTATTGGTCTATAGTTACTTAGGTTATCACTTGTTTGTAAGGACTGTGCTAGAGATAGGTTATTAGTCATGAATTACGATAGTTAATGCACTGTTTTCGCTTTATCAATTTATATATATAATTTCAACATTCAACAATTATATTGCTGCATTCCTTTAAGCATATTTAAAAGTGTAGGCAGGTTATTTATTAAAATTTAAACCTACTCAATTCACAGTCACTTCCATTTTCAGTTGATAAATTTAAATGTAATTCTTTAAATCAGGCTTGGGTAATTTTATATAGGTATAAGGGTATAAATTTTATATAGGCATTACACTAAAAAAACCTTTATATTGTCAAAATATTCTTGTGACATTAAAAACTAAGACCTTTTTAATGCTTTATCTTAAACTGTTCACAATGATAGTTTTACCGCTTGTTTGGAAAAACATTTATTTTTACCCTCTGTAATAACCTCGGAACATTCTTCGAGTATAAATAATTTGGCATCACGTCTGATGTTAAAATAGCAAAATTAAGCACACATCCACAACAGAAGGTCTATATTTCACTTCCTATAAGACGTACAAAAGTTTAAAAAACGGCCATAGCGCTTTCGAGCATAAGTACGCTCTTCTGATGAAGAGCGTAATAAAGTTTGAATCGTTTATATATAGACTAGATATAGCGACAAAATTTGCATAAACACAATTTACAAAAGGATCTACGTTTAGACAAGGATGAACCGTAAACAATTTTTTTATAGTTTCAAAAATTTCAACAACAAAAGAACAGCATATTAAATTACAATTTAATTACAGAAATCGAGAAAAGGGGGGGGGGTGACAATCAAGCATAATCTGAAAGACAGTCGCGGCCGATAAGGGGCGTCGCGAGTACGCGCGACACCATTGAGTAAACACCCCAAATTATTTTTTTAGTTATACAGATTTATTACAATTTCTATTGAAAAAATCTAAATTTTTGTTCAATTAAATCGAGAATTATTAAAAATAAGTTATAAAATATGTCACTAGATAGCAGCACTAAAGTTTCCTTCAGAGAAAGCAGAATCGCGAAAACTGTACTGCATACAATTTTCAACACATAAGGGGAAAATACAGGGATATTTTATAAAGCCGCGTCCCTAACGTCGGCATTTCGAGAGTAAACGAACGGTATAGGAACAATATTAGAAATTTGGCGTGAAAAAAAAACACAGTGCAGAATTAAACAGTAGATTGTGTCGCGTTCTGGGCGCGGAGCTAGCCAAAGAGAAATAGAAGAGTAGGAAAACATGAAGAGGGACTTCTCAAATTGGCTCAGTTTCGCTAATTTGGCCTCAATTTTTTACATTTAAGAATGCGTTTGTTCTCTTTCTCGTCTGTTTAATAAATTTGGAAGTTCAAATAAACATTTGAACAAATGAGTGGATTAAGTGTACGTGTGTGGTGATGGGAAGGGATGGGGGGTATTTATGATATTTTAAGGGTTTCTGGCCATCGTGAATAAAATATGTTTTTTAGGACACTCACTTTGAGGGATCACTTGACCCTCCCAGCTGTCTTACTTATTCAAGTGGTTTCGCATTTCGTCATTTCTGATGTAGTGTGGTTCTGTCCTATGAGAAGGGGGTTATTTCTAATTTGTGGCAGTTCTGTGCTCTGGTTGATCTGCTGGTGACGAATTCCAATATGTTTGACTTCAAATTAATTCTTTAAACGTCTGGAGTTTCCCATTTTTGGCATACCCGTGATCGATAGGCTATTTTTAGTGACGCTTCAGAAATATGTTGTTTCGCATATTTAGTTTGAGGGGTCACTTGACCTACCCAGCTGTCTTACTTTTTTAGCTATTTAACATAAAAAATACCTAAAAATTAAACACACTTTAAATATTTAGTAAAAAAATTTAATATTAAATTTTCATCGTGTTCCTTTTATCTGCGTCGTTTCCCTCGAAATTTTGATCCCAGGTTGGCAACTATATTGCTCAGATACCCCCTGGGCGTAAATTTTACTTGAGGTAGCCCCCAAATTTCTTATCTCGGCTTCTAATTTAGCGATTTTGATTTTAACGATGGTTATAGTCTCTGCATCCTCTGTACGTGTCATCTGAATATACATATTTTGTATCAGACCCCTGAGCGTAACTTTTAGTTTAACTAGCCCCATAATTATACATTTTTAGCGAGCAATTTTCTTAATTGAACGAATTTAGTTTTGCTAGTGGCTATAGTTTCTGCACCATTTGTACATGTCATCTGGTTATGCATCTTTGTTGTGACAGCTCTCTGAGAATAACTTTTACTTCAATTAGCCCCCCTCCCCAAATTTCCCATCTCACCTCCAAATTGAACGAATTTGCTTATGCTGATGGTTGTATCTGCACCATCCGTACGTCTCAGTTTGATACACATATTTGATGGATATATAATATACATGCGTTTTTTGTGTCAACTCCCTGGGCGTAAATTTTAGTTTAACTAGCCCCCACAATTTTACTTCTCAGTTCCTAATTGAGCGTTTTTGACTCTGCTGGTGACTATATAGTCTGAGCATAATTTGTACATTTCACGTGGATACACATATTTTTGTGTCAACCCCTGGATGTAGCTTTCAGTTTAACTAGTCCTCACAATTTTACATATCTGCTCCTAATTGAACGATTTTGGTTCGGCGTGTGGCTATAGTCTATCCACCATTTGTACATGTCACATGGATAACTTTCACATGGCAAATCCCTGAGCGTAACTCTTATTTTGGTTTCCCCCCCCCCAAATTTTCCATCTCGCCTCCTAATCCACCGATTTTGATTTTACTTGTGGCTATAGTCTCTGAACCATCAGTACGTATCATCAGAATATGCATATATTTTTAGTCAACTCCCTGGGCATAACTTTTAGTTTAACTAGCCCCTACAATTTTACTTTAATGTAAATTAGGACTATGTAATGTTTTTCCACTAGGAAGGATACGTTCCATGTGTCCAGGATCTTTATGAACAAGCGAGCGGATGGGAGGTACGTTATTTTACTTAATACATCCGTCGTTTATATTTTTAATACATATATATATATATATTTCAGTCCATCTTATCATTTTTGCTATAGAGAACATTTTCACTTAATGATTAATCTCAGGTATATATAATACAAGTAAAATAAAAATTTAATTATATATATTACTAATATATAGGCATAAATACATAGATCAGCGCCTCCCTCTACATGTCACTCACGAGCTGCCACTGCTGAAAGAGGAAGACGTCAAAGATAATTCAAGTCTCTGCAAAGTTATCTTTGACGTCTTCCTCTTTGGGATTATGCTTGATTGCCACCCCTCCCCCCCTGTTTTTCGATTTCTGTAATTAAATTTTAATTTGATATGCTGTTCTTTTGTTGTTGAAACTTTTGAAACTCTTAAAAAATTGTTTACGGTTCATTCTTGTCTAAACGTAGATTCTTTTGTAAATTGTGTTTATGCAAATTTTGTCGCTATATCTAGTCTATATATGAACGATTCAAACTTTATTTCCGTGTAGCCACTGATGAAGAGCGTACTTATGCTCGAAAGCGCTCTGGCCTTTTTTAAAACTTTTGTACGTCTTATAGGAAGTGAAATAAAGACCTTCTGTTGTGGATGTGTGCTTAATTTTGCTATTCTTCGAGTATATTTTTGTTTATCTCTATCGTGATGTGATTCAATTCGGAATAATGACTCTGTTCAAAATTTTAGTTTTGCTTGGATGATTCCATAAGGGTCAAACCACTGTCCATTTAAAAATGCTCTACCTCATTTTCTGTATATATTCTTTTGAATTATTTGTGTTTCGATTTTCCCAGTGCTCTATGTTTTGTGTACGCATTTATGCAGTTCTTGTTGGATCTGTTTTCGCCTCTTGGATAACTTTAATATGCAAATTTTAATTCATATTTAGCTTTGCATACATTTCTTATGTAATGGTACTCATGCCTTCTGATGAAGGGCATTTGATGCCCGAAAGCGCTATCTTGTGTTCTTATTCCCTAAATTGTAAAAATGAAACTTTTATATACTCATGTCTGTGAAAATTGCATAACCACGAAAGAATGGTGAGATTAGAATGACTTTTACACCACATATTACTAATGGTGATACAAATAAATGATTACCTTTTCAGACCAATACAACCACATTGCTGGCACAAAATCAGTATTTTGTGAAACCGCCCCCAGCGGCAATAAAAACTTCTAAACGTCACGGCATCGAATCAAAAAAAGTTTAGATGTGTTCCTGGGGTATTGTCTGCGAGGCTTCTTCGATCTGGGTCCACGGTTCATTGGTGGTGACTGTTGGAGAACAGCAATGGACCAGTCGCCGATTGACCATATCCTATACATGTTCAGTCGGTGACATGTCTGGCGAACGGGCAACCCGAGGAAGAAGCGGTATCTGCTCTGCAGTGAAGAAGACTTGGATATTCAAGGCAACATGTGGTTGGGCGTTGTCTTGTTGGAATATAGCGGCAGGAGTGTACTGAAGGAAGGGTACAACTTCGGCCTCCAAAACCTCCCTGATGTAGCGGTTGTTGTTGAACGTATCCGCAATGCGTAGCAGCCGGGATCGCCTATGGTAGCCAATGGCACCTCCACGTCATCACACTTAACTTTCATGCAGTATGACGCTCTAAAACGCATGCAAGAAGGTGGCGCTTACCACAATACCGTCTAACGTGTATACGGCCATCATCGTACTTTGGGTTGTAGCGGAACTCGACCGAAAATACGATCTGGTGCCAATCCGCACGCCATGGTCTGTACTCACCAGCTCATTATAACCTGAGGTGTCTATGGTTCAGGGTCAACGGTATCCTCCGCAAAGGAATGCTTGCCGCCTTCGAAGCGTAGAAGCAGACAATGCCACACCTGTAGCAGTGCTCCAGTGCTGCGCTAATACTCGAGAAGAAGCTGTACGTTTCGTCGCCGTCATGCGGATAAGATATCTATCAGCTTGTGCTGTCACATTGCGTGGTCCACTTCCGGATTTTCGACTCCTCCGGCTTTCTTCGGTCCACTGCTTCCACATTTGCATTGCTGTCGTGGCATTATGCCCCTTTTGGACAGCAATATCCCGATACGAAAATCCTCCTTCCCGTAGGCCGATTATGCGTCCCCGTTCGAACTCTGTAGTTTGCTTATAAGGCGCCCTCTGACGTTGACAGGACATAGTGACTTCAATACAGCAGTTTTTAACTCGGGGACACCGATACCATACATGTATATTTTTTCCACAGGCCTTATTTATACTCCTAGTACGACCTTTCAGCGGGAGCCCAGGCTGCGCCTGTCTGCCAACCTTTCTGCGGAGCCCAGGCATGCGCATTCACTCTGCATCTCGAATCAATTGCATGTCCTACCCTGCTTTACATATCCCGTACGTTTCATTCTAATCTCTCAATTCCTTCATGGTGTTGTAATTTTCATAAACATGAGTGTATTTTAATGCTTTTTCTCATAAACCTTTTTCAAGATTAGAATAAGATGGATCGCATTTTCTTAGTTCCTCTGATATGACCATATTTTTGGATCATGCCGAAATAAAAGCGTTAGATCCAGGTTTCTTAAACATTCATTAATGTACCGAAAAATACGCTCTTAATTTGGAAAATGAAATAAGGAAATATCTATTTAGCGATCTTAACATTACCTTCAAATCCCGCAAGTATTAACGCTGCTCACCAAACAAAAATTGCGCCCTTCTCCGAACTCATCTCAAGAACTACACGTCCAAAACAAAATCGAATTTAGAATCGAATTGTCAAGTTTTGTCAAAAATATCTTGTTAAGCAGCCTAAATCCTTTGCGGAATAAGCTGAAAAAACTGCAAAAACTGAACTTCCCGGGACTACGTCTATTTAATTTCGAGACAAAAGCTCTACCAACTAAGCTACTCAAGCAATCTATGCTTTTTTGCAACTTAAGTTAATGTGTAAAATATATTTTAGGGAAAGCGTAAAGAGTAGAACAAGAAAAATTATTTTGTTTTATAAGTTTACTTGGTGAAAAATTAGTGGTGCTCTACGCTGCCTATCCAAAAAAAATCGTACAAATTAATATATCGTTGGACCACCTTTAGCACAACTTACGGCATGCATTCGTCGTGACATTGTGTCTATGAGTTCATGTAATATCTCAACGCTTATATGTGGTCAGATTTGCCGTAACATTTTGCCAAGTTGCTTGGTTGATGTAGGAAGAGTAAAATTACTCCTTAGCTGCTTCTCCAGTTTATTCCACATATCTTCAATGAGGTTGAGGTCAGTACTTTGTGGTGGCCAATTCAAGTGTGGGAATGAGGCCTCATGCTTTTCGACCCAATCTTTCACACTTTTAGCGCAATGAATCGTGGCGTTGTGATCCTGGAATATGCCATTGCCCTCAGGGAAGAAAAATGTCATTGATGTAATAAGATGGTCATTCAGTACGCTCAGATATTCTGCTGACTTCATTTTATTGCTGCATAGTGTTGCTGCGCCTTGATATGTGAGTCGTCACACGTCATGTATTGACGCTACGTGGACCGTTCTCGTAAAGTGGAGTAAATAAAGAAATACATAATACCAGTAATTAAAATGAAGAGGCTTAATTTTAAACAATAACAAAGAATTTATTTCATTAAGATAAAACCTTATTTACTAACTATTAACATCTGGTAAATTTCATATACCAACATCTTTAGTGTAGTACATTAAGACAATCAAATCCCCTCATTCTATGATCATAACATGAGCATTACAATTATTAACCTATTAATGTACATTAACTCACTATTCTTACAAGCCTACGTCTTAATGGCCCAGGTTAACCTTATTTAGGAGGGTCAGAGAGATAATAATAATCAAAGTGCAAAAATATGTGTAGAATTGTCCTACCTCGATCATCACTGCCGATGTCGGACTTTATGACAGCGCGCTCCGGCTCTGTCCCGTGGGCTCGCTCTCTCCGAGATCCGTCGCTCTTGCGACCTCTTCTTTTCACTCACCAAAATTCAAGTCTCTCGATTTCAAAAACTTAAAGTCCAAAGTTGCTCTCTGTCTCTACCCCCTTAACAAGGCGCCCCTGTCCATAATTGGCTAAGTAAATTAAGGGTTACGCCCTTCAGGCTATGTTATTGGTCAAGGCCCCCCTGAAATATGAGATATGCAGTCTCCAGTTTTAAAATCGTTGAAAGTTCTCACGAGAATTTTCCCAAGGTTCAAGTGATATGAATTGACTCTGGGGTCAAGAAGTTCAACCCCTTCCGTTTGTTGTAACACCTAACGCTGACATGAACTTGAGAAGCACCCTCTCTTTTCGAAATGAATGTCCGGTGCAGCTGCGTTAGAGGGAATGTTACAAAAATTGCCTCACTTCATGAGGGACCGTCTTCTTAGGTCCACTTCCTCTTTCAAAAGAGCAATGTTATATTGGGAATTGAAAATTACAATATAACAATTACCCTTCTTCCCCCCCAAAAAATTTTGGTGGGAAAAAAGCCAATTACAAAGTGCCAGCTCATATTTGCTGCATGCGTGTCCACTGTGTAGTCCAACAACTCGTCTTGCTCTCATCTGTATCTACTGTAAAAATGCACTATATACACATATACACAAATCATATTATCATATATATACTCTTATATGCCATCAAAAGAACACGAAAATACTATACAAAAATACAATTCTCAATGTGTCTGCAAATAATGATATCTGTGTCGTTCAGTTGTACTTAATATCGATTAAAAGTCTATTCATGTAAGCACAAGTTCGTCCACTGGTGATATGTCTTTTTTTTTTTTCTAAACAATATAGTTCCACACAAGTTCAAGGTGTATATCTGTAAAATTGTTCACTTATGATAACCAAAGTCACTTTGACCGTCACTTGGATAATTGTTGGGATCAGGGACTTACGCATATGGTCCCTAATAATATCACTTTGTCCCCTTGTAGTTATGGTGGAAAGTGTAAAATATCTTTCCTTTGGAAAAAAAACACTGATATCACTGCACACTTGGAAACCGCTGAAATGTAAATCGCTCCACTGCTGGAACTCGTTGCAGAACTGGATCGCTGTCTAACTGGAATTCGCTGAACTGTAAGGCGCTGAACTGCTGGAACTCGCTGAAGGATTGGACCGCTGTCTAACTGGAATTCGATGAACTGTAAGGCGCTGAACTGCTGGAGTCACTGACCAAATGAGAATCTTTGTGCACCAGGAATCGTTGAGCAATGTGAATCGGTGATCAACAGGAATTGCTGACCATTTGAGAATCGTTAGGCAACCGGATCTGTACGCTGTGTCATGTTTTGTTTAGGACAATCAATACATATACATTACACTCAAGCTTATTAAAATACTCTCTTCTCTTAAAACTCCCTTAAGTATCATTTTTTTATAAATTCAATTTCTATAATTTTAATTTGTCACCCGGCACACGAACCATTACAAAAAAAACTCTCTTTTTTTTTTTTTAAACTCCTTTAAATTTTTTTACATTCTCAAAAATTGCCCCATTGAAATTTCTACACTTTATCTACTTTAAATCCTTCCATATAATATATACATTTTCTATTCAAATTTGATACTCCCTTTAAACTTACATTTTACAAATTCCTACTATTTATTTATTTTACATTTCTCTACCTTATGTTTTTCCACATTATATATATACATTTCTTATTTAACATCCTATCCATTTATCTACTTTAAATCCTTCCACATAATATATACATTTTTTTACTTAAATTTGCTACTCTCTTCAAACTTAAATTTTTCAAATTCCTACTATTTATCTATTTATGTCCTTCCATTCTATATATACACTTTTATTTACATTTGTTTCCCTACTCAAACTTAAATTCTTTAAATTCCAACAATTTATGTATTTTATCTCTCCACATTATATATTCATTTCTTCTTACTTTTTTTTTTTTCATCCTATCCATTTAAATTTGATACCTTACTCAAACTTAAAATATTCAAAATGTAACACTCTCTATACATTAAACTTCACCACTCTTATCAATTTATATTCTCCTGACCTCATCATGTGTTCTCAATTGAACGTGCCATAAATATAATTCATGTACATATTTATAATAAAATACTTAAACAATTACACTATCCTCTCAAATACTATCAAAATAAGACCTATATAACTCCAAAAATTTCCGCACAATACTTTAAAATTTTCCTACAAACTGAGATGACAGAAAAAAAAACCATGTAATCATTTAATTATCCTCCTACTGAAAATCTTATAACTCCCCTGCGATTCTATATTACAATATCCATAATTATACATTTTCTTTCACATATCACCTGGTTTAATCCATATCTTATACTTGGATACGGAATTTCCCGAATTCATTAAATTATTCACTTTCCCACTTAATGAAAACATACTTAAATTTTTCGTAAATCTTATCACTCACTGAAATTCTCTCAATGTATACATAATTACAAATTTTCTCTCAAATATCCTCTAACTCAATTCATATTCCATACTTGAATACCAAAATGTACATTTTCTTTTCATATATCCCTTGTAATTGAATGCAAAGTCTCCTGAATTAATTCGTTTCACCTCTTTCTCTTTCAACTTCCAGACTTCATGTAACATTTATTCGAGTCTCCAAAGCATTCGTTCCAATGTATTTTTCCCAATTCTCCCACAAGGTCAACACGTCCTTGCTATTGTGTCATTTTCCCTGGAAAGCGGTCCCCTTTCTGGCCTGCGGCTAATACGGGCATTTCTTCGTGTAAGTTCCCATGGCCAATTAGTCGTACATGGCTCGTACATGTCGCCTTTTTGAAAATGGTCCATCTCGTCATCCGCCATTCTGGTCAGTTTTCAGTGGCTTATGGATTGTGTGATGTGAAAGTGCTCTACCGAGGCCCCCAAATGGATTAAAAACTCTGGAATTACACGGATTACCTCAAGGATTCTCACTTTCATTCTCTGGATTAATTAAAATGCGGTTAGTGTTATTTTGTTCTTACATTCCTTTTTATTATTATATCACGTTTATTCCCGTCACTAGCATCTAAATCCAAAATCTGCGTCGTCTAGCGTTACCTTCGAAAATGTGTCTCTCTCAAAAATTTTATATGTGCGACCCTATCAAAATATATGTAGAAACGCTTTTTTTTTTTTTTTTTTCAAATGCTTTTTATTTAATCTACAATTCGCGTGTGTTTATTAAAATTATCTATTCATTTTAAATTATAATTTGCGTATAATTTTCATTACCATTATCTTTTTTTCTTTGAACTGCCATTATGATTTTTAATTAAAATTCTCTATCCATTTTAAACTCTAATTTTAATTTTTAATTACCCATTATTTAGTTATTTAAATTACAACTTTTATTTTGAATTACCAATTATTTATTTATTTCGATTACAATTTTTATTTTTAATTATGAATTATTTATTTATTTAAATTCCAATTTTTATTTTTAATTAAGAATTATTTATTTATTTAAACTAGAAAAAAAATTTGTTTTTCTTTTTTTTTTTTTTTTTATTTACCAATTATCTAATTATTTTAAACTATAATTCTATAACTCCTATTTCCTCACGCGTATTCATCCAACAATGGTTGATCAGTCCGCTAATTAAATGAAGAGCGCGTGGAGAAAGTTTACCTTTGTTTTAAAATTTCACTGTTCTTTGAAAAGAGTTTTTTTTTTTTTTTTTTTTTTTTAGAAATTCAAAATATCCCTTTATTTAATATTCCTAATTATCTTATCCATCGAAATTTTTATTGCCTGGAAATCAAAGTTCTCTTAAAAAAAACCTTCTTTTTATAGAGTTATAACGACTTTTTATAGAATTCTAACGATGTCCCCCTTTTGCTTTTTTTTTTTTTTTGAAATGTGACGTATCTTCTCTGTTATTTATGTTCTTTCCAAAATTTGAATTTAATATATCCACATCTTTAACCTATCATCCCTAAAATTTCTTTTGTCCTACAACGATACTTGTTATTTATTTTGTAACAATTGTTTATTTTTTTAAATCACAATTTTTATTCATAATTCCCAATTATTTATAGTTCCATATTTATTTAAACTTTCTTGTTCATTTAAACTTTCAACTAATTAATGTATGATTTATTTAAAATTTCCTCAATTTTTTTTTTTTCACAATTTGTTTACACTTTCTTAATTAATGTAATATTTATTTACATTTCTTTAATTTATAATTCAATGTTTATTTAAAATTTCCTTTATTTACAATCCAATATTTACTTAAAATTTGCGTTCCATCTTTCGCGTTGCATTTTGTGAATGGCGATTTTTCTTTGTTACTAATATTTTCAAAATTTTGAATTACGGTTTGTCCGCGTTCTTACCTATGTTTAAACTTCTTTCGTGTTTTAATTGAATCAATTTAAATTTAAATTCTTTAAAGATCTCAAATCATATCTGTGTTTCGGCCTAACCGGTGTTGGAAGAAGTACTGTGCGTGAACAATTTGTACTGCTTATTTCGTCCCCTTGTGAATTTCCCGCTGATTCATCCTTCCCCTGAACGTTTTCCTGTTCCATCTGTATACATCCCCCATCTACTTGTGTTGGTCCCTCTTGCGCATCTCGTTCTATTTCTCCCGCCTTTTCATTCGTGTTTGCTTCAATTTGTGTACAGTCCCCCTGTTCTGAAAGTTCCAAATTCTCGTGTGTTTCTAGCGTGCTATGTCTGCCTGAGTCCCCCCCTGTTGAAAGAATGTTTGCGTTCGGAGAGTCTTTTGGAGGGATGATTGCATTCTCTCGTGCGCTCTGAGTTGTTTCGTTTTGCACTTGTGCGGTAACCGGTTTCGTGGATCTAAGAGTAAGAGTGTTTTCGTGCGGATGGTGTGGTGACTCTGTGTACTGTCCGTTTGCTATTTCCTCCTCCAACATGATAAGCGGAATATTCTCATTTTGACCGCGGTCTTTCTTTAGTTCCGGTTTTGGTTCAGAGTTTTGTGCGTTTTTAGGAGTGGGGAGAAGAGGTGACTTGTATTTGTTTATGTAGGGCATTTTTAGATGTGGCTTGCGGTCGGGAAGGGTCCTTAATCTATTTATGTGGGCTTTTATGATTTTAGAATTTGGTTTGTCACACAGTTTTATTTCATATATAAATCTATTTATTCTATTAATTACTCGATAAGGTCCCGTGTGGTTCCCCTTTTTATACCGATTATTATTGTTTTCCATGAACACCCTGGACCCGATTTCCAAATCCCTGAATTTAGCTCTTTGGAGTTGTTGACTTTCTTGGCGTTCTTTCGCGAGAATTAAATTTTTATTTGCCTCCTTAAATGCGTTATTCATCACTGTGATTTTTTTTTATATGTAATCCTGGTATGTAGTTTCTGTATTGTTTTCTGTTGCATTAGTTTCAAAAAAGGTTGGAAGGTCTCTTCCAAAAAAAAGAAAGTTTGGTGTTTCTTTGGTGCTTGAATGTACTGTCGCGTTGTAAACAGCTACGTGGCATTGTACTGCGGTATCCCAGTATGGAGAATTCTCCGCTAATGTCGCTAAGGTGTGTTTCAATTGTTTGTTAGTAACCTCCACTATACCGTTAACCCATGGCGAACGTACCGATGCTATTCTGGCAACTATTCCGAGTTTCTCTGTCATAATTTGATGTATATTAGATGTAAATTGAGAGCCTGCGTCCGATAACACTGTCTTAGGACATCCCCAATTCATAAAGTAATTTAAGAGTCTATCAGCAACCGTAGTGGCCGTTATATCCGGGATTGGAAACATTTGTATATGTTTGGAGAAGTGGTCTACCACCGATAACACATATTTATTATTTGAAGTGCTAGTTTGAAATGGTCCGCAAATGTCTGTCGACAAAATTTGCACGGGCCCATCAGGTATAGGATTTCTTCCCAGGGGAACGGGCTGATTTTTTCCCTTTTTCTAATTCCTTCTCTATTCCTTTGCGTACCCCTTTCTAGGTCTCTGTTTTGTGTAGGAGGTTCTGCATAGTAATTTCTGCTCTGGTGATATTTTCTCGGAAAGGCGTGGTTTGAAATGTAATTGTATGTGTCCGGCTGGGAGGCGTAAGTTCTGCGATCAACATACGGTTGGTTTTGAAATGAGTGGGGAGGAGATTGTATTCGTTTATTCAAAAATGTTCTGGAATTGTTTATGTTTCGATTCCGTCCCCCATTATTTGTTGCGTACGCCCGGCATTCTCTCATACAATGACCCTCTTTATTGCAATAATGACATGTAACAATTTTTCTTGTTTGTATTGTGGGAATATGTACCTTTCTTTGTATTTTAAATGTGTTTATCTTTTGGGTAATAGAATTTAAAAGATGTGTTCTAATTTCTTGTTGTTCTCTGCGGAACGTCTCAATTTCCCGTCTAAAATTATCATTATTTACCTTTGCAGTTATCGGAGCTAAATTTGCTTGTTCTAAGTATGTGGCCATTTTTTACAGCTTAATCAAAATTATTCCCTGTTGTTACACTTTAAAATCCTCCCCCAAAATATTTAAATACAATATCACATAAATTCAAAAACATAATTCTAATCATTTCACTATCTACGCATGCAAATACTTCACTCCTCATAATTAACTCCTCAAATATTACACAAATATTTATATAATTCAAAAATTTCTTAAAAGCTTCAAGTTCCCTAATAATTATATTTTCAAATACAATATGGCATGTCTCATTGAGAACACATAATGATTCGTCACTTTGTTTGCTTCTCATACTGTGAAATAAATTTTCTTATATTTATTATATATTTATTTATATTTATTTTAATTTTAAAATTATTTCTTTAATTTAATCCTTATTTTACACAAAAAAAAATTTTATTCAATATTTTCATTTTTCATTAATTCCAAATATTTTTATTCTCTTCATTAAAATTTAAATTCTGGCATATAACTGGTCTAAAACAGCAAAGTCGCCAGAAGGGTTAAATAATTTTGAATCCAGGTTTGATTGGTCATGATCACCAATATGATAAGGGTGCAATAATTTTGAGTCCAGGTTCGAAACTGGTTTAAACGGCACCAAAATGATATGTGAGTCGTCACACGTCATGTATTGACGCTACGTGGACCGTTCTCGTAAAGTGGAGTAAATAAAGAAATACATAATACTAGTAATTAAAATGAAGAGGCTTAATTTTAAACAATAACAAAGAATTTATTTCATTAAGATAAAACCTTATTTACTAACTATTAACATCTGGTAAATTTCATATACCAACATCTTTAGTGTAGTACATTAAGACAATCAAATCCCCTCATTCTATGATCATAACATGAGCATTACAATTATTAACCTATTAATGTACATTAACTCACTATTCTTACAAGCCTACGTCTTAATGGCCCAGGTTAACCTTATTTAGGAGGGTCAGAGAGATAATAATAATCAAAGTGCAAAAATATGTGTAGAATTGTCCTACCTCGATCATCACTGCCGATGTCGGACTTTATGACAGCGCGCTCCGGCTCTGTCCCGTGGGCTCGCTCTCTCCGAGATCCGTCGCTCTTGCGACCTCTTCTTTTCACTCACCAAAATTCAAGTCTCTCGATTTCAAAAACTTAAAGTCCAAAGTTGCTCTCTGTCTCTACCCCCTTAACAAGGCGCCCCTGTCCATAATTGGCTAAGTAAATTAAGGGTTACGCCCTTCAGGCTATATTATTGGTCAAGGCCCCCCTGAAATATGAGATATGCAGTCTCCAGTTTTAAAATCGTTGAAAGTTCTCACGAGAATTTTCCCAAGGTTCAAGTGATATGAATTGACTCTGGGGTCAAGAAGTTCAACCCCTTCCGTTTGTTGTAACACCTAACGCTGACATGAACTTGAGAAGCACCCTCTCTTTTCGAAATGAATGTCCGGTGCAGCTGCGTTAGAGGGAATGTTACAAAAATTGCCTCACTTCATGAGGGACCGTCTTCTTAGGTCCACTTCCTCTTTCAAAAGAGCAATGTTATATTGGGAATTGAAAATTACAATATAACAATTACCCTTCTTCCCCCCCAAAAAATTTTGGTGGGAAAAAAGCCAATTACAAAGTGCCAGCTCATATTTGCTGCATGCGTGTCCACTGTGTAGTCCAACAACTCGTCTTGCTCTCATCTGTATCTACTGTAAAAATGCACTATATACACATATACACAAATCATATTATCATATATATACTCTTATATGCCATCAAAAGAACACGAAAATACTATACAAAAATACAATTCTCAATGTGTCTGCAAATAATGATATCTGTGTCGTTCAGTTGTACTTAATATCGATTAAAAGTCTATTCATGTAAGCACAAGTTCGTCCACTGGTGATATGTCTTTTTTTTTTTTTTCTAAACAATATAGTTCCACACAAGTTCAAGGTGTATATCTGTAAAATTGTTCACTTATGATAACCAAAGTCACTTTGACCGTCACTTGGATAATTGTTGGGATCAGGGACTTACGCATATGGTCCCTAATAATATCACTTTGTCCCCTTGTAGTTATGGTGGAAAGTGTAAAATATCTTTCCTTTGGAAAAAAAACACTGATATCACTGCACACTTGGAAACCGCTGAAATGTAAATCGCTCCACTGCTGGAACTCGTTGCAGAACTGGATCGCTGTCTAACTGGAATTCGCTGAACTGTAAGGCGCTGAACTGCTGGAACTCGCTGAAGGATTGGACCGCTGTCTAACTGGAATTCGATGAACTGTAAGGCGCTGAACTGCTGGAGTCACTGACCAAATGAGAATCTTTGTGCACCAGGAATCGTTGAGCAATGTGAATCGGTGATCAACAGGAATTGCTGACCATTTGAGAATCGTTAGGCAACCGGATCTGTACGCTGTGTCATGTTTTGTTTAGGACAATCAATACATATACATTACACTCAAGCTTATTAAAATACTCTCTTCTCTTAAAACTCCCTTAAGTATCATTTTTTTATAAATTCAATTTCTATAATTTTAATTTGTCACCCGGCACACGAACCATTACAAAAAAAACTCTCTTTTTTTTTTTTTAAACTCCTTTAAATTTTTTTACATTCTCAAAAATTGCCCCATTGAAATTTCTACACTTTATCTACTTTAAATCCTTCCATATAATATATACATTTTCTATTCAAATTTGATACTCCCTTTAAACTTACATTTTACAAATTCCTACTATTTATTTATTTTACATTTCTCTACCTTATGTTTTTCCACATTATATATATACATTTCTTATTTAACATCCTATCCATTTATCTACTTTAAATCCTTCCACATAATATATACATTTTTTTACTTAAATTTGCTACTCTCTTCAAACTTAAATTTTTCAAATTCCTACTATTTATCTATTTATGTCCTTCCATTCTATATATACACTTTTATTTACATTTGTTTCCCTACTCAAACTTAAATTCTTTAAATTCCAACAATTTATGTATTTTATCTCTCCACATTATATATTCATTTCTTCTTACTTTTTTTTTTTTCATCCTATCCATTTAAATTTGATACCTTACTCAAACTTAAAATATTCAAAATGTAACACTCTCTATACATTAAACTTCACCACTCTTATCAATTTATATTCTCCTGACCTCATCATGTGTTCTCAATTGAACGTGCCATAAATATAATTCATGTACATATTTATAATAAAATACTTAAACAATTACACTATCCTCTCAAATACTATCAAAATAAGACCTATATAACTCCAAAAATTTCCGCACAATACTTTAAAATTTTCCTACAAACTGAGATGACAGAAAAAAAAACCATGTAATCATTTAATTATCCTCCTACTGAAAATCTTATAACTCCCCTGCGATTCTATATTACAATATCCATAATTATACATTTTCTTTCACATATCACCTGGTTTAATCCATATCTTATACTTGGATACGGAATTTCCCGAATTCATTAAATTATTCACTTTCCCACTTAATGAAAACATACTTAAATTTTTCGTAAATCTTATCACTCACTGAAATTCTCTCAATGTATACATAATTACAAATTTTCTCTCAAATATCCTCTAACTCAATTCATATTCCATACTTGAATACCAAAATGTACATTTTCTTTTCATATATCCCTTGTAATTGAATGCAAAGTCTCCTGAATTAATTCGTTTCACCTCTTTCTCTTTCAACTTCCAGACTTCATGTAACATTTATTCGAGTCTCCAAAGCATTCGTTCCAATGTATTTTTCCCAATTCTCCCACAAGGTCAACACGTCCTTGCTATTGTGTCATTTTCCCTGGAAAGCGGTCCCCTTTCTGGCCTGCGGCTAATACGGGCATTTCTTCGTGTAAGTTCCCATGGCCAATTAGTCGTACATGGCTCGTACATGTCGCCTTTTTGAAAATGGTCCATCTCGTCATCCGCCATTCTGGTCAGTTTTCAGTGGCTTATGGATTGTGTGATGTGAAAGTGCTCTACCGAGGCCCCCAAATGGATTAAAAACTCTGGAATTACACGGATTACCTCAAGGATTCTCACTTTCATTCTCTGGATTAATTAAAATGCGGTTAGTGTTATTTTGTTCTTACATTCCTTTTTATTATTATATCACGTTTATTCCCGTCACTAGCATCTAAATCCAAAATCTGCGTCGTCTAGCGTTACCTTCGAAAATGTGTCTCTCTCAAAAATTTTATATGTGCGACCCTATCAAAATATATGTAGAAACGCTTTTTTTTTTTTTTTTTCAAATGCTTTTTATTTAATCTACAATTCGCGTGTGTTTATTAAAATTATCTATTCATTTTAAATTATAATTTGCGTATAATTTTCATTACCATTATCTTTTTTTCTTTGAACTGCCATTATGATTTTTAATTAAAATTCTCTATCCATTTTAAACTCTAATTTTAATTTTTAATTACCCATTATTTAGTTATTTAAATTACAACTTTTATTTTGAATTACCAATTATTTATTTATTTCGATTACAATTTTTATTTTTAATTATGAATTATTTATTTATTTAAATTCCAATTTTTATTTTTAATTAAGAATTATTTATTTATTTAAACTAGAAAAAAAATTTGTTTTTCTTTTTTTTTTTTTTTTTTTTACCAATTATCTAATTATTTTAAACTATAATTCTATAACTCCTATTTCCTCACGCGTATTCATCCAACAATGGTTGATCAGTCCGCTAATTAAATGAAGAGCGCGTGGAGAAAGTTTACCTTTGTTTTAAAATTTCACTGTTCTTTGAAAAGAGTTTTTTTTTTTTTTTTTTTTTTTTAGAAATTCAAAATATCTCTTTATTTAATATTCCTAATTATCTTATCCATCGAAATTTTTATTGCCTGGAAATCAAAGTTCTCTTAAAAAAAACCTTCTTTTTATAGAGTTATAACGACTTTTTATAGAATTCTAACGATGTCCCCCTTTTGCTTTTTTTTTTTTTTTGAAATGTGACGTATCTTCTCTGTTATTTATGTTCTTTCCAAAATTTGAATTTAATATATCCACATCTTTAACCTATCATCCCTAAAATTTCTTTTGTCCTACAACGATACTTGTTATTTATTTTGTAACAATTGTTTATTTTTTTAAATCACAATTTTTATTCATAATTCCCAATTATTTATAGTTCCATATTTATTTAAACTTTCTTGTTCATTTAAACTTTCAACTAATTAATGTATGATTTATTTAAAATTTCCTCAATTTTTTTTTTTTTCACAATTTGTTTACACTTTCTTAATTAATGTAATATTTATTTACATTTCTTTAATTTATAATTCAATGTTTATTTAAAATTTCCTTTATTTACAATCCAATATTTACTTAAAATTTGCGTTCCATCTTTCGCGTTGCATTTTGTGAATGGCGATTTTTCTTTGTTACTAATATTTTCAAAATTTTGAATTACGGTTTGTCCGCGTTCTTACCTATGTTTAAACTTCTTTCGTGTTTTAATTGAATCAATTTAAATTTAAATTCTTTAAAGATCTCAAATCATATCTGTGTTTCGGCCTAACCGGTGTTGGAAGAAGTACTGTGCGTGAACAATTTGTACTGCTTATTTCGTCCCCTTGTGAATTTCCCGCTGATTCATCCTTCCCCTGAACGTTTTCCTGTTCCATCTGTATACATCCCCCATCTACTTGTGTTGGTCCCTCTTGCGCATCTCGTTCTATTTCTCCCGCCTTTTCATTCGTGTTTGCTTCAATTTGTGTACAGTCCCCCTGTTCTGAAAGTTCCAAATTCTCGTGTGTTTCTAGCGTGCTATGTCTGCCTGAGTCCCCTCCTGTTGAAAGAATGTTTGCGTTCGGAGAGTCTTTTGGAGGGATGATTGCATTCTCTCGTGCGCTCTGAGTTGTTTCGTTTTGCACTTGTGCGGTAACCGGTTTCGTGGATCTAAGAGTAAGAGTGTTTTCGTGCGGATGGTGTGGTGACTCTGTGTACTGTCCGTTTGCTATTTCCTCCTCCAACATGATAAGCGGAATATTCTCATTTTGACCGCGGTCTTTCTTTAGTTCCGGTTTTGGTTCAGAGTTTTGTGCGTTTTTAGGAGTGGGGAGAAGAGGTGACTTGTATTTGTTTATGTAGGGCATTTTTAGATGTGGCTTGCGGTCGGGAAGGGTCCTTAATCTATTTATGTGGGCTTTTATGATTTTAGAATTTGGTTTGTCACACAGTTTTATTTCATATATAAATCTATTTATTCTATTAATTACTCGATAAGGTCCCGTGTGGTTCCCCTTTTTATACCGATTATTATTGTTTTCCATGAACACCCTGGACCCGATTTCCAAATCCCTGAATTTAGCTCTTTGGAGTTGTTGACTTTCTTGGCGTTCTTTCGCGAGAATTAAATTTTTATTTGCCTCCTTAAATGCGTTATTCATCACTGTGATTTTTTTTTATATGTAATCCTGGTATGTAGTTTCTGTATTGTTTTCTGTTGCATTAGTTTCAAAAAAGGTTGGAAGGTCTCTTCCAAAAAAAAGAAAGTTTGGTGTTTCTTTGGTGCTTGAATGTACTGTCCCGTTGTAAACAGCTACGTGGCATTGTACTGCGGTATCCCAGTATGGAGAATTCTCCGCTAATGTCGCTAAGGTGTGTTTCAATTGTTTGTTAGTAACCTCCACTATACCGTTAACCCATGGCGAACGTACCGATGCTATTCTGGCAACTATTCCGAGTTTCTCTGTCATAATTTGATGTATATTAGATGTAAATTGAGAGCCTGCGTCCGATAACACTGTCTTAGGACATCCCCAATTCATAAAGTAATTTAAGAGTCTATCAGCAACCGTAGTGGCCGTTATATCCGGGATTGGAAACATTTGTATATGTTTGGAGAAGTGGTCTACCACCGATAACACATATTTATTATTTGAAGTGCTAGTTTGAAATGGTCCGCAAATGTCTGTCGACAAAATTTGCACGGGCCCATCAGGTATAGGATTTCTTCCCAGGGGAACGGGCTGATTTTTTCCCTTTTTCTAATTCCTTCTCTATTCCTTTGCGTACCCCTTTCTAGGTCTCTGTTTTGTGTAGGAGGTTCTGCATAGTAATTTCTGCTCTGGTGATATTTTCTCGGAAAGGCGTGGTTTGAAATGTAATTGTATGTGTCCGGCTGGGAGGCGTAAGTTCTGCGATCAACATACGGTTGGTTTTGAAATGAGTGGGGAGGAGATTGTATTCGTTTATTCAAAAATGTTCTGGAATTGTTTATGTTTCGATTCCGTCCCCCATTATTTGTTGCGTACGCCCGGCATTCTCTCATACAATGACCCTCTTTATTGCAATAATGACATGTAACAATTTTTCTTGTTTGTATTGTGGGAATATGTACCTTTCTTTGTATTTTAAATGTGTTTATCTTTTGGGTAATAGAATTTAAAAGATGTGTTCTAATTTCTTGTTGTTCTCTGCGGAACGTCTCAATTTCCCGTCTAAAATTATCATTATTTACCTTTGCAGTTATCGGAGCTAAATTTGCTTGTTCTAAGTATGTGGCCATTTTTTACAGCTTAATCAAAATTATTCCCTGTTGTTACACTTTAAAATCCTCCCCCAAAATATTTAAATACAATATCACATAAATTCAAAAACATAATTCTAATCATTTCACTATCTACGCATGCAAATACTTCACTCCTCATAATTAACTCCTCAAATATTACACAAATATTTATATAATTCAAAAATTTCTTAAAAGCTTCAAGTTCCCTAATAATTATATTTTCAAATACAATATGGCATGTCTCATTGAGAACACATAATGATTCGTCACTTTGTTTGCTTCTCATACTGTGAAATAAATTTTCTTATATTTATTATATATTTATTTATATTTATTTTAATTTTAAAATTATTTCTTTAATTTAATCCTTATTTTACACAAAAAAAAATTTTATTCAATATTTTCATTTTTCATTAATTCCAAATATTTTTATTCTCTTCATTAAAATTTAAATTCTGGCATATAACTGGTCTAAAACAGCAAAGTCGCCAGAAGGGTTAAATAATTTTGAATCCAGGTTTGATTGGTCATGATCACCAATATGATAAGGGTGCAATAATTTTGAGTCCAGGTTCGAAACTGGTTTAAACGGCACCAAAATGATATGTGAGTCGTCACACGTCATGTATTGACGCTACGTGGACCGTTCTCGTAAAGTGGAGTAAATAAAGAAATACATAATACCAGTAATTAAAATGAAGAGGCTTAATTTTAAACAATAACAAAGAATTTATTTCATTAAGATAAAACCTTATTTACTAACTATTAACATCTGGTAAATTTCATATACCAACATCTTTAGTGTAGTACATTAAGACAATCAAATCCCCTCATTCTATGATCATAACATGAGCATTACAATTATTAACCTATTAATGTACATTAACTCACTATTCTTACAAGCCTACGTCTTAATGGCCCAGGTTAACCTTATTTAGGAGGGTCAGAGAGATAATAATAATCAAAGTGCAAAAATATGTGTAGAATTGTCCTACCTCGATCATCACTGCCGATGTCGGACTTTATGACAGCGCGCTCCGGCTCTGTCCCGTGGGCTCGCTCTCTCCGAGATCCGTCGCTCTTGCGACCTCTTCTTTTCACTCACCAAAATTCAAGTCTCTCGATTTCAAAAACTTAAAGTCCAAAGTTGCTCTCTGTCTCTACCCCCTTAACAAGGCGCCCCTGTCCATAATTGGCTAAGTAAATTAAGGGTTACGCCCTTCAGGCTATATTATTGGTCAAGGCCCCCCTGAAATATGAGATATGCAGTCTCCAGTTTTAAAATCGTTGAAAGTTCTCACGAGAATTTTCCCAAGGTTCAAGTGATATGAATTGACTCTGGGGTCAAGAAGTTCAACCCCTTCCGTTTGTTGTAACACCTAACGCTGACATGAACTTGAGAAGCACCCTCTCTTTTCGAAATGAATGTCCGGTGCAGCTGCGTTAGAGGGAATGTTACAAAAATTGCCTCACTTCATGAGGGACCGTCTTCTTAGGTCCACTTCCTCTTTCAAAAGAGCAATGTTATATTGGGAATTGAAAATTACAATATAACAATTACCCTTCTTCCCCCCCAAAAAATTTTGGTGGGAAAAAAGCCAATTACAAAGTGCCAGCTCATATTTGCTGCATGCGTGTCCACTGTGTAGTCCAACAACTCGTCTTGCTCTCATCTGTATCTACTGTAAAAATGCACTATATACACATATACACAAATCATATTATCATATATATACTCTTATATGCCATCAAAAGAACACGAAAATACTATACAAAAATACAATTCTCAATGTGTCTGCAAATAATGATATCTGTGTCGTTCAGTTGTACTTAATATCGATTAAAAGTCTATTCATGTAAGCACAAGTTCGTCCACTGGTGATATGTCTTTTTTTTTTTTTTCTAAACAATATAGTTCCACACAAGTTCAAGGTGTATATCTGTAAAATTGTTCACTTATGATAACCAAAGTCACTTTGACCGTCACTTGGATAATTGTTGGGATCAGGGACTTACGCATATGGTCCCTAATAATATCACTTTGTCCCCTTGTAGTTATGGTGGAAAGTGTAAAATATCTTTCCTTTGGAAAAAAAACACTGATATCACTGCACACTTGGAAACCGCTGAAATGTAAATCGCTCCACTGCTGGAACTCGTTGCAGAACTGGATCGCTGTCTAACTGGAATTCGCTGAACTGTAAGGCGCTGAACTGCTGGAACTCGCTGAAGGATTGGACCGCTGTCTAACTGGAATTCGATGAACTGTAAGGCGCTGAACTGCTGGAGTCACTGACCAAATGAGAATCTTTGTGCACCAGGAATCGTTGAGCAATGTGAATCGGTGATCAACAGGAATTGCTGACCATTTGAGAATCGTTAGGCAACCGGATCTGTACGCTGTGTCATGTTTTGTTTAGGACAATCAATACATATACATTACACTCAAGCTTATTAAAATACTCTCTTCTCTTAAAACTCCCTTAAGTATCATTTTTTTATAAATTCAATTTCTATAATTTTAATTTGTCACCCGGCACACGAACCATTACAAAAAAAACTCTCTTTTTTTTTTTTTTAAACTCCTTTAAATTTTTTTACATTCTCAAAAATTGCCCCATTGAAATTTCTACACTTTATCTACTTTAAATCCTTCCATATAATATATACATTTTCTATTCAAATTTGATACTCCCTTTAAACTTACATTTTACAAATTCCTACTATTTATTTATTTTACATTTCTCTACCTTATGTTTTTCCACATTATATATATACATTTCTTATTTAACATCCTATCCATTTATCTACTTTAAATCCTTCCACATAATATATACATTTTTTTACTTAAATTTGCTACTCTCTTCAAACTTAAATTTTTCAAATTCCTACTATTTATCTATTTATGTCCTTCCATTCTATATATACACTTTTATTTACATTTGTTTCCCTACTCAAACTTAAATTCTTTAAATTCCAACAATTTATGTATTTTATCTCTCCACATTATATATTCATTTCTTCTTACTTTTTTTTTTTTCATCCTATCCATTTAAATTTGATACCTTACTCAAACTTAAAATATTCAAAATGTAACACTCTCTATACATTAAACTTCACCACTCTTATCAATTTATATTCTCCTGACCTCATCATGTGTTCTCAATTGAACGTGCCATAAATATAATTCATGTACATATTTATAATAAAATACTTAAACAATTACACTATCCTCTCAAATACTATCAAAATAAGACCTATATAACTCCAAAAATTTCCGCACAATACTTTAAAATTTTCCTACAAACTGAGATGACAGAAAAAAAAACCATGTAATCATTTAATTATCCTCCTACTGAAAATCTTATAACTCCCCTGCGATTCTATATTACAATATCCATAATTATACATTTTCTTTCACATATCACCTGGTTTAATCCATATCTTATACTTGGATACGGAATTTCCCGAATTCATTAAATTATTCACTTTCCCACTTAATGAAAACATACTTAAATTTTTCGTAAATCTTATCACTCACTGAAATTCTCTCAATGTATACATAATTACAAATTTTCTCTCAAATATCCTCTAACTCAATTCATATTCCATACTTGAATACCAAAATGTACATTTTCTTTTCATATATCCCTTGTAATTGAATGCAAAGTCTCCTGAATTAATTCGTTTCACCTCTTTCTCTTTCAACTTCCAGACTTCATGTAACATTTATTCGAGTCTCCAAAGCATTCGTTCCAATGTATTTTTCCCAATTCTCCCACAAGGTCAACACGTCCTTGCTATTGTGTCATTTTCCCTGGAAAGCGGTCCCCTTTCTGGCCTGCGGCTAATACGGGCATTTCTTCGTGTAAGTTCCCATGGCCAATTAGTCGTACATGGCTCGTACATGTCGCCTTTTTGAAAATGGTCCATCTCGTCATCCGCCATTCTGGTCAGTTTTCAGTGGCTTATGGATTGTGTGATGTGAAAGTGCTCTACCGAGGCCCCCAAATGGATTAAAAACTCTGGAATTACACGGATTACCTCAAGGATTCTCACTTTCATTCTCTGGATTAATTAAAATGCGGTTAGTGTTATTTTGTTCTTACATTCCTTTTTATTATTATATCACGTTTATTCCCGTCACTAGCATCTAAATCCAAAATCTGCGTCGTCTAGCGTTACCTTCGAAAATGTGTCTCTCTCAAAAATTTTATATGTGCGACCCTATCAAAATATATGTAGAAACGCTTTTTTTTTTTTTTTTTCAAATGCTTTTTATTTAATCTACAATTCGCGTGTGTTTATTAAAATTATCTATTCATTTTAAATTATAATTTGCGTATAATTTTCATTACCATTATCTTTTTTTCTTTGAACTGCCATTATGATTTTTAATTAAAATTCTCTATCCATTTTAAACTCTAATTTTAATTTTTAATTACCCATTATTTAGTTATTTAAATTACAACTTTTATTTTGAATTACCAATTATTTATTTATTTCGATTACAATTTTTATTTTTAATTATGAATTATTTATTTATTTAAATTCCAATTTTTATTTTTAATTAAGAATTATTTATTTATTTAAACTAGAAAAAAAATTTGTTTTTCTTTTTTTTTTTTTTTTTTTACCAATTATCTAATTATTTTAAACTATAATTCTATAACTCCTATTTCCTCACGCGTATTCATCCAACAATGGTTGATCAGTCCGCTAATTAAATGAAGAGCGCGTGGAGAAAGTTTACCTTTGTTTTAAAATTTCACTGTTCTTTGAAAAGAGTTTTTTTTTTTTTTTTTTTTTTTTTAGAAATTCAAAATATCTCTTTATTTAATATTCCTAATTATCTTATCCATCGAAATTTTTATTGCCTGGAAATCAAAGTTCTCTTAAAAAAAACCTTCTTTTTATAGAGTTATAACGACTTTTTATAGAATTCTAACGATGTCCCCCTTTTGCTTTTTTTTTTTTTTTGAAATGTGACGTATCTTCTCTGTTATTTATGTTCTTTCCAAAATTTGAATTTAATATATCCACATCTTTAACCTATCATCCCTAAAATTTCTTTTGTCCTACAACGATACTTGTTATTTATTTTGTAACAATTGTTTATTTTTTTAAATCACAATTTTTATTCATAATTCCCAATTATTTATAGTTCCATATTTATTTAAACTTTCTTGTTCATTTAAACTTTCAACTAATTAATGTATGATTTATTTAAAATTTCCTCAATTTTTTTTTTTTTCACAATTTGTTTACACTTTCTTAATTAATGTAATATTTATTTACATTTCTTTAATTTATAATTCAATGTTTATTTAAAATTTCCTTTATTTACAATCCAATATTTACTTAAAATTTGCGTTCCATCTTTCGCGTTGCATTTTGTGAATGGCGATTTTTCTTTGTTACTAATATTTTCAAAATTTTGAATTACGGTTTGTCCGCGTTCTTACCTATGTTTAAACTTCTTTCGTGTTTTAATTGAATCAATTTAAATTTAAATTCTTTAAAGATCTCAAATCATATCTGTGTTTCGGCCTAACCGGTGTTGGAAGAAGTACTGTGCGTGAACAATTTGTACTGCTTATTTCGTCCCCTTGTGAATTTCCCGCTGATTCATCCTTCCCCTGAACGTTTTCCTGTTCCATCTGTATACATCCCCCATCTACTTGTGTTGGTCCCTCTTGCGCATCTCGTTCTATTTCTCCCGCCTTTTCATTCGTGTTTGCTTCAATTTGTGTACAGTCCCCCTGTTCTGAAAGTTCCAAATTCTCGTGTGTTTCTAGCGTGCTATGTCTGCCTGAGTCCCCTCCTGTTGAAAGAATGTTTGCGTTCGGAGAGTCTTTTGGAGGGATGATTGCATTCTCTCGTGCGCTCTGAGTTGTTTCGTTTTGCACTTGTGCGGTAACCGGTTTCGTGGATCTAAGAGTAAGAGTGTTTTCGTGCGGATGGTGTGGTGACTCTGTGTACTGTCCGTTTGCTATTTCCTCCTCCAACATGATAAGCGGAATATTCTCATTTTGACCGCGGTCTTTCTTTAGTTCCGGTTTTGGTTCAGAGTTTTGTGCGTTTTTAGGAGTGGGGAGAAGAGGTGACTTGTATTTGTTTATGTAGGGCATTTTTAGATGTGGCTTGCGGTCGGGAAGGGTCCTTAATCTATTTATGTGGGCTTTTATGATTTTAGAATTTGGTTTGTCACACAGTTTTATTTCATATATAAATCTATTTATTCTATTAATTACTCGATAAGGTCCCGTGTGGTTCCCCTTTTTATACCGATTATTATTGTTTTCCATGAACACCCTGGACCCGATTTCCAAATCCCTGAATTTAGCTCTTTGGAGTTGTTGACTTTCTTGGCGTTCTTTCGCGAGAATTAAATTTTTATTTGCCTCCTTAAATGCGTTATTCATCACTGTGATTTTTTTTTATATGTAATCCTGGTATGTAGTTTCTGTATTGTTTTCTGTTGCATTAGTTTCAAAAAAGGTTGGAAGGTCTCTTCCAAAAAAAAGAAAGTTTGGTGTTTCTTTGGTGCTTGAATGTACTGTCCCGTTGTAAACAGCTACGTGGCATTGTACTGCGGTATCCCAGTATGGAGAATTCTCCGCTAATGTCGCTAAGGTGTGTTTCAATTGTTTGTTAGTAACCTCCACTATACCGTTAACCCATGGCGAACGTACCGATGCTATTCTGGCAACTATTCCGAGTTTCTCTGTCATAATTTGATGTATATTAGATGTAAATTGAGAGCCTGCGTCCGATAACACTGTCTTAGGACATCCCCAATTCATAAAGTAATTTAAGAGTCTATCAGCAACCGTAGTGGCCGTTATATCCGGGATTGGAAACATTTGTATATGTTTGGAGAAGTGGTCTACCACCGATAACACATATTTATTATTTGAAGTGCTAGTTTGAAATGGTCCGCAAATGTCTGTCGACAAAATTTGCACGGGCCCATCAGGTATAGGATTTCTTCCCAGGGGAACGGGCTGATTTTTTCCCTTTTTCTAATTCCTTCTCTATTCCTTTGCGTACCCCTTTCTAGGTCTCTGTTTTGTGTAGGAGGTTCTGCATAGTAATTTCTGCTCTGGTGATATTTTCTCGGAAAGGCGTGGTTTGAAATGTAATTGTATGTGTCCGGCTGGGAGGCGTAAGTTCTGCGATCAACATACGGTTGGTTTTGAAATGAGTGGGGAGGAGATTGTATTCGTTTATTCAAAAATGTTCTGGAATTGTTTATGTTTCGATTCCGTCCCCCATTATTTGTTGCGTACGCCCGGCATTCTCTCATACAATGACCCTCTTTATTGCAATAATGACATGTAACAATTTTTCTTGTTTGTATTGTGGGAATATGTACCTTTCTTTGTATTTTAAATGTGTTTATCTTTTGGGTAATAGAATTTAAAAGATGTGTTCTAATTTCTTGTTGTTCTCTGCGGAACGTCTCAATTTCCCGTCTAAAATTATCATTATTTACCTTTGCAGTTATCGGAGCTAAATTTGCTTGTTCTAAGTATGTGGCCATTTTTTACAGCTTAATCAAAATTATTCCCTGTTGTTACACTTTAAAATCCTCCCCCAAAATATTTAAATACAATATCACATAAATTCAAAAACATAATTCTAATCATTTCACTATCTACGCATGCAAATACTTCACTCCTCATAATTAACTCCTCAAATATTACACAAATATTTATATAATTCAAAAATTTCTTAAAAGCTTCAAGTTCCCTAATAATTATATTTTCAAATACAATATGGCATGTCTCATTGAGAACACATAATGATTCGTCACTTTGTTTGCTTCTCATACTGTGAAATAAATTTTCTTATATTTATTATATATTTATTTATATTTATTTTAATTTTAAAATTATTTCTTTAATTTAATCCTTATTTTACACAAAAAAAAATTTTATTCAATATTTTCATTTTTCATTAATTCCAAATATTTTTATTCTCTTCATTAAAATTTAAATTCTGGCATATAACTGGTCTAAAACAGCAAAGTCGCCAGAAGGGTTAAATAATTTTGAATCCAGGTTTGATTGGTCATGATCACCAATATGATAAGGGTGCAATAATTTTGAGTCCAGGTTCGAAACTGGTTTAAACGGCACCAAAATGATATGTGAGTCGTCACACGTCATGTATTGACGCTACGTGGACCGTTCTCGTAAAGTGGAGTAAATAAAGAAATACATAATACCAGTAATTAAAATGAAGAGGCTTAATTTTAAACAATAACAAAGAATTTATTTCATTAAGATAAAACCTTATTTACTAACTATTAACATCTGGTAAATTTCATATACCAACATCTTTAGTGTAGTACATTAAGACAATCAAATCCCCTCATTCTATGATCATAACATGAGCATTACAATTATTAACCTATTAATGTACATTAACTCACTATTCTTACAAGCCTACGTCTTAATGGCCCAGGTTAACCTTATTTAGGAGGGTCAGAGAGATAATAATAATCAAAGTGCAAAAATATGTGTAGAATTGTCCTACCTCGATCATCACTGCCGATGTCGGACTTTATGACAGCGCGCTCCGGCTCTGTCCCGTGGGCTCGCTCTCTCCGAGATCCGTCGCTCTTGCGACCTCTTCTTTTCACTCACCAAAATTCAAGTCTCTCGATTTCAAAAACTTAAAGTCCAAAGTTGCTCTCTGTCTCTACCCCCTTAACAAGGCGCCCCTGTCCATAATTGGCTAAGTAAATTAAGGGTTACGCCCTTCAGGCTATATTATTGGTCAAGGCCCCCCTGAAATATGAGATATGCAGTCTCCAGTTTTAAAATCGTTGAAAGTTCTCACGAGAATTTTCCCAAGGTTCAAGTGATATGAATTGACTCTGGGGTCAAGAAGTTCAACCCCTTCCGTTTGTTGTAACACCTAACGCTGACATGAACTTGAGAAGCACCCTCTCTTTTCGAAATGAATGTCCGGTGCAGCTGCGTTAGAGGGAATGTTACAAAAATTGCCTCACTTCATGAGGGACCGTCTTCTTAGGTCCACTTCCTCTTTCAAAAGAGCAATGTTATATTGGGAATTGAAAATTACAATATAACAATTACCCTTCTTCCCCCCCAAAAAATTTTGGTGGGAAAAAAGCCAATTACAAAGTGCCAGCTCATATTTGCTGCATGCGTGTCCACTGTGTAGTCCAACAACTCGTCTTGCTCTCATCTGTATCTACTGTAAAAATGCACTATATACACATATACACAAATCATATTATCATATATATACTCTTATATGCCATCAAAAGAACACGAAAATACTATACAAAAATACAATTCTCAATGTGTCTGCAAATAATGATATCTGTGTCGTTCAGTTGTACTTAATATCGATTAAAAGTCTATTCATGTAAGCACAAGTTCGTCCACTGGTGATATGTCTTTTTTTTTTTTTCTAAACAATATAGTTCCACACAAGTTCAAGGTGTATATCTGTAAAATTGTTCACTTATGATAACCAAAGTCACTTTGACCGTCACTTGGATAATTGTTGGGATCAGGGACTTACGCATATGGTCCCTAATAATATCACTTTGTCCCCTTGTAGTTATGGTGGAAAGTGTAAAATATCTTTCCTTTGGAAAAAAAACACTGATATCACTGCACACTTGGAAACCGCTGAAATGTAAATCGCTCCACTGCTGGAACTCGTTGCAGAACTGGATCGCTGTCTAACTGGAATTCGCTGAACTGTAAGGCGCTGAACTGCTGGAACTCGCTGAAGGATTGGACCGCTGTCTAACTGGAATTCGATGAACTGTAAGGCGCTGAACTGCTGGAGTCACTGACCAAATGAGAATCTTTGTGCACCAGGAATCGTTGAGCAATGTGAATCGGTGATCAACAGGAATTGCTGACCATTTGAGAATCGTTAGGCAACCGGATCTGTACGCTGTGTCATGTTTTGTTTAGGACAATCAATACATATACATTACACTCAAGCTTATTAAAATACTCTCTTCTCTTAAAACTCCCTTAAGTATCATTTTTTTATAAATTCAATTTCTATAATTTTAATTTGTCACCCGGCACACGAACCATTACAAAAAAAACTCTCTTTTTTTTTTTTTAAACTCCTTTAAATTTTTTTACATTCTCAAAAATTGCCCCATTGAAATTTCTACACTTTATCTACTTTAAATCCTTCCATATAATATATACATTTTCTATTCAAATTTGATACTCCCTTTAAACTTACATTTTACAAATTCCTACTATTTATTTATTTTACATTTCTCTACCTTATGTTTTTCCACATTATATATATACATTTCTTATTTAACATCCTATCCATTTATCTACTTTAAATCCTTCCACATAATATATACATTTTTTTACTTAAATTTGCTACTCTCTTCAAACTTAAATTTTTCAAATTCCTACTATTTATCTATTTATGTCCTTCCATTCTATATATACACTTTTATTTACATTTGTTTCCCTACTCAAACTTAAATTCTTTAAATTCCAACAATTTATGTATTTTATCTCTCCACATTATATATTCATTTCTTCTTACTTTTTTTTTTTTCATCCTATCCATTTAAATTTGATACCTTACTCAAACTTAAAATATTCAAAATGTAACACTCTCTATACATTAAACTTCACCACTCTTATCAATTTATATTCTCCTGACCTCATCATGTGTTCTCAATTGAACGTGCCATAAATATAATTCATGTACATATTTATAATAAAATACTTAAACAATTACACTATCCTCTCAAATACTATCAAAATAAGACCTATATAACTCCAAAAATTTCCGCACAATACTTTAAAATTTTCCTACAAACTGAGATGACAGAAAAAAAAACCATGTAATCATTTAATTATCCTCCTACTGAAAATCTTATAACTCCCCTGCGATTCTATATTACAATATCCATAATTATACATTTTCTTTCACATATCACCTGGTTTAATCCATATCTTATACTTGGATACGGAATTTCCCGAATTCATTAAATTATTCACTTTCCCACTTAATGAAAACATACTTAAATTTTTCGTAAATCTTATCACTCACTGAAATTCTCTCAATGTATACATAATTACAAATTTTCTCTCAAATATCCTCTAACTCAATTCATATTCCATACTTGAATACCAAAATGTACATTTTCTTTTCATATATCCCTTGTAATTGAATGCAAAGTCTCCTGAATTAATTCGTTTCACCTCTTTCTCTTTCAACTTCCAGACTTCATGTAACATTTATTCGAGTCTCCAAAGCATTCGTTCCAATGTATTTTTCCCAATTCTCCCACAAGGTCAACACGTCCTTGCTATTGTGTCATTTTCCCTGGAAAGCGGTGCCCTTTCTGGCCTGCGGCTAATACGGGCATTTCTTCGTGTAAGTTCCCATGGCCAATTAGTCGTACATGGCTCGTACATGTCGCCTTTTTGAAAATGGTCCATCTCGTCATCCGCCATTCTGGTCAGTTTTCAGTGGCTTATGGATTGTGTGATGTGAAAGTGCTCTACCGAGGCCCCCAAATGGATTAAAAACTCTGGAATTACACGGATTACCTCAAGGATTCTCACTTTCATTCTCTGGATTAATTAAAATGCGGTTAGTGTTATTTTGTTCTTACATTCCTTTTTATTATTATATCACGTTTATTCCCGTCACTAGCATCTAAATCCAAAATCTGCGTCGTCTAGCGTTACCTTCGAAAATGTGTCTCTCTCAAAAATTTTATATGTGCGACCCTATCAAAATATATGTAGAAACGCTTTTTTTTTTTTTTTTTCAAATGCTTTTTATTTAATCTACAATTCGCGTGTGTTTATTAAAATTATCTATTCATTTTAAATTATAATTTGCGTATAATTTTCATTACCATTATCTTTTTTTCTTTGAACTGCCATTATGATTTTTAATTAAAATTCTCTATCCATTTTAAACTCTAATTTTAATTTTTAATTACCCATTATTTAGTTATTTAAATTACAACTTTTATTTTGAATTACCAATTATTTATTTATTTCGATTACAATTTTTATTTTTAATTATGAATTATTTATTTATTTAAATTCCAATTTTTATTTTTAATTAAGAATTATTTATTTATTTAAACTAGAAAAAAAATTTGTTTTTCTTTTTTTTTTTTTTTTTATTTACCAATTATCTAATTATTTTAAACTATAATTCTATAACTCCTATTTCCTCACGCGTATTCATCCAACAATGGTTGATCAGTCCGCTAATTAAATGAAGAGCGCGTGGAGAAAGTTTACCTTTGTTTTAAAATTTCACTGTTCTTTGAAAAGAGTTTTTTTTTTTTTTTTTTTTTTAGAAATTCAAAATATCCCTTTATTTAATATTCCTAATTATCTTATCCATCGAAATTTTTATTGCCTGGAAATCAAAGTTCTCTTAAAAAAAACCTTCTTTTTATAGAGTTATAACGACTTTTTATAGAATTCTAACGATGTCCCCCTTTTGCTTTTCTTTTTTTTTTGAAATGTGACGTATCTTCTCTGTTATTTATGTTCTTTCCAAAATTTGAATTTAATATATCCACATCTTCAACCTATCATCCCTAAAATTTCTTTTGTCCTACAACGATACTTGTTATTTATTTTGTAACAATTGTTTATTTTTTTAAATCACAATTTTTATTCATAATTCCCAATTATTTATAGTTCCATATTTATTTAAACTTTCTTGTTCATTTAAACTTTCAACTAATTAATGTATGATTTATTTAAAATTTCCTCAATTTTTTTTTTTTTCACAATTTGTTTACACTTTCTTAATTAATGTAATATTTATTTACATTTCTTTAATTTATAATTCAATGTTTATTTAAAATTTCCTTTATTTACAATCCAATATTTACTTAAAATTTGCGTTCCATCTTTCGCGTTGCATTTTGTGAATGGCGATTTTTCTTTGTTACTAATATTTTCAAAATTTTGAATTACGGTTTGTCCGCGTTCTTACCTATGTTTAAACTTCTTTCGTGTTTTAATTGAATCAATTTAAATTTAAATTCTTTAAAGATCTCAAATCATATCTGTGTTTCGGCCTAACCGGTGTTGGAAGAAGTACTGTGCGTGAACAATTTGTACTGCTTATTTCGTCCCCTTTTGAATTTCCCGCTGATTCATCCTTCCCCTGAACGTTTTCCTGTTCCATCTGTATACATCCCCCATCTACTTGTGTTGGTCCCTCTTGCGCATCTCGTTCTATTTCTCCCGCCTTTTCATTCGTGTTTGCTTCAATTTGTGTACAGTCCCCCTGTTCTGAAAGTTCCAAATTCTCGTGTGTTTCTAGCGTGCTATGTCTGCCTGAGTCCCCCCCTGTTGAAAGAATGTTTGCGTTCGGAGAGTCTTTTGGAGGGATGATTGCATTCTCTCGTGCGCTCTGAGTTGTTTCGTTTTGCACTTGTGCGGTAACCGGTTTCGTGGATCTAAGAGTAAGAGTGTTTTCGTGCGGATGGTGTGGTGACTCTGTGTACTGTCCGTTTGCTATTTCCTCCTCCAACATGATAAGCGGAATATTCTCATTTTGACCGCGGTCTTTCTTTAGTTCCGGTTTTGGTTCAGAGTTTTGTGCGTTTTTAGGAGTGGGGAGAAGAGGTGACTTGTATTTGTTTATGTAGGGCATTTTTAGATGTGGCTTGCGGTCGGGAAGGGTCCTTAATCTATTTATGTGGGCTTTTATGATTTTAGAATTTGGTTTGTCACACAGTTTTATTTCATATATAAATCTATTTATTCTATTAATTACTCGATAAGGTCCCGTGTGGTTCCCCTTTTTATACCGATTATTATTGTTTTCCATGAACACCCTGGACCCGATTTCCAAATCCCTGAATTTAGCTCTTTGGAGTTGTTGACTTTCTTGGCGTTCTTTCGCGAGAATTAAATTTTTATTTGCCTCCTTAAATGCGTTATTCATCACTGTGATTTTTTTTTATATGTAATCCTGGTATGTAGTTTCTGTATTGTTTTCTGTTGCATTAGTTTCAAAAAAGGTTGGAAGGTCTCTTCCAAAAAAAAGAAAGTTTGGTGTTTCTTTGGTGCTTGAATGTACTGTCGCGTTGTAAACAGCTACGTGGCATTGTACTGCGGTATCCCAGTATGGAGAATTCTCCGCTAATGTCGCTAAGGTGTGTTTCAATTGTTTGTTAGTAACCTCCACTATACCGTTAACCCATGGCGAACGTACCGATGCTATTCTGGCAACTATTCCGAGTTTCTCTGTCATAATTTGATGTATATTAGATGTAAATTGAGAGCCTGCGTCCGATAACACTGTCTTAGGACATCCCCAATTCATAAAGTAATTTAAGAGTCTATCAGCAACCGTAGTGGCCGTTATATCCGGGATTGGAAACATTTGTATATGTTTGGAGAAGTGATCTACCACCGATAACACATATTTATTATTTGAAGTGCTAGTTTGAAATGGTCCGCAAATGTCTGTCGACAAAATTTGCACGGGCCCATCAGGTATAGGATTTCTTCCCAGGGGAACGGGCTGATTTTTTCCCTTTTTCTAATTCCTTCTCTATTCCTTTGCGTACCCCTTTCTAGGTCTCTGTTTTGTGTAGGAGGTTCTGCATAGTAATTTCTGCTCTGGTGATATTTTCTCGGAAAGGCGTGGTTTGAAATGTAATTGTATGTGTCCGGCTGGGAGGCGTAAGTTCTGCGATCAACATACGGTTGGTTTTGAAATGAGTGGGGAGGAGATTGTATTCGTTTATTCAAAAATGTTCTGGAATTGTTTATGTTTCGATTCCGTCCCCCATTATTTGTTGCGTACGCCCGGCATTCTCTCATACAATGACCCTCTTTATTGCAATAATGACATGTAACAATTTTTCTTGTTTGTATTGTGGGAATATGTACCTTTCTTTGTATTTTAAATGTGTTTATCTTTTGGGTAATAGAATTTAAAAGATGTGTTCTAATTTCTTGTTGTTCTCTGCGGAACGTCTCAATTTCCCGTCTAAAATTATCATTATTTACCTTTGCAGTTATCGGAGCTAAATTTGCTTGTTCTAAGTATGTGGCCATTTTTTACAGCTTAATCAAAATTATTCCCTGTTGTTACACTTTAAAATCCTCCCCCAAAATATTTAAATACAATATCACATAAATTCAAAAACATAATTCTAATCATTTCACTATCTACGCATGCAAATACTTCACTCCTCATAATTAACTCCTCAAATATTACACAAATATTTATATAATTCAAAAATTTCTTAAAAGCTTCAAGTTCCCTAATAATTATATTTTCAAATACAATATGGCATGTCTCATTGAGAACACATAATGATTCGTCACTTTGTTTGCTTCTCATACTGTGAAATAAATTTTCTTAAGTTTATTTATATTTATTTTAATTTTAAAATTATTTCTTTAATTTAATCCTTATTTTACACAAAAAAAAATTTTATTCAATATTTTCATTTTTCATTAATTCCAAATATTTTTATTCTCTTCATTAAAATTTAAATTCTGGCATATAACTGGTCTAAAACAGCAAAGTCGCCAGAAGGGTGAAATAATTTTGAATCCAGGTTTGATTGGTCATGATCACCAATATGATAAGGGTGCAATAATTTTGAGTCCAGGTTCGAAACTGGTTTAAACGGCACCAAAATTATATGTGAGTCGTCACACGTCATGTATTGACGCTACGTGGACCGTTCTCGTAAAGTGGAGTAAATAAAGAAATACATAATACCAGTAATTAAAATGAAGAGGCTTAATTTTAAACAATAACAAAGAATTTATTTCATTAAGATAAAACCTTATTTACTAACTATTAACATCTGGTAAATTTCATATACCAACATCTTTAGTGTAGTACATTAAGACAATCAAATCCCCCCATTCTATGATCATAACATGAGCATTACAATTATTAACCTATTAATGTACATTAACTCACTATTCTTACAAGCCTACGTCTTAATGGCCCAGGTTAACCTTATTTAGGAGGGTCAGAGAGATAATAATAATCAAAGTGCAAAAATATGTGTAGAATTGTCCTACCTCGATCATCACTGCCGATGTCGGACTTTATGACAGCGCGCTCCGGCTCTGTCCCGTGGGCTCGCTCTCTCCGAGATCCGTCGCTCTTGCGACCTCTTCTTTTCACTCACCAAAATTCAAGTCTCTCGATTTCAAAAACTTAAAGTCCAAAGTTGCTCTCTGTCTCTACCCCCTTAACAAGGCGCCCCTGTCCATAATTGGCTAAGTAAATTAAGGGTTACGCCCTTCAGGCTATATTATTGGTCAAGGCCCCCCTGAAATATGAGATATGCAGTCTCCAGTTTTAAAATCGTTGAAAGTTCTCACGAGAATTTTCCCAAGGTTCAAGTGATATGAATTGACTCTGGGGTCAAGAAGGTCAACCCCTTCCGTTTGTTGTAACACCTAACGCTGACATGAACTTGAGAAGCACCCTCTCTTTTCGAAATGAATGTCCGGTGCAGCTGCGTTAGAGGGAATGTTACAAAAATTGCCTCACTTCATGAGGGACCGTCTTCTTAGGTCCACTTCCTCTTTCAAAAGAGCAATGTTATATTGGGAATTGAAAATTACAATATAACAATTACCCTTCTTCCCCCCCAAAAAATTTTGGTGGGAAAAAAGCCAATTACAAAGTGCCAGCTCATATTTGCTGCATGCGTGTCCACTGTGTAGTCCAACAACTCGTCTTGCTCTCATCTGTATCTACTGTAAAAATGCACTATATACACATATACACAAATCATATTATCATATATATACTCTTATATGCCATCAAAAGAACACGAAAATACTATACAAAAATACAATTCTCAATGTGTCTGCAAATAATGATATCTGTGTCGTTCAGTTGTACTTAATATCGATTAAAAGTCTATTCATGTAAGCACAAGTTCGTCCACTGGTGATATGTCTTTTTTTTTTTTTCTAAACAATATAGTTCCACACAAGTTCAAGGTGTATATCTGTAAAATTGTTCACTTATGATAACCAAAGTCACTTTGACCGTCACTTGGATAATTGTTGGGATCAGGGACTTACGCATATGGTCCCTAATAATATCACTTTGTCCCCTTGTAGTTATGGTGGAAAGTGTAAAATATCTTTCCTTTGGAAAAAAAACACTGATATCACTGCACACTTGGAAACCGCTGAAATGTAAATCGCTCCACTGCTGGAACTCGTTGCAGAACTGGATCGCTGTCTAACTGGAATTCGCTGAACTGTAAGGCGCTGAACTGCTGGAACTCGCTGAAGGATTGGACCGCTGTCTAACTGGAATTCGATGAACTGTAAGGCGCTGAACTGCTGGAGTCACTGACCAAATGAGAATCTTTGTGCACCAGGAATCGTTGAGCAATGTGAATCGGTGATCAACAGGAATTGCTGACCATTTGAGAATCGTTAGGCAACCGGATCTGTACGCTGTGTCATGTTTTGTTTAGGACAATCAATACATATACATTACACTCAAGCTTATTAAAATACTCTCTTCTCTTAAAACTCCCTTAAGTATCATTTTTTTATAAATTCAATTTCTATAATTTTAATTTGTCACCCGGCACACGAACCATTACAAAAAAAACTCTCTTTTTTTTTTTTTAACTCCTTTAAATTTTTTTACATTCTCAAAAATTGCCCCATTGAAATTTCTACACTTTATCTACTTTAAATCCTTCCATATAATATATACATTTTCTATTCAAATTTGATACTCCCTTTAAACTTACATTTTACAAATTCCTACTATTTATTTATTTTACATTTCTCTACCTTATGTTTTTCCACATTATATATATACATTTCTTATTTAACATCCTATCCATTTATCTACTTTAAATCCTTCCACATAATATATACATTTTTTTACTTAAATTTGCTACTCTCTTCAAACTTAAATTTTTCAAATTCCTACTATTTATCTATTTATGTCCTTCCATTCTATATATACACTTTTATTTACATTTGTTTCCCTACTCAAACTTAAATTCTTTAAATTCCAACAATTTATGTATTTTATCTCTCCACATTATATATTCATTTCTTCTTACTTTTTTTTTTTTCATCCTATCCATTTAAATTTGATACCTTACTCAAACTTAAAATATTCAAAATGTAACACTCTCTATACATTAAACTTCACCACTCTTATCAATTTATATTCTCCTGACCTCATCATGTGTTCTCAATTGAACGTGCCATAAATATAATTCATGTACATATTTATAATAAAATACTTAAACAATTACACTATCCTCTCAAATACTATCAAAATAAGACCTATATAACTCCAAAAATTTCCGCACAATACTTTAAAATTTTCCTACAAACTGAGATGACAGAAAAAAAAACCATGTAATCATTTAATTATCCTCCTACTGAAAATCTTATAACTCCCCTGCGATTCTATATTACAATATCCATAATTATACATTTTCTTTCACATATCACCTGGTTTAATCCATATCTTATACTTGGATACGGAATTTCCCGAATTCATTAAATTATTCACTTTCCCACTTAATGAAAACATACTTAAATTTTTCGTAAATCTTATCACTCACTGAAATTCTCTCAATGTATACATAATTACAAATTTTCTCTCAAATATCCTCTAACTCAATTCATATTCCATACTTGAATACCAAAATGTACATTTTCTTTTCATATATCCCTTGTAATTGAATGCAAAGTCTCCTGAATTAATTCGTTTCACCTCTTTCTCTTTCAACTTCCAGACTTCATGTAACATTTATTCGAGTCTCCAAAGCATTCGTTCCAATGTATTTTTCCCAATTCTCCCACAAGGTCAACACGTCCTTGCTATTGTGTCATTTTCCCTGGAAAGCGGTCCCCTTTCTGGCCTGCGGCTAATACGGGCATTTCTTCGTGTAAGTTCCCATGGCCAATTAGTCGTACATGGCTCGTACATGTCGCCTTTTTGAAAATGGTCCATCTCGTCATCCGCCATTCTGGTCAGTTTTCAGTGGCTTATGGATTGTGTGATGTGAAAGTGCTCTACCGAGGCCCCCAAATGGATTAAAAACTCTGGAATTACACGGATTACCTCAAGGATTCTCACTTTCATTCTCTGGATTAATTAAAATGCGGTTAGTGTTATTTTGTTCTTACATTCCTTTTTATTATTATATCACGTTTATTCCCGTCACTAGCATCTAAATCCAAAATCTGCGTCGTCTAGCGTTACCTTCGAAAATGTGTCTCTCTCAAAAATTTTATATGTGCGACCCTATCAAAATATATGTAGAAACGCTTTTTTTTTTTTTTTTTCAAATGCTTTTTATTTAATCTACAATTCGCGTGTGTTTATTAAAATTATCTATTCATTTTAAATTATAATTTGCGTATAATTTTCATTACCATTATCTTTTTTTCTTTGAACTGCCATTATGATTTTTAATTAAAATTCTCTATCCATTTTAAACTCTAATTTTAATTTTTAATTACCCATTATTTAGTTATTTAAATTACAACTTTTATTTTGAATTACCAATTATTTATTTATTTCGATTACAATTTTTATTTTTAATTATGAATTATTTATTTATTTAAATTCCAATTTTTATTTTTAATTAAGAATTATTTATTTATTTAAACTAGAAAAAAAATTTGTTTTTCTTTTTTTTTTTTTTTTTTATTTACCAATTATCTAATTATTTTAAACTATAATTCTATAACTCCTATTTCCTCACGCGTATTCATCCAACAATGGTTGATCAGTCCGCTAATTAAATGAAGAGCGCGTGGAGAAAGTTTACCTTTGTTTTAAAATTTCACTGTTCTTTGAAAAGAGTTTTTTTTTTTTTTTTTTTTTTAGAAATTCAAAATATCCCTTTATTTAATATTCCTAATTATCTTATCCATCGAAATTTTTATTGCCTGGAAATCAAAGTTCTCTTAAAAAAACCCTTCTTTTTATAGAGTTATAACGACTTTTTATAGAATTCTAACGATGTCCCCCTTTTGCTTTTTTTTTTTTTTTTGAAATGTGACGTATCTTCTCTGTTATTTATGTTCTTTCCAAAATTTGAATTTAATATATCCACATCTTTAACCTATCATCCCTAAAATTTCTTTTGTCCTACAACGATACTTGTTATTTATTTTGTAACAATTGTTTATTTTTTTAAATCACAATTTTTATTCATAATTCCCAATTATTTATAGTTCCATATTTATTTAAACTTTCTTGTTCATTTAAACTTTCAACTAATTAATGTATGATTTATTTAAAATTTCCTCAATTTTTTTTTTTTCACAATTTGTTTACACTTTCTTAATTAATGTAATATTTATTTACATTTCTTTAATTTATAATTCAATGTTTATTTAAAATTTCCTTTATTTACAATCCAATATTTACTTAAAATTTGCGTTCCATCTTTCGCGTTGCATTTTGTGAATGGCGATTTTTCTTTGTTAGTAATATTTTCAAAATTTTGAATTACGGTTTGTCCGCGTTCTTACCTATGTTTAAACTTCTTTCGTGTTTTAATTGAATCAATTTAAATTTAAATTCTTTAAAGATCTCAAATCATATCTGTGTTTCGGCCTAACCGGTGTTGGAAGAAGTACTGTGCGTGAACAATTTGTACTGCTTATTTCGTCCCCTTGTGAATTTCCCGCTGATTCATCCTTCCCCTGAACGTTTTCCTGTTCCATCTGTATACATCCCCCATCTACTTGTGTTGGTCCCTCTTGCGCATCTCGTTCTATTTCTCCCGCCTTTTCATTCGTGTTTGCTTCAATTTGTGTACAGTCCCCCTGTTCTGAAAGTTCCAAATTCTCGTGTGTTTCTAGCGTGCTATGTCTGCCTGAGTCCCCCCCCTGTTGAAAGAATGTTTGCGTTCGGAGAGTCTTTTGGAGGGATGATTGCATTCTCTCGTGCGCTCTGAGTTGTTTCGTTTTGCACTTGTGCGGTAACCGGTTTCGTGGATCTAAGAGTAAGAGTGTTTTCGTGCGGATGGTGTGGTGACTCTGTGTACTGTCCGTTTGCTATTTCCTCCTCCAACATGATAAGCGGAATATTCTCATTTTGACCGCGGTCTTTCTTTAGTTCCGGTTTTGGTTCAGAGTTTTGTGCGTTTTTAGGAGTGGGGAGAAGAGGTGACTTGTATTTGTTTATGTAGGGCATTTTTAGATGTGGCTTGCGGTCGGGAAGGGTCCTTAATCTATTTATGTGGGCTTTTATGATTTTAGAATTTGGTTTGTCACACAGTTTTATTTCATATATAAATCTATTTATTCTATTAATTACTCGATAAGGTCCCGTGTGGTTCCCCTTTTTATACCGATTATTATTGTTTTCCATGAACACCCTGGACCCGATTTCCAAATCCCTGAATTTAGCTCTTTGGAGTTGTTGACTTTCTTGGCGTTCTTTCGCGAGAATTAAATTTTTATTTGCCTCCTTAAATGCGTTATTCATCACTGTGATTTTTTTTTATATGTAATCCTGGTATGTAGTTTCTGTATTGTTTTCTGTTGCATTAGTTTCAAAAAAGGTTGGAAGGTCTCTTCCAAAAAAAAGAAAGTTTGGTGTTTCTTTGGTGCTTGAATGTACTGTCGCGTTGTAAACAGCTACGTGGCATTGTACTGCGGTATCCCAGTATGGAGAATTCTCCGCTAATGTCGCTAAGGTGTGTTTCAATTGTTTGTTAGTAACCTCCACTATACCGTTAACCCATGGCGAACGTACCGATGCTATTCTGGCAACTATTCCGAGTTTCTCTGTCATAATTTGATGTATATTAGATGTAAATTGAGAGCCTGCGTCCGATAACACTGTCTTAGGACATCCCCAATTCATAAAGTAATTTAAGAGTCTATCAGCAACCGTAGTGGCCGTTATATCCGGGATTGGAAACATTTGTATATGTTTGGAGAAGTGATCTACCACCGATAACACATATTTATTATTTGAAGTGCTAGTTTGAAATGGTCCGCAAATGTCTGTCGACAAAATTTGCACGGGCCCATCAGGTATAGGATTTCTTCCCAGGGGAACGGGCTGATTTTTTCCCTTTTTCTAATTCCTTCTCTATTCCTTTGCGTACCCCTTTCTAGGTCTCTGTTTTGTGTAGGAGGTTCTGCATAGTAATTTCTGCTCTGGTGATATTTTCTCGGAAAGGCGTGGTTTGAAATGTAATTGTATGTGTCCGGCTGGGAGGCGTAAGTTCTGCGATCAACATACGGTTGGTTTTGAAATGAGTGGGGAGGAGATTGTATTCGTTTATTCAAAAATGTTCTGGAATTGTTTATGTTTCGATTCCGTCCCCCATTATTTGTTGCGTACGCCCGGCATTCTCTCATACAATGACCCTCTTTATTGCAATAATGACATGTAACAATTTTTCTTGTTTGTATTGTGGGAATATGTACCTTTCTTTGTATTTTAAATGTGTTTATCTTTTGGGTAATAGAATTTAAAAGATGTGTTCTAATTTCTTGTTGTTCTCTGCGGAACGTCTCAATTTCCCGTCTAAAATTATCATTATTTACCTTTGCAGTTATCGGAGCTAAATTTGCTTGTTCTAAGTATGTGGCCATTTTTTACAGCTTAATCAAAATTATTCCCTGTTGTTACACTTTAAAATCCTCCCCCAAAATATTTAAATACAATATCACATAAATTCAAAAACATAATTCTAATCATTTCACTATCTACGCATGCAAATACTTCACTCCTCATAATTAACTCCTCAAATATTACACAAATATTTATATAATTCAAAAATTTCTTAAAAGCTTCAAGTTCCCTAATAATTATATTTTCAAATACAATATGGCATGTCTCATTGAGAACACATAATGATTCGTCACTTTGTTTGCTTCTCATACTGTGAAATCAATTTTCTTAAGTTTATTTATATTTATTTTAATTTTAAAATTATTTCTTTAATTTAATCCTTATTTTACACAAAAAAAAATTTTATTCAATATTTTCATTTTTCATTAATTCCAAATATTTTTATTCTCTTCATTAAAATTTAAATTCTGGCATATAACTGGTCTAAAACAGCAAAGTCGCCAGAAGGGTGAAATAATTTTGAATCCAGGTTTGATTGGTCATGATCACCAATATGATAAGGGTGCAATAATTTTGAGTCCAGGTTCGAAACTGGTTTAAACGGCACCAAAATGATATGTGAGTCGTCACACGTCATGTATTGACGCTACGTGGACCGTTCTCGTAAAGTGGAGTAAATAAAGAAATACATAATACCAGTAATTAAAATGAAGAGGCTTAATTTTAAACAATAACAAAGAATTTATTTCATTAAGATAAAACCTTATTTACTAACTATTAACATCTGGTAAATTTCATATACCAACATCTTTAGTGTAGTACATTAAGACAATCAAATCCCCTCATTCTATGATCATAACATGAGCATTACAATTATTAACCTATTAATGTACATTAACTCACTATTCTTACAAGCCTACGTCTTAATGGCCCAGGTTAACCTTATTTAGGAGGGTCAGAGAGATAATAATAATCAAAGTGCAAAAATATGTGTAGAATTGTCCTACCTCGATCATCACTGCCGATGTCGGACTTTATGACAGCGCGCTCCGGCTCTGTCCCGTGGGCTCGCTCTCTCCGAGATCCGTCGCTCTTGCGACCTCTTCTTTTCACTCACCAAAATTCAAGTCTCTCGATTTCAAAAACTTAAAGTCCAAAGTTGCTCTCTGTCTCTACCCCCTTAACAAGGCGCCCCTGTCCATAATTGGCTAAGTAAATTAAGGGTTACGCCCTTCAGGCTATATTATTGGTCAAGGCCCCCCTGAAATATGAGATATGCAGTCTCCAGTTTTAAAATCGTTGAAAGTTCTCACGAGAATTTTCCCAAGGTTCAAGTGATATGAATTGACTCTGGGGTCAAGAAGTTCAACCCCTTCCGTTTGTTGTAACACCTAACGCTGACATGAACTTGAGAAGCACCCTCTCTTTTCGAAATGAATGTCCGGTGCAGCTGCGTTAGAGGGAATGTTACAAAAATTGCCTCACTTCATGAGGGACCGTCTTCTTAGGTCCACTTCCTCTTTCAAAAGAGCAATGTTATATTGGGAATTGAAAATTACAATATAACACGCCTAGACCAGCCGAACTCGTCTCATCATGCGAATGGAAATGGTTTTGCTTTCACTATTGAATATGGTTGTGAGTTCTAGGGTCGATTTTTTGCGATTCGATTTCACTAAAAATAATTTTCTGTCGCGACTATTTAGGATTATTTTTCGACCACACATTTTCCGCAAAGTTGATGATCCACTGCCATCTTTCCAAGATTTAATAATGAGCTGGACAGTTCGTAATCCAGTGCCAGTGATTTCAGCAATCTCCTTGCACGTCGTCTGGCATTGACACATGCCAAGAATTTGGTCCTTTTTAAACTACGTGACATCTTTTCCGCGACCGTGTATAACGTATTCAGCCATGATTGCTGTGAACTGATCATCTGCATGCTAATCCCGTTACATTTAAAGGTTGTATTGCCTGCAGAATTATGTAAAATTTTGAAATGCAACACCACTTCGTCCCTCCTCAATATTTGCATGTTTCAACTCACAGAGCGACTTTCTTTTGGCCAGGCAGTGTAATTCCAAATTGAAAAAGAACAAGCAAAATACTCACATTTACAATCCAGAAAAGAAAACCTCCGGAAAAAACCAATAAAAGAGACAGATAGGAGTTGAAAACACTCTTTTTTTTTCCATATGGAATGCTCTTGATATCCTAAGAGTTTGGAGAAAAATGTATAGGTGACTTATATGGGTAAGTTTACATAATTCGTACTTTCCATTGAAACAATGTTTCATTATTCTTAAACATGGAAAAAAAGCGTTGACTTACATTGATCCTAGCCATAAAATAAATTGATGTGGCAACACTCCATAAAGTAACTAAAGTAGTTGAAAACATCCAAAATAATGTTGTCCACTTTTTAGGAGCCTAAAGAGATAAAAAAAAACGCTTGTGAATCATTCAAGATGTGTCGAATATATAATTAATCTAATGTCACGTATTCTGAAAGGTAATGTATGAAAATTAAAATGCTCTTTGAATACGTACATGATACAAAAAGTTATTTTTCGGGAAAAGGTAATTTAACAATTCAATCCCAATTTAACATACGAGTATCTAGCTATATAAGGGATCATATCAATTTTTTCAGTTCGTTTTCCCAATTTTGAACATGTACATTTTAAATGCATTAGTAAATCATATATCCATGCAATAAGATGCTTCATCTGACTTCTTCAAGTATTAATATTTCATAATGTAAAATTATTTTCTAATGAATAATTGAGTAAGTTATCCTAAAACTGGACACATAATTCGAATGAAACATGCTATGTTTAAAACTTTCTTACAACAGAACTTTTTTCCATCATTGTCCTTATTACGGACCCAATAAGTAAATACGGTGCGTTATGAGGTAGTATGCGGTATATGCAGTATGAGGAGGAAGTTTTCCTTATGTGTGAGGAGAAAAAAAGAATCCCTCATTTTTGAGGAGGAGATTTTTGACTGGTAAGGACTTAAACTGACTGGGTGGTGTTCAAGGTGTAATCTTTGCAGATGACATCATAATTTGGTCTTCTGATGTTGATCCTTCCTTGGCCAGTACTAAGGTCCAGTTTGTTCTCGACTATATTTCGGATTGGACTCGAGATCTTTCAGATAAAGACTGAAATTATCAATTATTATATTATGACTCAGTATTCATAAAGAGATACTTATTGGGAAATTTTGTTCCTGAGCCTTTTGTTTGGAATGGCTTATTCACACCCGAAGTTGCTGGGGATTATTCTTGATCCCAAACTATTGTGGAACGTCCATGTTTAGTATCTAATAAATATTTGCACCAAAAGAGTAAACCTTTTAAAACTGATTTCTTAGCAGACTTGGGGAGCTTAGCAGACTTTTTTTACTTATCATCCCTCTCAGATTGTTCTTTCCACTGGCGCAGCCAGAATTTTTTTCTAGGGTGAACTTTCCAAATGTTCTAATCTTAAAAATACATATTTTAAATATTTTTTGAAATGCTAAAAGCGGAACCATTTTTGTTTTAAAATTTAAATCATATTACACTGGCTGAAGGAATGAAAATATTTCATAACTCTTTTTGTATATAAAATTAAAAATCATTAAATCTCCATATCTCTGTAATTCATATCTTTTACTAACAAAGGTAGATAAAGTAACAATGACAGACATAATAATTCGAAGTATTTTCTTTAGTACAATATTATTGTTTGCTATTTTATTTTAATCTTTCATTCATTTTCCTTGGTTTTTCTGGAAGGTTATTTAAAGCTCCTCTTCAGTTACATGTATATAATTATGTATATTAAAGCAATACCATTCAGTCTCTCTTCAGAAATGGGATTTCTTAAATAAATCTTTAAAAGTTCGGAAGTTGAAAATGAACGCTCGTTATGACATGTAGTCAGAGGTAATGTGGACAGAATAATTAGAAGCTAGTGAACAATCGGAAAAAGATTCTCATTACAAAGAGCAAGAGCATCTATCGCACACTGGGGTTTTTTCTTTGAAGGAAATAGAAATTGATGTCATAGTGTAACCTTACCTTCAATATTTGATGGCAGTGAATAAAATTCTGCTAATTACAATATTATCAGCAATTTCATCTTTAGCATTATGATCTGATTTACTGAATAGCAACTGAAATGGGTTTAATATGTTTTTATGGGCTAAAATTTTGGATCTAATGCATTGATGTATTTAATGAGCAATTTTAAACACATATTTTAGTTTTTACAGTTTTAAAGTGATTAAAACGCGTCGAATTCGACACGAAGTGTCATGATATTTACAACATGAATAATGGGGTTAGTTTTTGAAGCTTTTGTTATTTTTAAAATGTCATTGCACGGCTACTTTGTTATGAACGAACTTTATTTTACTTAAGGCATCAGTCGGATGGTGCTACTTTTCTATATATATATACAATATATTGTATATTAATGCTTACTGATAATTATGTGGCAACTTTTTAACCAATTTAAACAATGAACAATGCTGCTTTTTAGCCCGCAAATATTTTATGTTTCTGTTTTTACATATTTACAATTCGGTACATGGGAAACTTAACTCATGGGACGATGTACCTCGGAAGTACTTTTTTAATTCAAATTAGTTTACAAGTTTTGAACGTTTAAAGCCGAAAATCGGCCGAAATGTTGCCATTTTAAAGTAAAATCATTCTTGAGTTAGAAGCTGCGAAAATATCTTTTAGACATTTTGCGCGCTAGAGGAGCAAGGTTTAAATTTTAACATTCTAAGGTCATGAATTTTAGAGATATCTTTTAAATTTTTTAAATATGCCATCATTGTTTCAAGGTATTACACTCGAAAATCGCGTAGATTTTACGCAAATTTTCAGAGAATTTTTTAATTTTACTCCTCTCTCTCAAAGGCAAGTTTTTTTTTGGCGATTGCAAGTATTTGTATTAAGAACATAGTATTAGCTTTAAGCAAGTTTAGCACCCCCATTTTCATATGCCTTACTATCTTATGTAGGACGTATCAATGGGGCTTTTTTACAGCGTAGTCGACGGTCGTATTGGGATGTACTTATCGATGAGCCCTACGTCGGCGCAGCGGGCGAAGGCCTAATGAGCGGCTAGGTTCAGTGTGTTTAGGAGCTTATTTAGGGTAATGGGCTAGGAACAGTCGCATAATGGGCTAAGCACAGCCGCATAATGGGCTAGGCATAGCCGCAATGTTTTCGACCAAAGCTTTTTAAAGCGACCAAATTGGTTTCTGATTGCGGTGAGTTTTTAATACATAATAAAAACTGGACAAACTCAAAATTTCATTACGCCGGTTATTTCGCTTTTTTAAAAATATATTCAGGAAAATTCAAGACACTAACCTGCTTCTCAGTTTCAATATATATTCCAAAATGCAAACCGGAATCCTCCGTAGTTTCTCTCCTCTGATTATGAGCACAATCTGCTACATTCGTTGTAAATTCATCTTTTTCCTCATTTGAAATAACAAGTATGTCCACACTGTTATTTTCAGTTTTACTTTTTTTCTTAGTAATGAATTATAAATTATTGCATTGGGATCTTTTTTTTTCCTGAATTCGAACTAGACATTATGGTTGCTATTAATACGCAATTGTGGTTGTTATTAATACACTTGTTTAATATGAAAGTTGTAGAGGATTACTACATATACGACACCACAGACACACACACAGAAAGACATTTGCGGTCTTCTACACTGATTTCCACACGGCGATTTTTCGCCAACTTTTCATGGAAGAGAATGAATTAAATATTCCATTTCCCATTATATATAACAAAATATTTAAATTTTATTTTAAATCTATTTAGTTTTTCTATCCGTTTTGCAGTTGAAATCTTCAAAAAATTTTAGTTTAAAAAGGATTTTTTATCAACTTTTATGGAGCATTTTTTTTTTCACGGAAGAATAAATTTCGTACTTTTTTGCAGATTAGGTGTTCGTCTAGTATAGTCGCAGCACAGAGATCAGAAGATCGGAATGCCGCTATTGACAGTATTCTAGAGGGTGGATCATATTAAAAATGTAAAGGATTTAAATGAAGAGATAAATTTTCTAAAAAATGAAAATATGCAGTTAAAAGAAAAAGTGAGAGCTCTAGAGAATGATACAAAAAAGAAAATCAAAAATATAATGCAAAATATATCAAGGCATTCGTACTTCAAATTAAGTGGCTGTTTGCATGCCGAACAAATCAAAGTTAAATATGCGCGGAGTGAGATTATCAATGAATTATCATGATTTTCTAATGAAGGACAAATACGCAGAATCCTTAAAAAGAATAAAAATGTGCCATGGGCGGACTCTGACATATCAGCTGCTTTAGCATTACGATGTGTGCCGAAAATAGTTTTGAATTTTTGAAGGAGAAAATGAATTGGCCTCTTCCTTCAATTTCATCCTTAAAATCTTGGACTAAAAACTTTACATGCAATCCTGAAATCCAAAACACAGTTTTTGAGATATTAAAAGAAAAAGCTCAAACTATGGATGAGTTTTCCAGATGTTCAGTTATATTGATGGACGAAATGAATATTGATGCAAAAATGTGTCACGGCATGTGAGATGATCAAGTTTTAGGACCACACAAAAATGTCCAAGTTGTAATGCTAAGAGGGTTGTTTAGGCCATGGAAGCAACCCATATATTTTAATTTCGACCAGCGCATGACAGTCGATCTGCTAAATGAGCTCATTTTAAAATCTGAGGAAAATAGTTATGAAATCATAGCAGTAGTGTTCATAGGAGCCGACTACGAGGGGCACAGGGGCACCAGCCCCCGCTAAAATTTTCCAGAGGTGGCATTGCCCCTCTTGGAAATTTAAAAAAAAATTTCTAACTTCATACTTTACTAAAAACTACAAAATGCAAATTTCAATTATTAAACCAGAATTTTTTTTAAATCTTCTGTAACATAAATGTCACAATTCTGTTCCATCTTGTTCACATCTTCCTTACCGCCATAAATTATTTCGCATACAAATCAGGCGCCTCTTTACCCCCAGGAAACATGTTTACGCTATGACAACAGCACCTGGCTATCACAACTTTTTCGATTGACATCTTAGTTCAAAGAGTAAAAATATTTACTACCATGGAATTGACATTTTCTAAAAGTAGCTGTCTCCAGTTATAACTACGAAGGATAACCACGACTTATTTGATCTACTATATACCAAAGGGCTTTCATCTGTAATTGCTTCTTGATTCTATATACAACAGACCAGTTCCATATTTCCAGGTTGTATTGTGTATAATAATATATCCGTTTGAAGTTGCAAACTCCGCGGGTGGCTTCGCCCTAAAGAGTTACGTTTGGCAGTCATCGTTTTCCACCCATGTTAAAGTATAGGCCATTCCTATTATCATAACCGCAAAAGAACGGCTGTGCAAATCCTTTTGGAATTTGTACGAGTGATAGAATGATATATGTAGTTTCTTGTGTGGTCAGAAAATTCGTATAATATCAATTAATTAATTATCTATAAATAAAATACTCAAACAAAATTATAAAGTTTTAGTTTTACAGCTGTGAAATAGATGGCGCTATAGAGGCGTCGCACAGCGATCGGAGTACTTTAAAAGCCGTTTTCTTATTTCCTACACCGAATATTTTACATTTTCTGACCACAGGAGAAAATAGGGGTTTAGCTTAATCATGTAAATTCAATGGTTTTATACTTTATTCAGTAATTTGCACGTTTATATGATAATGCGATTTACAGTGGCTGGCGAACTTTCGGTCATTTGTGCAGCCAATGCCCGACAATATTGGCGTAAGATCAGTAGCACAGCAACCCTAGCTGTGTATGTAAATAAAAACACTTTGTTACTTCAAAAATATAGGGAAAAAATGTAAATAAGGGTAAGTATTGTATTTGATACATTTCTAGCATAACTCCACTATTCCTATAAAGCTTAAAATTGTAATTCTTATAACGCTGTTGCTTATTTATTGGGCTCGGTTTCAGCGGTCAATAGGCAATACAAAGTGAAAAAAAAAATTCTGTAAGTTTTGGATGTTGTACGTTAGAAAATTTCTCATGAGCTTTGCACCTTATCAGTAAATGCATTAAAATGTAACTTGCAGACAGATTATGTTTAAATGGTAATAAATGCGTGCAATACACATTTTTTTTAACAGTAAGTAATATTGCAGGAAAACATTGGAGAGTTTGTAGTCTGCTGTCCCAAAATTGTGCTTCATGAATACCAATATTCTAAGATACAAATAAGTGCAAGCTGGTGCTGCACTTACTTATTTATCTGAAAATATTTAAGAATGAAAAATTTATTTATAGTTATTTGACTACATTGGTTAAATATTTTACAGTGAAGCAACTAATTAAAGAGTTCAAATTTAAACAACGGGAGAAAAACAAGAGCTATAATCGAAAATTGCACCTTTTTTATAGAGTAATCAAGATGCACAGTCTCCCAATACTATCTTAGCTAAGGATTGAACCTTGTAGAATAATATCCATAACAAACATCAATCAATAATACGTTCATCACATTTTATAGAATCCTGCTATCGCCCTTGAAAGCATTTCAATGTATTTTTATACTATTATATTAAACCAAATCTATGAAAAGTTTAATACTACATTGCCATTGCCCATGAGGATTTAACATTCCAGCATTAATCATCATATCCTTAAATTATATAGCCTTATATAAAACATGGCATTAAAATATATTCTTGAAATATTAATTCTATAAATATGGATTTCTTCAGTAATAGAAGAAAAATTTGTCGAACTGAACCAGTTTATTCTAAATTTTAACTAATAAAATTAATGGTTATCCAGGAAACTGAATAGTGAACCTATATGCTTCTTATAACATTGTACAAAAAAATACAAAATTAAATTTTTCAATTGGTAGCTTTATTAAATATTCTTGTTTAAAATGTTGTAACGAAAGGGCATTTTTTGAACATGGTATTCAGCATATGCTCCTTTTATTGCAAATTCAGCTGAACTGCAAATATAAAAATTCTGCATAAAATAAATAGAGTGCATAAAGGAGTAGTTGTTTATTATATTTTTAAACTAGTTTGTAAAATATCTGTAATAAAGTGTCAAAAAATTGAAATTTATCATGGTAATGGAAGTACAAAATTTCTCAAATTCTAAATATTGCATTACCGTATAAATATAATTTTGGGTTGCTCATTGAGGCATCATGTTATAATCATCATTAACTAATATTTATGAACCAGAAAAAAATATAGAGTGGTACTTGCACAATTGTAGAAATGATTTTTTTATCTTTTTTCTGAAAGTTAAAATTTGTCAGTGTTTTCTTTTTTGAACAAAGTACCCCTGCACCATCATCATCTGCATGTGAACATTTGACCAACATTGAGTCATACAGACTCTTTTACCACATTAAATTAGCAATTAGTCTTGTTCAATATAATATGCAATTTGACACTAAAGGCTCTGTTTCTTCATTAGTTATACTGATACCTGTCTGTTTACATTGCTTGATACCAACTTTTTCACGTCTGGCACAAATAAATATATATGTGGTATGCGATGTATTTTACAAATGATTTAAAATAATGGATATCATTTATTTTAAGATGAGTCTGAACACCATGCCATCTCATACAAAATACAAAAATAGATACTTATTTGTTATATCCAATTTTAAGTTTAAAAACATTTTCATTTAGTTATATAGTTATTTGCCGATGAATTTTAAAATTTATGTGTTAATTGTCATCGATTTGAATAATAAATGAATGACAAATCATTAGATTTTAAACGTCATTTTATTAAAACATCCATCAGATGTACATATAATATAAAAGCCAGAGTGCTTTCGGGTATCATCATACCTTAAATACTATCCACTACTGGCAAGTTGAATTTACATATTATAAAATTGGCATCACTACTAAACATGTTTAATGCATCCACACAAAATCACCAGAAACAGATTTAAATTTTACAAAATTACAAATACAAGAAAGACAAATTATCATAATCCAGTTTAAGCACAAATATATATAAGTAAAAAAACATTTTGTTTTTTATAAATTAAATATTAAAAAAACATTTTGTTTTTTTAATATTTTATATTTTAGAGGTAACTTTGTAAAGGTTTGACTCGCATGGAGTCGAGAACATGTCGCCAGGCATAACTTAAAACATTGACAGGGTCAAAATTACAGATAGAGATGAAGTAGATAAATAAAGAGGAATTCATAGAGTAAAAGAGTCCGGGAGTTATTACAGCTGATCAAAAGAAAGGAATTTTCGAAAAGGGGTTGAAAGTTATCATTAATCACTAATTGGGCAAGAGCTGTCGATTGCCTACCGTTTTTAATGTCCCTATTATGTTCAGTCAACTATATACCAACCGTGCGTTTAGTGCTACCAATATAAAACTTATAAACATTATCTAGAAAAAGAAGGAGTACTACATATACCCCAGCATGGCTCTTAAAGTTATCTTTATCCCTAAATTTATCAGTACAAATGCGATTAAACAAAGTGGTAACTGTTGAGTGAGCAGGTCTAAAATTAAACTCGATACAAAATTTGAATTTGATAAGGGGACGAAATTTTTTTTGGGTGGTACGGAAAACTAGCTTTAAACGGCAAACATTCATTAATGGGAATGAGTTTAGAATTGGGTTGAATAAAATTACGGTGAATATTTGAAAATATTTGATAAACTCAAAAGAGTAACCGGCATCCTGACCAAGTTTAAAGATGAAATCAATTTCACTGTGTAAAGACGAAATAGTAGAGTAAACATTAAAAGCCTGGTTATATTAACACATATTTTGTCATATATTGGAATCAATTACGGCCTTTAGGTTTTAAGATTACGGGATTATTGATATTTTCAATTTATTATGTCATCTGTTTTATTTTTACAAAGATTTTAGAAACTCATAAGTTGTAGTACGGGTCATATACAGTTTTAGCTCGTTTATTTTGCATATATTTATTCAACTTCATATATTTTGTAAATTTGTTTACAAACAAGACCAGGACTTTTTATTCTTCAGATCTGCTCCTGAAGATAATTTTGTATAGCAAGAACAGATACTTTTAAAATTCTCTTTAGAAGCATTAAATTAAATATTTTAATAGAATATTTTGATTAACAATGTCATTTAGTATACTATAGGAATTTGCACATGATTGTTAATTTTAAGTTTCTTTATATTATATACTTCATACGAAGAACGGGTATGCTGCTAGTGTGTTTATATGATTAAAGCACTGAAACCACACTCAAGAAAAGCAGTATTTGAGGGAAGAGGTGTAAAAGTCCAGGACTGTAGACAGGAGTATGTTTAAAGGGGAGGTTTAAGGGGTTCAACACCCACATGATGTTACAAAACATAACATTTGATACATGGGCATCATATATCTATTTTGCTGCATCCAAGCCAAAATATATTTTCTGTTACTGTAGTTTCAAACAACTTGAATGTTGCAAAGAACAATGTTTCATTTTGACTTTGGAATGTCATTGAATAAATATAAATGTCATCTTCAATTTTTCTATGAAATTATAATTTTTCTGTATCAGGTTTTAATTTACTCATCTGCATTTTCCGTACAAAGCAAACTTTTATTACTTAATATGGCAGGAATCTTTTATCCGGTAATTTAAAATTTTGTTTCATATGTAATATCAAATTTTTCTGTTTCAATTTTGATTTATTTTTAGTTTTTTATTTATTTTGACTTAGCCCAACCCGACATGAATTTAATAAAATGTAGTCCGAACCTTGCCTGTGGGCTAGGTCGGACCTAAATCCACGGACCAGACCCGAGGCCTTGCAGACCTCTAACTCTGACCCCTTGAGTTGAACTCATTTCAGTAAATATTGTTTCCAACAAACGTAATTTAATATGGAAATAAGTGATTCTAATAAGTTGAAACTATAACATTTGTATAATTTATATATATGTATAAAAAAATGAAGTTTTAATGAACTTTTGTACTAAAATAATTCACTAATCAATAGACTAAAGTGAACTTTTTACTATATTTGATGTAGGAATCTATAAAATTTTGTCTGAATATCTATACAATTTTGTTATATGTTAATCTAAAGTTTTGTTAATATTGTTTGAATCTATAAAATTTTCTTCCAAGTTTCACACCATTTCAATAAATACAATATTATTGAATTTATGTTGCAGGCAACTTATGTCAGATATTACAAAGACAAATACACTATGATTTTTTCAAACAGTTGGTATTATTCATAATTTGCCATTGTATGTAATATTCATAATTATAATTTCCAAACTTTATATTTTTGCGACATATAATTAAGGAAAATCATCATCAGTTTATAGATGAATGGAGTTGTGTTTTTAAATGTATTAATTATAATATTTACCCTTGCACTTTGTTTTCTTATTTTATTTTTATTTTAAAAATGAAATTTTTCAGTTTATTTTTATTTACAGCACAAATTGAAAAAGAATCTGCTAAATACTAATTCTTGTATTGAGACTGTCCGACCTAACCAAAGATGTCAAGTAACTGTTTAGATGACCGTGACAGTGTCACTCAGTTTAGACCAGAACCCAATGAGGGGGGGGGGGGGGGGTAGCAAGCACAGGGATTGCAACATCCTTCCCCTAACCCATCACCTTTTAGATGGACTTTTGGGTCTACAGACTAACATGCTCATACACTATGTAGACACAGAAATAGTTTTGGGCATCATCGGCATTGGAACCTTTGCCATACTGTGTGCAAATCCTCCACCATCACTGAACAATGTAATTTTTTATTTGAATGAATATAACAGGGTGTTCCTAATAAAGGAGATATCTATTTAGCAAAACAATATGAATTTTGAAAAACAACCTTAAGACATAAAAGTATAAATATTTATTCGAAATAATACTATATGCGCCAAATTTAATTATCAATTTCCACTTTTGTGACCATCAGTGTTTCTACAGATCTGAAAGCTATAAACTGTTTTGTAGAGCACACATTCAAGCATTTCAGCTATTATTTGAACTAATGAACTGGTTTACAACAAATGTAATTCAAATCAAGATAAATAAGTAAATGTATGTTTCAGAAATCAACTGTCTAGACATGAACATCCAAATAAGTGCAAGACTATGTAGGCCAAACTGAAATGGCTAAAGCTTGAATAAAAAAATTCAGTTGATTTCTAAAATGTATGTATGTTTATTTATCCTGATTTGCACTGCATTTTACACTGTAAACCAGTTCATTATTGATTGTGTGCAAAGTCATGCGCTGTACTTACCTTTTGAACTGTTGCAGTAATATGATTTGAATATCATCCCTATTTTTAATTCTTCTGTGTTCCACTAGTGACTTAATGAAACTCCCCAGGTAGAAAATATGTAAAGGTGCTAAATCAGCTAGGACAAAACTTTCGGTGCCACTTTTACATCTAAATAATGGAATTTTATCTCTTAATTTGTTATATTTTCTATATAACAAAGAGGGGGGGGAGCAAAAATTGTGTTATGATGCCATTTGTATGTTTTTGCAAGTGAACTAACACAACAAAAATATCTTTTAAACTTAAATGAAAATTAACAGATATTATTCTTTGTCTAATGTTTTCTGACAGCATACATACTTTGATTATGTGGTATACAATTCATAGTACACTAAAGAATGATACATTAGAGTCACACCTACATAGAGTAGCATCTACATAGAGTTTTCCTAAATATGTCGATTTGATTTATATCAAATTAGTCTAACTTGGATTTAAAATTTATATTGGTTTAAAATGTATAATTAATTAAAAAGAAATTCTGATTTGTAAAAGAAGAACCAACTGCAGATTTACTATCTTTGGGGTTTTCACAATTGGATGGGGGTGAGGGGAGTTGCTATACAGAATTCTCCTAAAACTATTCATTTGATTTATATCAAACTTATCTAAATTAAAATTGACATGTACATATTAATTTTAGGTATGAAAAAAATTCTGAGTTGTAAAGAAAAACATTAATGCTGATTTAGTATCTACAAGATTAAATAGTGATGAATTTAAGGAGTCTATATTATACATTTTACATAAATTATTTGGGGACCTTTTAGCAATGGTGGAGTGACCATAAGTGACTTCTAATTCATCTTATCAGTAAATCTACCAATAATATAAGCTAATATCTCCATGTAGAATGACTGTGCATGAAACATCATATAATATTGATCGAAACTTCTTATAGAAATATCCACATTGATTGCAAGTATAGATTACCTTTTACCATGCAGGCTACCCCCCCCCCCCCCAGAGAAGGGGAGGGAAGTTACAGCTTGCAAAGAAATTCATCAGTCACTCCAGTTATAAAGGAAGAAAGAGGCTTAACTGCAAAACTCACATCTCCATTTTTGTCATTTTACTCACTTTGCTTAAAATTCATAAAACCTGAAAACCTTTTCATTTTAATTGTCGCTATACTGTAAGCTGAAATGATTCATAAAGAGTAATTTAACCACAGGAAAACAAAATTTATCCATGGTAAAAAACAAGATTTAATTGATGAATGGTATGTTTTACATCAAAACTAATTAAAATGTAACATTTTAAAAGAATAAATATAAAAATATCTACTTTGGTTAAAATAAGCTTCAAATACTATATTTTACAAATGATAATGAATCACACTCAACCATACTATGTAACGAAAAGGTAATAGAAAAGTAAGTAGATGGCTGATCATGTGAGCTGATAAAGTCTTCCTGTTGGCTGAATGGAAAATGTGAGTTTTGCAACAAGATTCACAGTGGAGAATGTTAGTTTTTCAACTAAATTAGGTTCTGAATACTAAATAAATATCAAAGAATGTGACTTTTTCAGAATACTACTTGATTCACATACCTACCACCATGAACAAGAATATATATAAAAAAAAAGCTTTTCGACCAAAAATGGAGAAGAGTAACTACACTCTTCAATACTGACTCAATTAACCAGATGACCTACCAATAAAATGCACTTACTCTTAATTTAGATCACTATATAGATTTAAATTGTCCTCTTCTAGATATATGTATATACAATCTGGTCGGTGTCTAACAGCCACTGGCTAATGGAAATGTCTGACTTCACCAATCGTGAAGTCAGACATTTCCATTTGAGTTGGGGTATACCTTTCCATTTATAAGGGCTTTTTATTATTCACCTACTCAAACCTTTTAATTCTTTGTTATACTCTAATTGTATTGCATTGTATGACATAGAAGTATTAAAATATTGTAATATTTGTAATTTCATGATGAAAGATACATATTTTAAATACATGGCAATATTTAAATCCGTTTTCATAAGATAAGCAAGAGACCCCCCCCCCCCCCCCCCGTCTGTTCTCCATAAACATATATAGTATTAGTGATAAAACATTTTGGCGCCTGTGTATCATAAAAATATGGAACTTCTCAAGAGCCACATTAGCATTAAGATCGGTGGCAAACCATGAAGGAAATATGGGAAGACAACATCTACTCAAACAACTCCCTCTTTATTCATACATTATTCGACATATTTTATGTACTTAATTCAAACAATATACATTTAAAACAAAGGTTACTTGGTAGCGGGTTATTTGGATAGACACTATCTCCCAAAATTTCCTCCATGCTTCGCTGATTAGGATGTTTTAATAATGACTTAGTGTGTTGTAAGTACACCCGCATTTACAAATAAAATTATTTATGGTATGAAATATAACTGACCACTGATTTTTTTTATTTGAAATATCGTTATTCTTTCCTTTTATCAGAAGAGAACATTCTAGGTCCCTGTATTTTTTAGGTATGATGCACATACAATAATTGTTTTAAAGGAGTAAATGTTAATGTATTTCTGACCAGTTTGAAAATACTTTTTGAAGCTGAGTGGTTGATGCGGAAATTTTGAACAGTTTCATAGCCAAGCTACTCGACTCTAGATGCTGTTTTGAACTCATTCTTCAAAATAACGCATATATTAATTAATGTATAAATAAAACTGTTTGCACTTATATGTTGCTGTAAAATATGTAGAATGGAAAGCAATGGTAGAAATCTGATGCGGGCAGCACATGACTTTCCCTACAAATTCAAATTCGTTTTCTTATTACTTTCCTTATATACATAATGATGTAAGGAAAGTATTGTGACGGGGTCGAAAATTCGAATTCGAGTTTTCGACGGGAGAGCACGTTTCAAGCATCTCTGATCACGAATCGAACATTTTTGAAGTGATGTCTGTGTGTGTGTCAGTGACTCTGTGGAGACGATATCTCACGAACGAATGGAGGGATTCGAATGAAATTTGGTACAAAAATAACAATCCGTGAATACTGGAAGCCTATTGTTTTAAAACACAATCGAATGTTCAGAACCTCCATAAATTTTCAAGTGAAATTTCGAAAAAAATCATCAAAAAATCAGAACCTTTAATAAAGTTACGCAAATAGACATACATTTCTTACGTAATTTTTCCTTAGAAAACAATTGACATAAACTTTAGAACGCTAGCATGAACCGTTCTCGAGATATTGTACATTTTTCAAATACATTTATTAAAAAATCCCATAAATTAAAAAAAAATATTAACTGTTAAGAAACATGTTCACTTTGCATATGTAATATCATGCGATAAATTTGGTGACATCACTCTCTCACAACTCGTTCCATTTACGAGAAAAGATACTTTGAGTAATACTTGTGTATTTGAACGCCAATAATCATTTACCCGCTGTAAGAATAACTTATTTCTCTGTCCATAAAGCTTGGCGAGATTTTAGCGACGAATTTAGGGGAATGTCGCCAACTTGGCAACATTTTTAATAGTTGCCAAATTAACAAAAATCTCGCCAAATGGATAAAAATGACGCTAATTCAATGAAAATGACGACTCATTGACGAAAATTCAATATCTTGGAAATAATATACTATAATAAATCTCCCAATATCTTGGAAAGAATATCTTGGAAAGTATCTACTATAAGAATAACCTTTTTTTACTGTAAAAGTAGTAAATTTATTGCATTATATAATTATATAAGGAAAGTCATGTGCTACCCACATCAGATTTTTTTTTATTTCATGATGCATTAAATGTATTTTAATTGCAGAAAATAACATGTATACTTTTCTGATAGTATATCCAACTTACAGTTTTAATACATTTGGCTATATATATATATATATATATATATAACAGTTTTTATTACTCTCTTTGGCAACAGCAAATCACATCTTTTCATTTTGGCATATGGCAACATTGATCCAGTCATATTTTGCTCGTCATGGTTGCGCTGAAGAGATGTGTTTTGAGGTATTTATTTTTCCTTTATTGTTCCAATCTATATGCTTGTCGTCCATATAACACAAGTTTATAGATAAAATCTATCTTGTGTTTCAGAAACAAGCATTTTTGTGTTCATTTCGAAAGGATATATGGACCCGACGAGAATTTTTTCGAAATGAACTTTTCGTAAGCCTAATCTCGTAAGCCTAAATCTCCTCCATGTGCAAGCTTTTTTGCTTGATTTTTTTGTTTTCTTATTTGCATTCCTCATTTTTGAAATTTGTTGATTGTCTTTGTCCTTATATCTTGCATTATGCTATATTACTTCCTCTTTTAGTCTTAATTTCTTTTAATTCTTTGTATTTGTAAAAAATTTTTGGAATAGTGTATTATGAGTTACTACATACTTTCTAACTTTGGATTTAATAATTTATATTTATATATATATATATATATATATATAGCTCCAAAATTCCAAAAAAAGAACTGTTTATCCTAATTATGTGTTTTAACTGTTTATCCATGACTTTACTGTTTATCCATGACCATAATCAGCACCAGGGTGACTTACCTATAAAATATTATGAAATTGGGCCCATTAGTTTTTGAGTTAGAGTGGATATAGGAATTGAACAAACAGACAGAGACACAAACAAAGTTCACTCTGAAAGAATCTCAGAAGTCACGCTAAAAGAATCTCAGGAGTCACGCTCACTCTGTTTTCGTATTCTAAAGGTCTCAAAACGTGTAGATCCGTCGAAAACTCGAGTTGCGATTTTCGACATGATTCCAATACTTTCCCGATACATTACCATGTACTGCAGGAAAAGTAAATATCTGATGTGAGCAGCACATGACTTTTCCTGCAGACTCATATTCACATTCTCTTTATTTCTTCAACAATTCATTAAATAGAGTTTAATTTTACAAAAAAGCACCCATAATTATTTTAAATAACACTGAATTTGCACTTTTAATTCAATTTTCGTTTTCATTTGGTTACTGGACTTATTAAAGGTAGTGTAGCAAAAATGCAAAAAAAAACCCCATAAAATATATCAAGAACTGCTAGTCCTAGAGTAATAGGTTTGGCGTTACTCTTTTCATTGTCAAAAATTGCATATAAAACACGCATTTAATTGATACATTTGACCAAACGTTGTCTTTTATTTTATATTTTTGAAGGGCCATTTCGTAAAAAAAGGCAAGTTTATCTTCTTTGAATCGTACCAAAGTCTAATCAGCACCAAAAGTTATCCTTCATGTGACTTATCCACCAAATTTTGTGAAATTTGGTCACCTTCAGCTAGAGTGAATACTGGCAATTTTTGCGGGCTATTTTGCAAAAAAAAGGTGGGTTCGTTCATCCTGAATCGTACCAAAATTTAATCAGCACCAGGGTCACCCACAGGAAACTTACTTACCAATTTTTTTTTTAAATAAGGTCAATTAGTTTTTGAGTTAAAGTAGATACATTGCACAGACGTCATGCTAAAAATAGTTTTTTCGTGTTCTAGAGGTCTTAAAACGTGTAGATTCGTCGAAAACTTCCGTTGCGGTTTTCGACATGATTCCAATACTTTCCCCATACATTATCATGTATTGCAGGTAAGTAAAAATACAATTATATATATTTTGAGCTTTAATAATAAATTTGGACGACGTAATTAATATCTATATAATAATCGTCTAACATGCTTCTGTCTTCATAAAACCCGCCTATGAGGGGCATTCCCAAAAATATAGATACAGGTCCCATTGCAAATATCAGCAATGTACCTGTTTCGCGCTTATATATACGCTCTTCAGCATGGAATAGCCAATATCTGCAGTGGCAACAAGAAACTTGCTGTAAGCCACAATTTTTGCGAGCTTCTTTGAGAACTGACAATTTCAGTCCTTCCATGTGGCCGCCATAAAGAACTTTGCCTGTGCAGTTTCGTGTGGCCTGAACTAAATTGTAAATGAATTTTAATTTGTCCACGTGGAAGGATTGAAATTTTCTGAGTGTCTCTATCTTTCCAGATTCCAGAAGCTCCTCGGTGACCTAGAAAACTGAATCTTTGTAAATATAGTTTCGAACATAGGATAGATCTTAAGTCTGATTTTCGACCCCCCCCCCCCACACACACACACTTTCTGAGACAAAGAAAATGAGGGAGGGGGGGGATTCCGAAAAGTTCTCTCGTGACCTAGAAAGCTGAATTTTTGCACATTTATTTTATCGTTCATGTCAAAAACTCGACCCCCTCATTCCGTGGGGCAGAGAAATGGTTTTATGGCATTTAAATTTTATTAGTAAAAAAAAACTACGTATAAGTAAGACAGTCATGTGCTAAAAGAGAAGATAAACTACAACGTTACTCAGTGTTGCTTTATATTCAAATTGGCATTCTCATTTTAAAACTCTTTTAAAAAATCTCTTATTTTTTGGCAACAACACATCTTCATGCCTATCTTCGTTTTAATAATGAGAACTCGCAACGCCTTTGATGCAATTGTCAAAGGCGTTGTGTGTGGCTGACGCATGTGCATTTATCAAATGTTCATGCGTCAGCCAGCCTCTATCAAGGAAGTATAACGAATTTGTTATCAAAAATTGCATTTTGAACAACACAAAATTTAATTCCATAATTATTTTTCAAAGATTTAGACATCAAAATTTCTATGTTTTGCATCTGTGCTTTCTGTCTGCTTTTGGATTAATATATATATTAGTAATTATATTGTGGGGAAAGTAATTATATAAGAATACACAAGAAAAACTGCATTTTAATAAATAAATTAAGCCCTTGGAGGGGTAGATGCATGTCCCCCGGTCCACCACCTTCTCTGCTCCACTGACTATCGCATTCCTATTCCAGATTGTTTAGATCCACTTGTATCAATCAGTATTGGAATATAAAATAACTGATGTGGGCAGCACATGACTTTCCCTACAGACGCAAATTCATTATTTCTATATTTCTTTAAGAACTCATTAAATTGAGTTTAATTGTACAAAATAACACAAAATTTTCATTTTTAATTCAATTTCTGCTTTTATTTGGTAATTGGACATTTTCCCAAAGGCGGCATAACAAAAATGTAAGAAATCTCAAAGAGTTGTTCTTATTCTTTTCCTCGTCAAAAATTACGTATAAAACAAGCATTCAATTGATAAATTTGAACATACGTAGTCTTTTTTTTCAGATATTGGCGATTTTTGCGTGCCATTTCGTAAAAAAGGACAGGTTGTTCTTTTCCGAATCGCACCAAAATCTAATCAGTACCAGAGTATCCCACAAGTGATTTATCTACCAAATTTTGTGAAATTTGGTCGATTAGTATTTCCGCTAGAGTGGATACATAAGATTTTTGCGGGCCATTTTGCAAAAAAAGGCGGGTTCTTTTTTCCGAACTGTACCAAAAACTAATTAGCACCAGCGTCACACCTACCAAATTTTATGAAATTCAGTCCATTAGTTTTTGAGTTAGAGTGGATACATACATTGCACGAACAGACACACACACAGACGTCACGCTAAAAATGGTTTTATCGTATTCTAGAGGTCTCGAAACATGAAGATCCGTCGAAAACTCGAGTTGCGATTTTCGGCATGATTCCAATACTTTCCCTATACATTACCATGTATTGCAGGGAAAGTAAAAAAATATATCTTTTTATTAACCAGCCTTCATTTAAAAATTTACGTAAACGTTTTTAAGATATTTATTTTTTCAAGTTGGTAGCAGAGCTGTCAGCCTGTCATCCCGATAAATTCGCCGCATTCAGGTGATTTATGTTAGTATATGATTTTAATACTATTTACGTGTAGCTAGCTGACATTATTTTCCCGCATTTATATACCAGAACCAGATGAGGCATAAAAAGAGATTGTGCACTAGATCTTCAGAAACAAAATAGATAGTAGAGTTTCCCCCTTTACATTCTTCCAAGAATTAGGAGGGCTGGACCAAAAGCATCTCCTTTTATGACCCCCCTCTCTTTTATAACCTTCAACCTGCCGTTGTGCTCTGAAGGGAAGAGTCTTTGTGTGGCAGTACAGGCGACCTTCAAAGCTGACAGTCCTTTTGCTTACTTGGTCAATTCGTGAAATGAACTTTCATAGTTTTTGTTTTGAAATAATAATTTTCATAATGAAAAAATCAGCAGTGACTCCCAGTTTAATGGAGATGAAATATTTTTGCGTGAATAGCATATTTCTTTGTGGGTGATTTGTCTTCATAGATATTTTAAATACAGTTGAAAATATTAAAATATCGAAATTAAAACTATTTTTTTAAAACAGTTCAAATGTTAAAATATCAACAATAGAACCACCTTCCTAAAGAATTGTTCAGAATATTAAAATATCGATATTATAATCACTATAATTAGAAAACTAAGAAGCTGATCAAAAATCATATTATATATCCTTGTAGGGTTTTCAAAGGAGTACAAATTACTGTTTTGTTCATACCTAGCACTTTTAGTTTTATTTTAGTTAGCACTTTTACTATATATTAGGAATGTAAGAGTTTATACCTTTATTCTGATAATGATTGTGAAACAAACAGAACTAAATACTATATTAATGTTTGAAAAAGTCAAATGAAGACACACACTGGAGACTGGGTAGTATAATACAAACAGATACTAAGCATTAAAATACATGAGAGCGTATCTTGAAAACTAAAAGTTCCCTATGAACAATAAGAGAGTAATTTGTAGATCTTTGATTCAATCTTTCAATTTTTTCCATCATGGTTTAGAAAATTATCATGTTTCTTCATATGGTAGAATGCTAAGAAAATCTAAAATTTCGAATAATTAGACTTCTAAGTTCTAATCATGGAAATAACAAAAACTAGCTTTTACTTTCCAACTATACATAAGCATTATATAGGGAAAGTAGTGTGACGAGGTCAAAAATTCTAATTCGAGTAGAAGAGTGCGTTTCAAGCTTCCCTGAACATGAGTCGAACGTTTTTGAGGTGATGTGTGTGTATGTAGGTTAGTGTGCGTATATATGTATGTATGTTAGTGTGGCCGTGATCCTGTGGTGGCAATATCTCACGAACGAATGAAGCGTCTCAATTAAATTCATTACCATTGTTATAATCAGTGAGTCATATTTATTTTAAACGCGATCAAATGTCTAGAAGACCCACTTCCATAAGCACACCGAACACATGCAAAACATCACCACATAACACATTTAGAAGCTCAAGATCACAATCCCTAATTTTTTAAATGTAGAAAATTCCCAAACATTTTATTTCAAAGTAATATATGTCTTTAAAGGATATATAATATTTAAAACTATTAACATGTTCTATAATTTAAAATAAAAACCAATATTATCAGTTGTAAATTAATGAAATAAAATTATTTCTGCTTAAGATTTTTATCACATACAAAATTTAGGCCCCGGAGGCCCGTGGTGCGTTAATCAGGCTCTGATCCCTACCCCTAATATTCGATTGAATTCGTGAAAAAATTAATAAAATGCAGCAAGCACTATTAAGAATGATAAAAATCATTTCAAACCTAATTTTCATTAGAAAGCGAATGATATAAACTGTAGACCGCTAACATGAGCTGTTCTCGAAATATTGTACGATTTTTTAATAAATTTTTGAAAAAATCAGACCTTTGGATACTGTTAAATAAAAAATCATTTCCAACTTTAGAACGCTAGCACGAACCATTCTTGAGATATTGCACGTTTTTTAAATAAATTTATTAAAAAAAATTATAAAATTAAAAATGTAGTAAGTATATCGTCAAGTATGTTAACTTTCCATATGCAATATTACGTAACATTATTCTCGTAAACCTAGCGTTCGTTCCATTTACGTGTGAAGGTACATCTTGTAATAGCGTTGTACTTTGACGCCCAATAATTTACCAATAGTCAATTACTTCATATAATTGATATTAAATAAATGTTAACTGTAGTTTGGTAATTTTGCGTGAGTATGAATAAGTCATTCGCTTCCATTAGTAAGTTGTCAAAAGCGCCCAATTTCAATTTGCGGGGTGTTAATTTAATACTAAAATCATAGTTCTGTAGATCTTGTATATTAACATTTTGCTATGAAAGAAGCAAAGTATTTGCGTCATGTAGAAAAGACAAAGTCATGTGCTGGCCACATCACATAATTTCCACACTTAAATTTTTATAGCACTACGGACATTTGTTCTTGAATTATCGTGTCCACACCTAGAATATATTTTCAAAAAATATTTAAAATTGGTTCAGGAAGTCTTAAAATCTGTTTATCTGTCAAAATCTCGAATTCGAAAATTTTCAGGCAAACTATATATATACAATATACATACAAATATTGTTTTTACGAAAATTTTCAAATTTGAAATTTTGAGGGGACTCTGAACATATTTCAAATACTTTTGGAAATATATCCATCTATGTGTGTGTGTGAAGTATGTACACTATCTCACTTTATATAAATACGATATTACGTAAAAAATTAGAACTAAATAAAATATTTTGTAATTTGCACTATTAAGAACACAAATTATTCGAAATTTAAGCTTTTCCCACTATTATTTTTTATAGCAAGCAACGGTGATTTCTAAAACGTTGTAGCAATTGGTAACCAAATATTTTGTTTCCCATTTCCCCAAATATATTCTAACACTTATGATTAAAACACGAATTATTAAAATACTGAAAATTTTATACTATTACTTTTGATAACAATGATACAATTCCAGAACAATAATAGTAGTAGTACAGATAATATAGGAAACTTATTGGTTTGGAATTAGTTTAAATATTTTAAAAGTGTGTATAACACATAAATCAACCCGATAGCCTGAAAACCGTATGTTCTAATTTGGAAATGTCAATCTACTTTTGTTGGAATAGATGCAGCAAGTTTTGTTTTTCTTCTCCATTTGTAGTTACACAATTTTATTTCTTTCATTTTTTGTTAGATGCTACTTATTTCGTAGTTTTGGATATTTAGAATTACTTTTTTCGGTGTGATTACAAATATTTTACATCATTTTTCTATTCATTTCATCCCGTTTCATACCCTCGGTATTTTTTTCTTTCTTTTAAGTTTTTTGTACCGGAAACTGTGACCTTTGCTTCCACGAAAATTTTGAAATTCGATATTTTGACAGGAAAACATGTTTTAAGGTCATTTGAATAAATTTCAAACAGTTTCGAAAAGTGTCCGTCTGTGTATGGACGTGTTCGAAATATGTTCTCAAAGTGTTCGAAATATGTTCTCAAAGTGTTCGAAATATGTTCAAGAAGTCGTAGAAAGTAATTCCGATAAAATTTCGAGTTAAAAAATGTGTGAAAAAACAAATATATTTTGTTTATGTGTATGAAAAAGTAAAAATATATCTTTTTATGACTTTTCGCCATCTAAAAGATATATTTCTTAATTTTTTTCTTAAAAATATTTAGTTTTTTTTTAAAAATCATTTCGTAAAAATTCTTACATTTATTTTTTAAGTTAGCATATCTGTCACGCCGCTTAATTAGATGAATTTGACTTATTAAATACTATTTCAATATTATTTATAGCCATATATCGTTTAACAACAACTGTTCCATTAGATAATTGTTCCATTTCATAGCATTATTGCTATTATGAAATTCTTACACTTCGAATAATTCTAGTTCTAATCATCCAAATAATATAAAATTCGAAAAACTCTGTTTTATAAATGTGCAATACTTCGAGAACGGTTCGTGCTTCAGTTATAAAATATCGTTTTCCAATGATATATTGCGTATAAAATGATTATTTATGTAATATTATTGAAGATCATGCCTTTTTTCTGATATTTTCAAAAACTGTTACGAAAATTTCAGCGTCTCCGAACGTTTGATCGCGTTTAAAATCCAGGGTTCCAGTATTCCCTGGTTGTAATAATCGTGCCCAATTTTGTTTGAAATCACAACGCTCCATTTGTTCGTTATATCTCGTCCTTTGACTCACATATACAGACATCATTTCAAAAATGTTCGATTCGAGTCCAAGGATGCTATAACATCAGTGTCGCTGGCAGTTTAATCATTTACATCACTCTTATAACGACATTGCATGCCGAGTTTTGTGGCGATAGCTCAATTTTTTATGGCCGCATATATATTATTGCAAAGTGTGTGTGTTGTTGTTGTTGAGACCCAGACCGTCCGACCTACCAGAAAGGTGTAAGGTAACTGTATGGACGGCCGGGAAGTGCCACCCAATTTAGACCGGAACCCAGTGGGGGAGGCATCCACAGGGACCGTACCCTCCTTCCCCTACCACCAACCTCTCGGAAGGACTTACGGACCCACATGTTTAACGTGATCGTACTCCGCATGAACACGGCGGCATTTTGTGGTAGCGTGCAAATCTAGCGCGCAAACCACGGGGATACCGCACCCGAGATGGCCAACAGCACGCGGTGTTCCGAGGTGGTCACCCACAAAGTACTAACCGCGCCCGATGCTGCTTGACTTCGGTGATCTAACGAGAGCAAAGTGTGTGTGTGTGTATACAGGGTGTCCTAAAAAGATTGAAACGCGCTTTAATTCTTTACCTGTTGGAGATAATTGGGCAATGTAAATTGCAAAAATGTTGAAAGTAAGGTAGGAAATAAGACTCCGTTAATGAAATAGTCCTCCCATTCATTTTCAAAAAGTTACACTTCTTAAATTTTTATACCACTCCCTTAGACAAATTGGGTCAATCAGAAATTTTTTATTTTTAATGCAACAAGATCATTAAAAAAACCCCGCATATCTGTATCTTTAAAATCAACTGAATTATGATAAAGGAAAAAGGCTGTTTCATCAGTGAAAATAGGGATCATAAACAAATCGACGATGGAAATTGTTTAGATAAAAAAAAAAGTACTTAAAAATACTTAATTATTGAAAAAGTACTTAGTTATTGAAAAGTACTTAAGAATCCGTGATCGCATCGTGAGCCTACGCTGAATTCGCAAAAATGTCTCCTATGTATTATCATCCAGTTTTATCTTTTTGTGATATGTCACAAATTTACATTTCTAATTTGATATAGGGTCCCCATTCACAATGTTTAATTAAATATAACTCGCTCAATTTTAAAGATACATCTATGCGGGTTTTTTTAATGATCTTGTTGCATTAAAAATAAAAAAATTCTGATTGACCCAATTTGCCTAAGAGGGTCATGTAAAAATTTAAAAAGTGTAACTTTTTGAAAATCAATGGGATGACTATTTCATTAACGTAGTCTTATTTCCTACCTTACTTTCAACATGTTTGCAATTTATATTGCCCACTTATCTCCAACAGGTAAAGAATTAAAGCGTGTTTCAATCTTTTTGGGACACCCTGTATATATATATATATAATTTGTAGGTTTGTTATAAAGTTAGGTTTTTCGAGTTGCAGCTTCTCACTTTTCTATCATTGGACATTCAAACTATTATATATATATATATATATATATATATATATATATATATATATATATATATATATATATATATATATATATATATATATAATAAAAATTCGAATAATTGGACTTCTAATTATGGGAATTATAAAAAATTACATCAAGTACTAATTTGTTACATAATGTATCCACACCTAAATTTTCATAGCGGTACGAATATCTTTCCAAAGAGTATTCGTCAAAATATCGAATTCGAAAAATTTTAAGAAAATCACTCTTTCGTTATACACACAGTAGTATGTTGCTTGTAAAAAATATTGTTTTCTGGAAAATTTCAAATTCAGTATTTTAATGGATAAGCATGTTTCACGAAGATTGTCCGTAAGTCTGCCCCACATCCAAATTCTTCATATCTTTTCCTTTGCCATCACAGTAGTGGTAGAGCATAAAAAACATTCCACAGAGAGCTGGTATCAGAGCTTAGATTACTCATCGAAGGTGCCCATCCCACAAACTAATATATAGTATTCTGTGCGCACCCCAATCCAAGGTCAGTGTGGCAGTGTACGGTTAGAAATTCTTTGCTGCAAGGACACGGGTTGCTCTGCAGGAGAGTTCTTCTACAGCTAGACGTAAATTTGTTTATTCCCCCGTGCTTTTATTATTTTTTTAGAAAGTAATACATTTGACTTAATACCGTTCAATTTTATTCAATTTTTCAGCTAAATGTATTTGCAAAAACATGCAATATCTCGGGAAAGGTTCACGCTAGCGTTCTAAAGCTTGTATCATTAATTTTATAGTAAAAATTTCGTATAAAATAATAATTTATTTAACAATATTGAAAGTACAGATTTTTTTAAAAATTCATTCGAAAATTTGGGTGTCTTCCGAACGTTCGGCCGTGTTTAAAATTCATAGGGATCCTCATCCATTCACTAATAATCGCACAAAATTACGTTCGAAACGCTCCATTCGTTTGTCAAGATATCGTTTCCACGAAAACACGTATAGACATTGTCTAGAAAACGTTCGATGTATGAAACGTATTCCATCGAAAACTTGAATTCGAATTTTCGACACAGCCACAATACTTTCCCTATACATAATGTAGGCAGAGTAAAAAATCTGATGCGGGCAGCATATGACTTACTCTACTGTCTCAAATTCATTTTTTCTTTCTTAACTTCTTTTATTATATAGTATTACAATCGGTAAATACTGGAACTCTATTGGTTTTAAGCAAGATCCTCAAATTTTTTATTTAAATTTTGAATATCATTAAAAGAATCATAACCTTCAATAATGTTATGTAAATGATCATTTCGTATGTAATTTTTTATTCAGTTCTCGCTATAGTGCACGCTTTCAAATGAATTTATCAAAAATAAAGATTAAAAAATATTAACTATCGGGAAATATGTATATATACAATATTATGCGACAATTTTGTTAGCATCATTCACGAGCATCCAGGTCGTTCCAGTCACGAGAAAAGATACTTTGTATAATGTTGTAATTTTATACTCATTCTCAATAGTTATCTATACACCCCGTCTGTCTGTAATGCTTGCAGTGGCGTATTTTGAAATTCAATTTGAGGGGGGGGGGCAGTTTTAAATTAAGTTTATATCAATTTCAAGGTGCCTAAGTTAACGATTTGCTCGAGCCGGGACATGTTTTATTATATTCGGGTCGGGTTGGATCAAAATACATAATAAAGTCAAAAATAGACCAAAATTGAAACAGAAAAATTTGAAATTACATATGAAACAAGATTCTCAATTAGCGGATGAAAGTCTCCCTGTCCCCCATATTAAGTAGCAGTAAGCTTGCCCTACGGAGAATGTGGATGGATAAATTAGAAACGGATACTGAAAAATTATAATTCCAGATAAGAAATTGAAAACTTATTTATTCAACGATATTCCGAAATCATTACTCTTCCCAACATTCAAGTTGTTTGAAACTACAGTAACAGAAAATATGTTCTGGCCTGGATACAGCAAAATAAGTAAACAACGCCGATGTACCAGATGTCATGTTTCATAACATCATGTGACAAATGAATTTAATAGGGAATACTTTCCAAATTTCGTCGCCAGAATTCCGCCAAACGTTACAGATGGAAAAATAAGTTATTCTTATGTTCTTTCCAAAATATTGAATTTTCGTCAATCAGTTGTTATTTTAAGTGATTTAGCGACATTCTTATAAATTTGGCGACATTTTTTTATCAATTTGACGACATTTTTATCAATTTGGCGACATTTTTTTTATCAATTTGACGACATTTTTATCAATTTGGCGACATTTTTATCAATTTGGATACATTTAAAAGACACGCCAAGTTGGCGGTATTCGCTAAATTTGTCGCCAAAGTTTCGTCAAGCATTATGGTTTGTGAAATAGGCTGTTCTTATAGTAGATAAACGACTAATGGCGTCCAAATACAAAACTATTACCCAAAATATCTTCTCTTATAGGAGATTCTTATATTCTCTCCAAGATATTAAATTTTCATCAATTAGTCTTTATTGATTTAGCGAAATTTTTTATCAATTTGGTGACATTTTTATCAATTTGGCGATATTTTCGTCAATTTGGCAACATTTAAAAACTTGCCAAGTTGACGATATTCCGCCAAATTCATTGTCAAAATTTTAGTCAAGCATTGTGGTTGCAGAAATAGGTTATTCTTATGATAGATAAACGACTATTGGCGTCAAATTAGAATGCTATTACCCGAAGTGTCTTCTCTTATGAAGGAACGAGCTAGATCTACGAGAATAATAATAATAAATTTATCGCATAATATTACATATGAAAAGTGAATATATTTCACAATAGTTAATACTTTTTATGAATTTTATGTGATTTTTTGATAAATTTATTTTTAAAATGTGCAATATCTCGAGAACGGTTCATGCTAGCATTCTAAAGTTTATGTCAATCGTTTTCTAATGAAAAATTACATAAGAAATGATTATTTAGGCAACTTTATTGAATGTTTAAATTTCTTGATGATTTTTTCAAAATTTCATTTAAAATTTTAGGTGGGTTCTGGACATTCGTTTGCATGTAAAAACAATAGGCTTCCAGAATTCACGGATTGTAATTCTTGTATTAAATTTCGTTCGAATACGTCCATTCATTCGTCAGTTATGGTCACCACAGACTCACTGACACACACATCCTTTCACACACACACAGACATCACCACAAAAACGTTTGATTCGTGTTCAGGGATGCTTGAAACGTGCTCTCCCGTCAAAAACTCGAATTCGAATTTTCGACCGAGTCACAATAACTTTCCTTATACGTTATACTATGTATATAAGGAAAGTAAAAATAATAGATACATAAAAAATAACTTCAGCTGTTATATATATAAATTGAGAATGAGATGCGTTGGTATAGGTTCACGACATAACGAACTTTTCATTCCGAAAATCGATAAAAATGTTATAAAAACATAATTACGTTATAAAATATTACAAAAATTCTTATATTTATGTCGATATTTATATAAATGCGAATGCTATCATTTACAAGATGTACACATACGCCGTTCTCGCGATATATCCCGTTTTTGATCAAAAATAAGAAAATTCATAAGACATCGAAAAAACTCACTATTGTCAAATGAATGAATGTTTTGTAAATATTTTTAATCTGAAATTGATGAACAACATTGTTCAGTCTCCGGCCGTTCTCGGATACGATTTTTTCAGTCAATTTTAGGTTTTCGGTGCTCATCTATATTTATTTATCCGTATCCGCACATAAGAGGTCTGCAAGGCCGAAATCCAGATTTTCACCCGGACAGACCCGAAATGCTAGTGTTTAAACTCAGACCGAATCCAAAGAAACGTATAAATGCACGATCCGACCCGACCCGAAGACTAATGAGTCTCAGCCCGATATGATTTGTATTCAAATGTGTTGAAAACACGAATGTGGGGAAATTTTCTCTGAAGAATTGAGATAAAAGTTTGTTTTTAAGCATGTATCTTTACGTAGCTGAAATAAACACAGTAATTTAATATACTTATTAAAATAAATTTCTTCTTCTTCGACCCAAACCGTCCGACCTACCAGAAAGGTATAAGGTATCTGTTTGGACGGCCCGGAAAGTGCCACTCAATTTAGACCGGAACCCAGTGGAGGAGGCATCCACAGGGACCGTACCCTCCTTCCCCTACCACCAACCTCTTGGAAGGACTTACGGACCCACATGTTTAACGTGATAGTATTCCGCGTGAAAACACGGCGATAGTTTTGGCAGTGGCGGCAATCGAACCCGAGCCAACCGAGTGCAATTCACGCGTACTAATCACTGGGCTGTCGCGTCCCTTAAAATTAATTTAAAATTTTCTCAATGAATATAACCGGTCGGAGCGTACCAAATAAAACGTTAAAAACAAAGCTTGAGACTTCTACCGCGTATCTTAAATAATAAAAGGCAATGTCTGTGTGTGTGTGTGTCTGTCTGTCTGTCTTATACACTATACGTTTCGCGACCGCGTGTCGGAGAGCTACGAAATTTGGCAATCGGAGACCCGGGGGGGAGGGAAGGGGACACATGAAAACCGATTTTAAAAATTTTAATTATTTTTTTATTTATTTAATGTTTTATGCGATTTCGACCGTTTTTTGCCATTTTTGCCCTTTTTTCTCCACGATCCAGACATCGTAGAAAAAAACAAATGACACCATCTGAAAGAGCAGAGAATTTCGAGTAAAAATATATCAATTTCAAATCTGAATTTCGATTTCTAATATTTTTTAAAGATTTTAAAACAAAAGTCACTTTTTGCTCAAGAAAACGATTTTTGGTTTTTAAATTCTCGCATCGTGAAAAGTACTCATAATTTCGACTAATAATTTACATTTTCAGAAAGGTCAAACATCTGGCATTCTTACAAGTCCAATCTGGTCCAGAAATAATGAAAATTGCCTTCAGGATGGCAATTTTAAAGACGCCATGATTTTAAATTTGTCGGCTACCGGCTCAGTTCCGCAATGGCATTTTCCCCCCATCCGCATTAGTTTCTTCCCCGTCTCCATGGAGACCGCGCTTTCGGTTTTAACTGAATTACGAGCATAAGTGTTGTATACATCGGGCGAAATTATTATATTTATATGATATTTTAAATGGATATTTTTAAATGGATATTTTAAATAATTTAAATGATTGAATTATGGTGGTTTGAATTGTGGTGATGTATTTGAAATTATTATATTTATGGATTGGTGGAACGATATGGTTGATTTTTTTATTTTAAATGGATATTTTAATTTATGGATATTTTAATTTATAGATATTTTAAATGGATATTTTAATTTTATGGCTATTTGAAATGATGGAACGATGGAACGAGGATGGTGGAATTAAGAGCCTAGCATATGGTCGTTATAAATTTAAATTAGCGCGCGGGAAGTTAGCGCGCGAGAATTGCACTCGGTAGGCCTGGGTTCGATTCCCGCCACTGATGCGGAGTACGATCACCTTAAACATATGGGTCGATAATTCCTTCCGAGAGGTTGGTGGCAGGGAAAGAAGGTACGGTCTCTGTGGATGCCTCCCCCACTGGGTCCTGGTCCAAATTGGGTGAATAAAAAGAAAGTTATGGAGATTGTCGCGGAGGGCGCGGTAGCCCAGTGGTTAGCGTGCGGGAATTTCACTCGGTAGGCCCGGGTTCGATTCCCTCCACTGACAAAACTGCTGCCGTGTTCACGCGGAGTACGATCACGTTAAACATGTGGGTCCGTAAGTCCTTCCGAGAGGTTGGTGGTAGAGGAAGGAGGGTACGCACCCTGTGGATGACTTTCCCACTGGGTTCCGGTCTAAATTGGGTGAATAAAAAGAAGGTTATGGAGATTGTCGCGGAGGGCGCGGTAGCCCAGTGGTTGGCGCGCGGGAATTGCACTCGGTAGGCTAGGGTTCCATTGCCGCCACTGCCAAAACTGCTGCCATTTTCACGCGGAGTACGATCACGTTAAACATGTGGATCCGTAAGTCCTTCCGAGAGGTTGTTGGTAGAGGAAGGAGGGTACGGACCCTGTGGATGCCTCCCCTACTGGGTTCCGGTCTAAATTGGGTGAATAAAAAGAAGGTTATGGAGATTGTCGCGGAGGGCGCGGTAGCCCAGTGGTTAGCGCGCGGGATTTGCACTAGGTAGGTCCGGGTTCGATTCCCGCCACTGCCAAAACTGCCGCCGTGTTCAGGCGGAGTACGATCACGTTAAACATGCGGGACCGTAAGTCCTTCCGAGAGGTTGGTGGTAGGGGAAGGAGGGTACGGTCCCTGTGGATGCCTCCCCCACTGAGTTCCTGTCTAAATTGGGTGGCACTTCCTGGTAGGTCGTTCCTTCTGGTAGGTCGCGCCAGCGAGTGTGCCACGGTTAGAATTTGCCACGGTCAGAATTTTCAAGGGTAGCGAACAGGCTGGTCGCCAAAGGCGGCTAGTCTATATAATAAAAGGCAATGTCTGTGTGTGTGTGTGTGTGTGTCTGTCTTATACACTATACGTTTCGCGACCGCGCGTCGGAGAGCTACGAAATTTGGCAATCGGAGACCTGGGGGGGAGGGAAGGGGACACATGAAAACCGATTTTTAAAATTTTAATTATTTTTTTATTTATTTAATGTTTTATGCGATTTCGACCGTTTTTTGCCCTTTTTTCTCCACGATCCAGACATCGTAGAAAAAAATAAATTACACCATCGGAAAGAGCAGAGAATTTCGAGTAAAAATATATCAATTTCAAATCTGAATTTCGATTTCTAATATTTTTTAAAGATTTTAAAACAAAACTCACTTTTGGCTCAAAAAATCAATTTTTTGTTTTTAAATTCTCGCATCGTGAAAAGTACTCATAATTTCGACTAATAATTTACATTTTTAGAAAGCTGAAATATCTGGCATTCTTACAAGTCTAATGTGGTCCAGAAATAATGAAAATTGCCTTCAGGATGGCAATTTTAAAGACGCCATGATTTTAAATTTCTCGGCGTTCCGTTCGTTTCTCCCCCGCTGAAGCAGGGAAGGTGGTGGGTGGGGACGTCAAGGTGGAGGTGACGTCACGGTTCTGAATAGAGCGCCTTTGCTCTATATAAATTATTATATTTATATTTTAAATGATGGGATTTTTTAAATGTATATTTTAACTTTTGGATATTTTAAATGGATATTTTAATTTTATGGATATTTTAAATGATAGAACAATGAAACAATGGAATGAGGATGATGGAATTAAGCATATGGTCATTTTAAATTGCAAATTAGCGCGCGGGAAGTTAGCGGTAGGCCCGGGTTCGATTCCCGCCACTGCCAAAACTGCCGCCGTGTTTACGTGGAATACGATCACGTTAAATATGTGGGTCCGTAAGTCCTTCCGAGAGGTTGGTGGTAGGGGAAGGAGGATACGGCCCCTGTGGATGCCTCCCCCACTGGGTTCCCGTCTAAATTGGGTGAATATGTAGAAAGTTATGGAGATTGTCGCGGAGGGCGCGGCAGCCCAGTGGTTAGCTCGCGGGAATTGCACTCAGTAGGCCCGGGTTCGATTCCCGCCACTGCCAAAACTTACGCCACGTTCACGCAGAGTACGATCACGTTAAACATGTGGGTTCGTGAGTCCTTCCGAGAGGTTGGTGGTAGGGGAAGGAGGGTACGGTCTAAATTGGGTGAATAAAAAGAAAGTTATGGAGATTGTCGCGGAGGGCGAAGTAGCCCAGTGGTTAGCGCGCGGGAATTGCACGCGGTAGGCCCGGGTTCGATTTCCGCCACTGACATGGAGTACGATCACGTTAAACATATGGGTCCGTATGTTTTTCCGAGAGGTTGGTGGTAGGGGAAGGAGGGTACGTTCCCTGTGGATGCCTCCCCCACTGGGTTCCGGTCTAAATTGGGTGGCACATCCTGGCAGTCCAACCAGTTACCAGGCCCGGGTTCGATTCCCAAAATTGCCGCCGTGTTTACGCGGAGTACGAGCACGTTAAACATGTGGGTCCGTGAGTCCTTCCGAGAAGTTGGTGGTAGGGGAAGGAGGGTACGGTCTAAATTGGATGAATAAAAAGAAAGTTATGGAGATTGTCGCGTAGGGCAAAGTAGCCCAATGGTTAGCGCGCGGAAATTGCACTCGGTAGGCCCGGGTTCGATTCCCAAAATTGCCGCCGTGTTTACGCGGAGTACGATCACGTTAAACATGTGGGTCTGTAAGTCCTTCCGAGAGGTTGGTGGTAGGGGAAGAAGGGTACGGTCCCTGTGGATGCTTCTCCCACTTGGTTCCGGTCTAAATTGGGTGAATAAAAAATAAGTTATGAAGAATATCGCGGAGGGTGAAGTACCCCAGTGGTTAGTGCGCGGGATTTGCACTTGGTAGGCCCGGGTTCGATTCCCAAAATTGCCGAATAAAAATAAAGTTATGGAGATTGTCGCGGATGGCACGGTAGCCCAGTGGTTAGCGCGCGGGAATTTCACTCGGTAGGCCCGGGTTCGATTCCCGCCATTGCCAAAACTGCAGCCGTGTTCACGCGGAGTACGATCACGTTAAACGTGTGGGACTGCAAGTCCTTCCGAGAGGTTTGTGGTAGGGGAAGGAGGGTACGGTCTCTTTGGATGCCTCCCCCATTGGGTTCCGGTCTAAATTGTGTGGCACTTCCTGGCCTTCCAAGCAGTTACCTTACACCTTTCTGGTAGGTCGCGCCAACGAGTTTGCCACGGTCAGAATTTTCAAGGGTAGCGAACAGGCTGGTCGCCAAAGGCGGCTAGTAAATGATAAACGGCAATGATAAACGGCATTCTTTAATTTCCCGCGTCTAGGATTCTCCCGCCACTAAGATTGTTGATAAATACTAGAACAGCTTCCTCAAAACTATCGAGCAGCTGTGGTTGCAACACATAAGCAATTAATTTTTTCAGTAGAGGTACAATCACAGTAAAAGATAGTAATGTAAGGCCAGACAAAATATTTTCTTTCTTTTTACTTTCCCTGCAATACATGGTAATGTATAGGGAAAGTATTGGAATCATGTCGAAAATCGCAACTCGAGTTTTCGACGGATCTACACGTTTCGAGACCTCTAGAATACGAAAAAACTATTTTTAGCGTGACGTCTGTCTGTGTGTCTGTCTGTCTGTCTGTGCAGATTTTGTATCCACTCTAACTAAAAAAGTAATTGACCGAATTTCATAAAATTTGGTAGGTAAGTCACTTGTGGGCGAATATGGTGCTGATTAGTTTTGGGTACGATTCGGGATAAAACAACCAGCCTTTTTTTTTTGCGAAATGGCCCGCAAAAGCTTGTTTCCACTCTAACTGAAAAACTAATGGACCGAATTTCACAAAATTATGGGCCACCTTGGTACTGGTTAGATTTGTGTACGATTCGGAAAAGAAGAAACTGCCTTTTTTTTGCGAAATGGCACTCAAAAATCGTCAGAATCTAAAAAAAATACATGCGTATGCTCAAATATATCCATTAAATGCTTGTTTTCTACGTAATGTTTAACGATGAAAAGAATAAGACCAACCCCATTACACTAGGACTAGCCGTTCTCGAGATATTTTAGTTTTTTTCGTATTTTCTCTACGCCACCTTTGAAAATAAGTCCACTTACTAAATGAGAACGAAAAATGAATTAAAAGTGAATTAAATTTAATTAAAATAAAGAGAACGTGGATATGGGAAAGTCATGTGCTTCTCACATCAGATTTTTTCATGTAACATTAGAATCTGCGCAGTTCTCTGTGACATTCGTGAATGAAAGTACTTTTAATTTTACACATTTTCGTACATTTTAGCTTTATAGCTTTTCTTAAAATTACAAGTTTTAAAGTTTTTAAATAGAATTGCTACTTTTAGCGATTTTAAATAAAAATATACATTTGGGCATTTTTTTAAATTGCATATGTTAACGCTTTTCTTAAAATTCTAAACAGACATATTTTATTATTTTAATATAAGTTAAAAAGTGTTTTAAGTCCTAAGAAAGTCCTTAAAATTACTTATTTTTTTACTTTTTAAAGTAGTATGAATTGTATTGGTTTAAGTGTGAGTAGTTTTATAAATAATTCTCCAGATATTTGAAATTTTGCTTTTCCTAAAAAAAGCGATATCTCAAAATAATCAAGTAAATTTCTCGAAATTTGGTAAGTTTATTACTTTCCTTATACATAAGTATGTATAATGTATAAGAAAAGTATTGTGACGGGATCGAACATTCCAATTTGAGTTTTCGACGGGAGATCACGTTTCAAGCATCTCTGAACACGAATCAGATGTTTTTGAGGTGATGTCTGCTTGTGTGTGTGTCCGTGAGTCTGTGGAGACGACATCTCACGAACGAATGGAGCGATTCGAACGAAATTTAGTACAAAAATTACCATCTGTGAACACTGGAACTATATTGGTTTTAGACGCATTCGAATGTTCAGAACACCCCCAAATTTTCAAATGAAATTTGGAAAAATCGTCAAAAAATCAAAATTTTCAATGAAGTTACGTAAATAATAATTTTCTATGTAATTTTTCATCATAAAATGATTGACACAAACATTAAAACGCTAGTATAAACCTTTGAGATATTACGCATTTTTCAAATAAATTTATCAAAAAATCATAAAATAAAAAATAATATTAATTATTGTAAAATATTTTTGCTTTTCATATATCGTAATATTACGCGATAAATTTGTTAGCATCATTCTCGTGGATTTTGCACGATCCATTCACGAGAGAAAATACTTCGGTACTAGTTTTTTTATTTGAACGCTAATAGTCATTTACCTACTATAAGAATAACCTATTTCATATCCATAACGCTCAGCGAAATTTTAGCGACAAATTTGGCGAAATATCGCCAACTTGGCAACATTTTTAAAAGTTACCAAATTGACGAAAAAGTCATCAAATTGGTAAAATTGACGCTAAATCAATGGAAATGACGACTAATTGAAGAAAATTCAATATCTTGGTAAGAACATAAAAATCGACTTTAAGAATAAATTTATTTCTCCGACGAACCGTTCGTAACGCTAGGCGAAAATATTGGCAGGATGTTGCGAACTTGACGACTATTTTAAATGTTGCCAAAGTGAGGGAAATGTCGCCAAATTGATAAAAATGACACCAAATGGGAAGTAATGATTTGCAAATTTTGAATTCCGTCGTATGACGGGAATACTTTTAGTATATAAGAAAAATGTTCTCTTCTCCGTTTATCTGTAACACTTGGCGATACCATTGGCGAACTTGTCGAATAATCTAGAGGGATATCGCCATCTTGTCGATATTTCATTACAGATTGACTAAAATATCGTCAAAGTTATTGAAAATGACACCTAATTAATGAATTAATTATTAAAATATTTTGATATAAAGACTGTGTTGCTTATTGAGGATGCAATCAGTATAAATAATTGTTAATTTAGAGTTGTGAAATATAAGTTAATTGGGTTTGGGTTCTTTGAAATAGTTATGCTATCATCCGGAAAAGGGTCAAATGTTCAATTCAACGTTGAAAACACTGTACCGTGGATCTTTAATACTTCTTTTTAATTTGTAGGCATTTTTTAAGTTAGGGTATTTTGAGCTATAATTTCTCTCTATTCAATCATTGAATTTTCATATTATATATATATAATAATAAAAGTTTGAAAATCCAATGAAAGAATAGAAAGAAGTTTCAACTCAAAAAACCCCAACATTAAAAATTGCCTTACAAATAAAAGTATCAAACAGAGAATCAATCATCAATCAAGTGGAAAATAAAATGTAAACTTCTAGTCATCAAGCTGAAGACAAACAAAAAACATCAATGGAAAGGAATCGATAAAATAAAATAAAATAAAATCCAAGCATGAAAGCTTTACACATGGACAAGCTCTAGCCCTAAATACACAGTCATATATTTATCACAGACAGTAGCAAAGCCTCCTTTTTTTATTTTCCCTAAGTGCTAATTGTGATTTTCATAAGAGACGAGTATTTAGTATGTTTTATTGTTTACTTAAAGAATTTTATACGTTTTTGCTACACTACTACTATCTTTCCTAATGTCAAAGATATATTTAAATATAGCAACATCATTTAATTAAAAATTAGTTAACATCAAATTTATAAAATTTTGTAACTTCTCTCAAAATGTTGTAATTTTTACAGTTTTCTTGTTTTTAAGTGTTTTGTACACATATTTGAAAACGAGTTATTGGGGGGGGGGGGGGGGGCTTGACGTATCTTAATCTCGGACCCTGGCGTCTTGCGATGAAAATAATTGTGCCAAGTTTTATTCAATTCTCTCAATTTGTTATAGAGATATCCTGTCTACAGACTCGCAGACAGACATTACACACGGACATGATTTAAAAAATGGTTAATTTGCATTCTTTATGCTCAAAGTGCTCAGATCCATCAATATCCGACAGTTAATATATTTTTACTCCAATACATTCTCTTTACATATACTATGTGTTGTACGGAAAAATATGGGAAAGGAACATCTATTTTTATATAATGTTTTATTACAAATAGAATGATTTCATTTATATGTTTCCACCTCGGAACGGTAATCATTGAATCACAGCTAAGAAGTTTATCCCATAATCTCGTGTTTAATTTGTGAAATGATGTTTACTCATTCCTGAATTTATGTGAAAAGCGTTGTAGGAAGCAATGTCATGAATTTAATGGTCCACCTGAAAAGTAGTCACTAATTTTTGAAAAAAATTGCCGATATCCTTAAAATTAGCTCTAATTCTAATCAGATATCCTCATGTAAAATTAAAGTAAAAATATATTTTAAAATTTTGTATAATATTTTACTTTTGTTTAGTCTAGTTTAACTTATTAAATGAATTAAAAGATCAAAAGAAGTTTAATGCTGAATATTATTTTATTTAATAAGATTGTATTAGAGAATAACTGCTAAAACTGGCGAAATTGCATTGTAATAATTATAGTATAGAAACATATAACACAAAATCTTCGCTAAGCCTGCTGTCTTAAATAATTTAAAATTAAAAATACTTCCTTATCATTTAAATAAGCAGGTTGAATATATCAAACGGTTTCTGAGGCCTCCTTCATCAAAATAAAATACAGAGCAACCACATTCTTTCCTTTGCTGGTTTGGTTGCTCTTTTTATCCGAAGGAGAGTGCTTTTGCCTCCGTAAGCGGTTGATATATTTAATCAACTATTTATGCTGAAACTTTCTTGAAGTATTTTAAAACTAACTTGAAGTATTTTTAATTTCATGTTATAAGATCTTTTTCTAATCCAAAAAAATATTTTGAATTATTTTCACAATTATAGAAACTCTTACTGTAATTGTGTTTATAATATAATTCTTACTGATTAATTCAAACTAAAACCGCAATAAAATAAATATGCAGTAAGTTTTATTAGAAACACAGCCCCTTAAGAACAGTGGAAGGAGTGGAATAAGGAAAAATTCCCCAAGTATTATAAACACAATTACAATAAGAGTTTTCATAATTGTGAAAAATATTTCAAAATATTTTTTCCGATTAGAAAATCCGGAATTAAAAACCATTAGCTTTAAAGTAAAACTACTTCTTTAGTTTTATATAAATAATTGATTAAATGACTCAACCGGTTTCCGAGAAAAATCATTCTCCTTCGGTAAAATATAAAAAGGCAGTACAATCAAACCAGCAAAAGCAAGAATGTTTCTATTTATAAGACATCCTTCATCAAAATAAAATACAGAGCAACCACATTCTTTCCTTTGCCGATTTGGTTGCTCTTTCTTTTTCTCTCTAATCATCATGGTTGGACACCCATATAAGTATTCTATCTACAATTGATGTATAATACATAGTTTTCTACTAATGTATGTACATCAGAAAAAACCTCAGGTTTTCTATAGGTAAAGATTGGTTTAATATAATCCCTTAACTACATCCTTAGATTAAATTTTTTATTTTAGTGTTATAAATCATATATGTAGTAATACAAGTACTTAAAGTGTTAATTCCCTTGTTTCTTGCATAAACATACATGGTGTAAAGCAAGAATAATGTATAAGATGAAAAGTTGCAAAACAGATAAAAAATTTTTGCACGTGGAGCTAGGCCTTTCTGGCTCCCCCAAAAAGTTTTTTGAAAACTAATAGAACAAAAGCTCATAAAATATATGGGTTCTTTTTTTTTTTTCATAATCAATATCAGAATGATACTAATTGTGAAAAAAAGTGAATTCCCCCAACTTCAAAAAATTACTGGTGCCATATCTCTTTGAATGTTGACCAGGTGCGAAACTACATAAGACATGTAACATCTTCAATGTAGGTGGCTTGAATAATGTTTGCAAAATCAATATCGTAAGGTATAAAAACTACAGAAGTACATGCTACATATACATTGTTTGTGTGCATCCGGTACATGCATAATTCTTACTTTCCCTACATTACAGTATAATGTATATAAGGAAAGTATTGTGACGAAGTCGAAAATTCAAATTCGAATTTTCGACGGAAGAGCACACGTTTTAAGCATTCCTAAAATAGAAGCGAAAGTTTTTGAGGGAAGGTCTGTCTCTAAGTATGTTAGTGTGTACGTGTGGAAGCGAAATCTCACAAATGAACGTTTCAGAAATAATTTGGTACGATTATCACTGGCATCCCCGGGCCTCTAAATTTTGTATATGTTAAACCATTTTATTCAGAAATAATTATTTATTTAATTATTTGAAAATATGTTAATAGTTTTACATATTATACATCTTTTAAAGTTTTACTTTTAAATAAAAGTTCTACATTCACAAAAGTACCTTCTGGATAGTGATCCTAAACTTCCAAATTTGCTTTGTGATGTTTGTTTTTCTTTGCATGTATTTGGTATGTCGTGAGTTTAGGGGGCCCCCAATTAACACCGGGCCCCACATTGGCTTAATCAGGCCTTGGGAACAATCCCTTAATTTTCAAATGAATTTTTGAAAACATCATTAAAAATCGGGATCTTCAATAATCCTAAATAAATAATCCTTTCAGCCGTGATTTTTCATTAGAAAACGAATGACAGAAACTTTAGAACGCTACCATGAGACATTCTCGAGATGTTGCCTGTTTTTCAAACATATTTATAAAAAAATTAGCAGAAGTATTATCAAATATGTCAAATTCTCGTCTCGTAGAGAGCTATAGAGAAAGTTCTTCAACCATCCCAACAGGAAGACCCATCCCTGCATTTTTCAGATTTGTTCAAAGGAGCTACGGATGTTGACTGTTTCACATTCTTTAGAGCCTCCATCTTCAACAGCTGCAACGATGCTACTGTGAGAACGCGGGAAGTACCGATAGTGCATGCGCCAAGCTACGTCATTGCTCCATCAAGTACGCGCAGTCATTTCGCGCAAACTTACTTTGTGGACGCGCAATGGACAATAATGTAATTTTTTTTTTTGGCCTTAAGCATTGCACAGACTAAATTGCAATGTACAGTCGTGAAAAAACATTTAAATTAATTTAAAAATTTTAAGGTAAATTTCAATAAACATAAATCCGCAAATAAAAGCATTTAATCTGTTATAGTAAATGTACTTTAGTACAACCAAACGGACTCAAATGCGGTTCGATAGGCGCGCAGAACTGTTCCGAAACATTCGTCAGCATGAAATAACTGCATACCTGCAAGAGCAATCATCAGCGAGAAAATTTGTTATGTGTCATAATTCTGAGAACCTCTATGGAGACAGACAAATTCAGTGCTTCCACACAAAAAATATTGATCTTACTTTGCAACAGTGCAGCTTCTACTTACAGTACTCGCCTACAGCAATAATGTTCCATGAAATAAATGAGTGTGGGTTGTTTAACGTCAAAATTTAAAACTGTTATAAATAGTGTATTACAAATATCATTGTAATATACTGTTTGTAATAGTGTCTCAGGAGAGATTAAAAATAATGTCTTCTCTCATGAATGGAACGCGCTAGATCCACGAGAATGAGTCAATTCGTCGCGTAATATTTTATAAAGAAAGTCAGTCTATTTAACGATACCCGCTATTATTTTAATTTTATGTAAATCTTTTTATAAATGTGCACTTTTTATAAAAGTCTGTTTGTGCCAGAGTTATAAAATGAAATGAGTGCCATACGTTTTATAATGGTAAAATACTTAAAAAATATTTATTTATTTATTATTATTAAATATCCTGTTGCGTTATTCACCGTTTGTAATAATCGTACCAAATTTCATATAAATCACTCGTTTCCATTCGTTCGTGAAATATCTCGTCCATGTAACGCACGGGCCTCTGAGGCCGCAGCCTTGAACCCCTTAAATTTTGCATGTGACGAAATAATTTAAGCAGACATAATTTTTTAATCAATTTAAACCTGGTAATACTAGTTTTTATTTTCAATTATAAAATATATTAATAGTTTTGAATAAGTCTTTGATATACCACTTTGAAATAAAAAATTTGGAAGTTTTCTACATGTACGAATAGGCCTTCCTGGCTTGATCATGCCCCCCCCCCCCTCTTCTCGTTTTATGTGTTGATGTTCAGCATGTGTTTAGTATGCTGTGAGTGTTTTTTTTGGGGGGTGGGGGGTGGGGCTGAGAAATGACAGATATGACCCTGCATAAAACGAATATATATATATCACTTTAAAAATGAGCCCAGGGATATCTAAAGCATGCAAATCCACCGAGAACTCGAATTCGAATCCGTTACAGTACTTCCTCTATGAATTAATTATATTATATTATATACTATATACTGTAGTATATAGTATTATATATATTTAATTTTTTAACGTAATTTACGTTCAAATCTATGCAGTATTAAACATGGATCGATACGTTATAACCTAAAGAACATCTCATCTGAAGATACAACAAAAAACAAACAAACATGAAAAGAGCAAAAACTTATGACATACGTAAATGACGTAACGACACAACGCAATAGCGTGAACATTTAATAAATGAAAATATTTGGCGACATGAAACTGTGTGCCGAGTTTTAGCTCTCTACGTGCTCTGGGAGCTGAGAACAAGCCCGTCAAAGATGTTAAACGAAGGGATGGAGTCTACGTGAAGTTAGGGGAAATTGAGAATGATCGAGTTTATCAGAATATATAGTAATAATAAAAACTTTCAATTAAAAGTTTAATATAGGACGTAAATTTATAAAATTTCGCCTTAGAAAAGAAATTTCATATTATGATACTAAAAGCCATGCAGGAAAACAGATTTAACAAAACATTAAATATTTGGGTAGGTAGATAGTAGTTTTAAATTTTCCTTTCAAATATATGTTTTTTTTTCTATGAGCTTTCGTTTGCAAATTTCTTTAGTTTTTTAATTTTAACTCTTGAAAAAAATTATTTGTTGACAACAGTAACAAGTATATTCAGACGAAGTGTATTTGGCTAATTTGCATTGTGTTGGCTCCAACTTATAAATATTTTTAAAGGTTTTCTAAGAACAATTATGGAAGAACTTTTGTACGAAAGTTCATAAAAGATATGTTTTCTTTTTTTCATTCATTCTGATATTGATTTGAAAAAAAAGTGAACCTTAATCTCATTTTGAATGTTGCCCAGCTGCGAAACTACATAAGACATGCAACATCTTCAATGTAGGTGGCTTGAATAATGTTTGCAAAATCAATGTCGTAAGGTATAAAAACTACAGAAGACTATTATATATACAACATTGTTCATGCGCATCCGATACATGCATAATTCTTACTTTCCCCACATTACAGTAAGTATCGTGACGATTGACGAGGTCGAAAATTCGAATTCGAGTTTTCGACGGAAAAGTAGAGCACACGTTTTAAGCATTCCTGAAATCGAATCGAGCGTTTTTGAGGGAATGTCTGTGTGCATGTATGTTAGTGTGTGTGTGGAAGTGAAATCTCGCAGTTCCGGAAATTATTTGGTACGATTATTTCACTCAGTGAATAATGAAACTCTAATGATGTTAAAGGCAATCGAATGTTCGGAATACCCCCATAATTTCGAAATGAAATTTTGAAAACATCTTTAAAAATCGGAATCTGCAATAATCATAAATAAATAATTATTTCAGCCGTAATTTTTCATTAGAAAACGAATGACAAGAAGGTTAGAACTCTAGCATGAGCCGTTCTCGAGATGCTGCCTGTTTTTCAAATACTTTAATTTAAAAAAATTATAATAAACTTTAAAATGTTGAAGTATTATCAAATATGTTCACTTCCCCATGCAATGCTATGAATAATACAATCATTCTCGTCTCGTAGTGAGCTATAGAAAAGTTCCTCAACCATCCAACTACATGACCATCGGCATTTTTCAGAATTGACCCAAGAATCCACGGGGTGATGACTGGATCTTGTCAAGGTCACAGATGTCAACGCAAAATAACATCAGTCCTCGCCACAGACTAATATAGTATTCTGTGGTCCTCGCATTCTTTAGCCTTTGGGGAGGGAGGGCACTGCTTACTCACGCATGCTTTCAGTGAAGTTATGCTAAAAATAGCTGACTCGACTTTCTACTACATTCATATCGTAGATGGTCCATTTATATTTATATCATAATCTGTATCAGAAACCTTTAGAAAATTAGCATGAACCGTTTAAAATATTGCAACGATTTTCGAATAACTTTTTGAAAAATCATCAAACAAAATTAGGACTTTGAATGCTGTTACATAAATTATTTCACACTTAATTTTAAATTAGAAAATGATTGGCACACATTTTAGTTCAGAACAGCATGAACCGTTCTCTAGATATTGCACGCTTTTCAAGTAAATTTCTAAAAAATTATACGAAACTAAAAAAGTAGTAAGTATTGTATAGAAAGTTAACGCAAATACGTTAACTTTCCGTATGCAATATTATGCAACATCATTTTCGTGAATCTAAATAGTTCTATTCACAAGAGAAGATACTTTTTGTAATAGTTTTATATTTTGACGCTTAAGAATTCGGTAATAGTCAGTAATTTCATACAATTGATATTAATTAAATGCTAACTGCATATTGATCAGAATTATGTATGTGAGTATGAATAAGTTGCAAAAAGAGCCCAATTTCCAGTTACATGTTCAATGACAAAATCATAGTTTTGTGGATCTTGTACTTTGTACACCATTATTTCGCTATGAAATAAATAAAGTCATTGCGTCACGTAGAGAAATTCAAAGTCATGTGCTACCCACATCATATTTTCTGACATATATCCACTCTGAAATTTTTATAATATACATATACGGACATATTTCCCAAAAGTATTCAAAATGTGTTCAAGGGACCTTAAAATTTGGTTATCCGTCAAAATCACGATTTCTAAAATTTTCAGAAAAACTGTGTATATTCTTATGGTACATAATAGTATGATGTTGCATGTAGAAAGTACTGTTTTCTCGAAAATTTTCAAATTTAATAATTTGGGGGAGACGTTTTAAGACCACCTGAACACATTTCGAACGTTTTTGGAAAGATATCTATCTGTTAGTATGTGTCTCTGAGATATGGATACCAAGCCAAAAACAAATGTTTGTATCACTATGAAATCTTTTTTTGTTACGATATTGCGTAAAAAAAGAAAAAAAAAACAGAACTAAATAAAAGGCTTTGTAATTTGCACTATTTGATCACAAATTCTTCAAATTTTAGATTTTTTCCACAATTATTTTCTATAGCAAATAATTAATTGCAATTCCTAAAACAATATGGTGGTAGCATAGCATACAGTGGCGTCGCCAAGGGAAGGGGATTTAGTGGTCATAACTAACCTTTACTTACAGTAGATGGGGCTCAGGACCTAACATCATGTTTTTTTTAAGGAGGGGGGAGGCTACTAATCACTTTATTTACTTATACCGTAAACAGTAAATAAATGTTTAGAACAAATGGCGTAATAGGAATCTGTATCATGAAACACTGATTTTAAAGATATTGAATAGTTTTGCTAAAATTTTCTTACACGCCACTGATATTCTTAGTTATTTAAATTTTTTTTTTAAGTTTTAGGCCATAATGGCACAATTCGGAGCCCCGAAATTTAGGGGGCCCAGGGCAACGGCGGCCCGTGTATAAATCAGGGCCAGCGTCTTGAGGTTTAAAGGTTATGACGACATCACCTAGAGTTCTGAAGGATACTCTAGGTGGTGTTGTATAAACCCCCACCTTCAGGGATCCATCAAAATCCATTGAAGTTCGTAGAAATGATATTTGAAGAAATGGGAAGCATGACAGTTTGGATATTTGAAATACATATTATAAAGCTGTACTAACTTTGAATGATCTATAATTAAAAATTGCTTTAAATTACACAGAAAGAAAAATTGTTGATATGAATAACATCTATGTTTGGCTGTAAAACGGAACGTTACGAAAAATGTAAACACTTCGGGCGCTTATATCTCTGAATTCATCAGATAAAAATGTAAATAATTTTTTTTGTTTTGTCGGAAATACGGTGCAAATTATGAATATATAAAAATAATTTCAATATTTTGAACTTTTTTTTTTCTCTAAAAAATTTTGAAAAGTATCTGTCCGAGCAGTTTTTTTTTCATTTTTCTTAATTTTACTTGAAATATCTTCAAAACTATAAAAGATGGATATAAATAGTAAGTGGCAAAAATATGCATTTGGAAATTTAGTTACTAAATCTATATTATTTTTGAAAAAGCTCTTATAGTTTTCCAGTTTTTGTTAAGTTAAAAAAGATTGAAATTTTTCCGTTTTTCAAGTTTGTAATTCTTATATTTCAGAAACTAACATTGTTGCTATGAGCAATAAGAATGTGCCCTACATTAAATAAAATTGAATGAAAACCCTACATTTGTATATAATTGGATTTCCAAGTATAGCGATTACAATTTCTGTAATATCATTTAAAAATCAGACCTTTAAATACTGTTAAATAAAAATTCATTTTAAACTTTAGAACACTAACATGAACCATTCTCAAGATATTGCACGGTTTTCAAATAAATTTATAAAAAAAAATTATGTAAAATTAAAAAGTATTTTAAGTATATAATTAAATATGTTAACTTTCCATATACAATATAGACAATATTATTCTCATGAATCTAGATAGTTCCATTTATGAAGGAAGATACTTATGTAATAGTTTTGTATTTTGGTGTCTAAGAATTCGCCAATAGTCAATTTTTTCATACAAGTTATATTAATTAAATGTTAATTGCATTTTGATGAGTAATTTGCATGTGAGTTTGAATAAGTCACTCATTTGGATTAGTAAGTGGCCAAAATCACCTAATTTCACTTTACATGGTGATAATTCAATGCCAAGATAATTGTTCTGTAGATCTTGTATAGTATTATTTTTCTGTGAAAGTCATTACATCATGCAGTAAAGAAAGTCAAAATCATGTGCTGCCCACATAATATTTTTCATATACTGTATCCACACTTAAATTTTCACAGAGATACGAACATTCATTTTTGAGTTATCGTGTCCACACCTCACATATATGCACATAGACGGGCATTTTGAAATGCATTCTAAAGGTCTCCAAACTTGCTTATCCGTAGAAATCTCGAATTTGAAAATTTTCATGAAAACTCTACTATATATAATATGAAAGTATTGTTTCATACACAAGTAATGTTTTCTCGAAAATTTTCAAATTCGAGATTTTGACAGATGTCCTATCTGTCAAAGACACTACGAACACACTTTTTTTTTAAAGATATACATCTGTGTGTGTTGTGGCATATGGGCACCAGTTTTTAACCAGAAATTTTGTTTCTCATTTCCTCAAATATCATTTGTTCAAAATTCAATGGGTTCTGGGGTGTGGGAGGTATCCTCCCATCTTTGGCAACACCATAGTACAAACTACGTTATGTATGCAAAGAATATTATAATAATGTATATTAACATAAATCAGCCTAATGCATTCAATTAATTGACGTAACAAACCTGTTGCTAATTTGAAAAAAAAAAATTTTATCTTTTATTTCTACGAAAGTTAAAAAAATATTATAGGTATACGAAATCCGATAAAATGATAATTGTCATTTATATTTGAATACTAATTATGAAAGTGGACTTCTGAGTTATGAATGTATGAAATTATGCAATTGGACACTGAGTTGTGAATGTATGAGGAATTTGAGTGGACTGATATTTACTTTAGTACTGTGGATCTTATAATAATTTATTTTAAAATATACGATGAACCACATAAAATTCCGAGACAAGCCCAGTGGCATCGCCAAGGGAGGAGTGTCATAACACCCCCAGAAGCCCATTGAATTTCAAAGAAATGATATAGAGAAATGGAAAACAAAATATTTCATTAATCCCCCCCCCCTTCCCCGTAAGAACATTTTTTTGGCATGCCAAATGTTTTGGGTTCACACTAAAACTTTGAAATGAAATTCCCTGAGTTTTTTTCTGAATAATTACTTTTTTAAAACATTGAATTTATATTTATCTATAATTATTTTATTTACTAAAATAAAGTGAAATTCAATAACTGATAAAAAAAATTAGGGAACGATTAGCCAATTTGATGATAAAATTGCATTTCCAGTCATGAAATCTATTAAGTCAAATTTTCAAAACCAAAATTTTTGTATTAAATATAATAACAAAATAAAACAAAATATTTATTGAAAATTTGAACGTTTCAAAACAACACAATAAAAATGTATTCAGATAACAAAAGATTAGACTCCCCTCCCTTTTTTTATGGTGAAACGATTGAATTGAGTTGAAAATTTTTATTTGGTCGGTTAAATTGCTGAATCCAATATAATTCATAATTGGTGTTTTCCGATTAATTACACTGGATGTTGAAAACATTCTTCCAATGCAGACACTCGATACTACAGATGTAGCTAAGGTATTTACAAATTGAATAGGCATTGTAAGTTCATTTGCATTAAATGCATGCTTGTATTTTCAACATTTACCATTAATAAAAACATATATTCAGAAAACTTTTCTTTGAATCAAAATTATTTAAATAATATCAGGGTTGTTATTTAAAATATATATATATTTAAGTAATTTAAAAGAAAAATAATCTGCATTTTTATATTTTGCTTAGAGTCTGGAATGTCTAATTTACTTATAATGCATATAAGAACAACACAAGTAATAAACTTCAACACAAATAAGAAATTAAAAATATTTAGTTATATCAATTGATTTAAATACTTTTTATATTCTATAAATGTTTTTAAAAGATTACCCACTTCTAATTTATTTGAGAAACTGTTAACTTTTTTTTACAATGCAGTTTAAGTTGATGAAATTATTTTATTTTCTATTAAAATTTCAAATTTTGATATCTTGAAATTAATCAGTGATTCTCTTTTTTTTTAAATCAGTTAATTTAAATCACTACAACCCTGATTTCAACCTTGTGTAGTTAAAATTAATGTTCTATAAATTGGATGATGTGTGGTAAAACTGACTTCGTAGGTCACCACAGAAATAAGTCAAAGACGAATCCAGGGAAAGATGATTAAAGATATTACATCCTCCTGTTGCGTGTTATTTCCGAAAATTTATACACCTTAAAAAGTTTAATGCAGCACAATAAAAATATCTGGAAATGAAGGATCAGTGTGCTATGTTTTATGATTAAACAAGAATATCTGATTAGTTTCAATAATTAATTACTATGGCTATTTTTTATTGATCATTTACCTAGTATACAAAGTAAATTCCCCTTCCCTGTTATCTCTACATTTATCAACCTTGACAGAAATTTGTAAAATTGTGGCATATAGTGATTTCTTATTCCCTGTATAGTATTCTATTCGTTCTTGATATGTTCAAACAAAAATTGATCTACTAATGCTAGTTGCTGTACTGGGAGTATCATAGAAATATAACTTTAGAATGGCTTGCTTTTTATCAATCAGTTTTATGACTATGAAGAACATATCTATAAAATTCATAAAATCAAACAAGAAAACCTATTATTTAAAATATAATATTTTTATATTTGTATACAAATAAAAAAATAATGATTATATAACTCCTTTTCAGTCAAAGGTCATTTTATATGTCCATTTTGTAGCAAATAACTGAATCTTATGATGTCTATCTTTCAAACCTCTATTTGCTTTTCAGGATTCTTTTATTCAGAATTCAGATAACAAGTGAAGGATAGAGAATATTTTTAATACCTTGTAACAAGTAAAAAAAAAAAAAAAAAAATGCATTGTTATGTTTGTAGATAATAGTTATAAAATTGAAATTGCTTAACTTAAAAAAAAAAACATGATTCTTGGCATAATTGATCAATATTATAGAGCATCGCTTTAAGTTCAGGGGCCTCTAATGAATGTTGGAAATCTATAAGGCTAAACTGACGTTGGATTTGGTCAGAAATTTAAATCTTTTCAGAATTCTACAATTGGTAACATTTAAATTCACGGAGAGTTACATCAAACAGAATGATGCTATCCCATATTTAATATTTTGTCGAACAGGATGCTATGCTCTCATAGTGTGCATAAGAAGGGAGGAATACATATAAGGAACATAGATCCTTAAATAGCCATTGATAATTAAACTTACTGTTATGACTCAGCTGTTTTAATGAATTAAAAATATGTGTAGTTGAATTTCTAATGAAAAAGCAAAAATTTTCAATGCTTATTAAGTGGGTTTATGGGCAATAAGAAAAAGTGTGAAATTACCAAAATAATTTCCAGCCAAACTTTCATTTCATTACATCCTGTGTGTTCTATTAGTATTGACACAGAGGTACAGGAAGGAAATGGTTAAGACTTTTGAGTCAGGATGAGCAGAAGTAATTTTTTTCATAAAATGATGTCTAAGTATTCATTTTTTAGAATTTTACTTGTAATGCACTATATTATCAAAGGAATAAAAGGCATATAGTATCTAAAGTAGCTTGACAAATGTTTAAGAACATATACGTTAGGTACAAGTAAACATATTTGAAGTGCTGAAATTTCAAATATACTCCAACAAAAATAAATACATTAATTGGCAGTTTCACATGAACTCATTTGCTTGTTTTCTTTAATAGCTTAGAATTAAGCATAAAAGGATAAATATATCATATTATGAATACATACAAAATATTAACAATGCAGGTAATAGAATTTACCAATCCATGATAAAAAAAAGTTTCGAATATAATGAGTGATAGTCACGACAAGCAAACGGTTGAGCTTCCGCAAATGCGCCGTTGCTGTCTAGAGCTCCCCTAAGACCGACCGTGACGTCATTTCATCGCCAATAGTCAACACGCTTGGCATTATTTTGGGGTTACATTTATTTGAGGAGAATATCGTCACGTTTGGCGTTTTCCAAGGCATTATTTTGGGGTTACATTTTTGTTGTGTTCAAGATGATGGGGTTTTTGTTCGACTCGGAATGGTCAAACGTGCTATTTACAGTTTCGGTTTATAACGGATGATCGATTTGAATATGGAAATATTGAATGATGGGATGGGGTTTATTTTTTTGCCAATTCGCGGCAATGCAGTGATTTCTGGACAAGTATGATACTTACAATTAAATGGTACGATACAAAATATTTATTTGTTTGAGGCATTTATGGTATATTTAAAACTACGTGTTAATCATTTATGGTATATTTAAAACTACGTTCCAAAAATACAAATATAACACCGTTTTAACAAACTTTTGTAAAATAAACATTTCTGCTTATGTTATAAAAAGCTAATATTTATGAAGTATAAAAATCACAAATTAGCCGGAAAACTTAAAATAGAAGATAGTTATAGAATATTTAAATATTTGTTTTAATATGTCTGTGCCGTATCGTAGCCAGAATTTTACAGAGGGTGGGGGTTGACGATCGAATAGAGGACATTAAGAGTTCTGGATGTTGTTTTGCAAGAGGGATTGTATTGATAACTAATATGCTAATTCACAGCAAAGGGAGAAGGGACCCCCCATGTGCCGTACGCCACTGGTACCGTTTGCACAACAGCGGTTACAATGAATACTTTAGAAAGGAATAAGAGGACCATGCTTTGAACGTAAAACTTGTATATAAATATATGATTATGTACAAGTTATTGAAATATTTTTATAGTATCCGTACAGTTCGCAGGCGTTGCTATAATTTCAAAGGGGGGGGGGGACATTTACATTGTTAGTCGTTGCATTGGAACAGAACAGGGCCTCCCATAAGGGGGAACGGGCACCACTTGAATAGGAAGGGCCAAGGGGGATGTCCAATGACTTCTTCGAAAAGGATTTCATTTTCCAGTATGGATTACAATACCGGGTTTCGTTTTTCAGTGATTTCAAAACAATCAATTTTTTTACATGTATTTAAAGTTAACACGATTTACTAGAAGTGAGTACGAACCGTATTGTAACGAAGAAATTTTACCTTGATAGTAGTATTATTTAGGAATCTTGGGTAATTCATTTATTTTTAACATTAGCAATTTTAAATTTTCATAAAAATAGAAATGAAAACAAAAGGTGTAACATAATTTACGGTTGAAATATTGTAACTGGCTACATGATTGGGTACAATCCAAGAGGGCTGGGTTCGATCCCCGCTTTCAGTCGTAATTTTGAGCTAAAATTTTTATAAGCGAAACTTTCAATTTTACAAAAAATATATTAATGCTTGTAAAATTTAACTACATTTACTGATTTTTATTTTCTTTCATAAATATTTTTCTTTTGTAAGTTTTGTATACTTGTATGTGCAAAGTCGCATAATAGTACTTTTAATGGAACTTTTATGGGGATTTGTTTTTCAGTATGATGAAGAGCATAAGCTGTTGTAAGTGAGATATAGGAGTTTAGTCCCCATTAAGATCAGTCTCCACTCTAAAATGTTCTTCTGCTTATGATTCTACAAAATTTCGTAAAACGATTTAATGCAAAACATTTTCTTTGCTCATTTGAGCTAATTTCATAATTGAAGCTACCGAACAAAGGGCCGTTTGCCTCAATACCGCGTAATATACGGATTAATAATTGATATATCTATAATTTCAGCAAAGTAAAATTCTTGTTCGCTCGCAATTAATATTTTTTAAACCAGCGTAAAGTTAATTTCATATGGCAACTAACATAAAATGAATCGTTGAAGCCGTCAATTACAATACTGATTACAAATGAAATATATGCACACCTATGCAATTATTTTCCCAAACGATAGAAGAATGTTTTAATGGTTATTAAAATAGATTTAGTATTAAAACATGGATTTCTATAAAAATGGAAAATTTGAATTTTTAAAACAGTTTTTCAATACTGCACGAGGAAGCATAAAGGACATGCACGGTATTTAGTATTAAGTTGAATAGCAAAGATGCTGCGTCCTGTGAATGCACTTCTCTGAAATTCATTTCTAAAAAACTTTGATTTATTTCATCAAAATATTGCTTACCCATTTTGATGTGAATAACGTCTATGGTTTCTCTGGTGGAAAAGCGGAGCTTTACGAAAAATGTAAATACTTTGGACGCTTATAATCTCGAGTCTAATAAAAATGTAAATAATTTTTCTTGTTTGGTCGGAAATAGCGTTTAAATTATGCATATATTAAAACAATTTCAATGTTGTAATATTTTAACCCTTTTTTATGAATAAACTTTTAAAAAAATTTCTCTCTGAGAGAGTAATTTTTTTTACTAACTTTCATTTGAAATACATAGTAAACTATAAAAAATAAATATAAATAGTAAATGACAAAAATGCGTACTAGAAAATTTAGTATTAAAAAACTCTTATAATTTTCGAGTAACCGACCTTTTACGTTGAAGAAATATTAAAATTTAATGTTTTTCAAGTTTGTAATATGCTTATATCTTAAACATTTAAGTGATAGCTATAAATAATAAGCAAGAATTTGTAGCTCTTTGAAAACCCTATAAGTGTCTATAATCCGATTTTGGATGGAGTTTTTTTTTTTCGTTATTAGGAAAATTGAGTTTTATTTTAAAAAATGTTATTAACTTAAAACCATTTTGGGTCTTTCGGACTGGAACTACCGTCGATTTTTTTTTTCTTTTTTCGTTTTATTTTCAAATACTTTTCTTGAAATATATGTTCTCGAGATATTGCACTTTTTCAAAAAATTACATAAAATTAAAAATTATAAACTACTGGGCAATATATTTACTTTTACATGTAGTATTCTACGCTAAATTTGTTAACATCACTCTCGTGGGTCTAGTTTTTTCCATTCACGACAGAAGAATAATTTGTAATAATAATTTGTTCCATTCACGACAGAATTGCATAATAATTTTGACGCCTAATAATTCGTCAACAGTCATTTATATATAAGAAATGCCCTTCTGTCTGTAACGCTAGGCGAGACATGTGGCGTACGTGATGACTTATTTAACTTTTGACTTATTTAGTGGTATCTTATTTGACAAAAAAACACCAGCTTTGATATTTTGCACCAGATTAAAGTAAACATTGTTAAAATCGAAAAAAAATGAAGTTAACAAAAATGACACCACAATGATGAGTTAATTATTGAAATATATGTGGATTATTGCTTATTGCGTATGCTATCAATATTGATAATTGTCCATTTAGAGTTGTGTGAAACATAAATTAATTAGGTACTTCGAAATAATTTTACATGTCATCGAGAAAAGCGCCCATTGTGAAATTTAACATTACAAACATTGTGCTGTAGCGTAGATCTTATATATTATGACATTATGTGAAAAAAATGCATTCGTTGTACTATATATGGAAAGTCATGTGCTGCCCACATAAAAATTTCTTTATTTGCGCTAGATTTTACGAAACTGATATAGTATAACGTCATAACAATTTTAAAACTTCAACAGTTTTCTTTTACAATTTATTCTAAAATGTTTCCTAAAATTTCTTTAAAATTCATGAGTATATTAATGTGTGTATACAAATTATTACATAAGTTAGGAGAAGTTATTATTTAGTATTAGATATTAAGTTAGGAGCAGCCCAATCATTAAAACCAATCTTACCAATAACGCCGAAGAATTGTGTGCATTCAGATGATAAGTATTAATAAATGGTATTTTAATACTTTAAATTCATAGCGTAATTCAAATGATATCATATTCTCACATACACAATGAACCGGGGACACTTTAAATTTTTATTACAATAAAAAATATTTTTAAAATATACTCTATTTAAGTGTTCTGTTATAAGCCATTACATGCACCTATGAAGCTTGGGCGACAAAATGAAAATACTTCGGGAACGGGATCTTTTCCTTTCAAGTCCTTCGAGGTGTAATCAAGCTCTTTGTTCAAGCCTTAAAGCGGCACCCCCCATAGCGGCACCACTATCGGAATTGACGCTTCAAGGCAGACATGTGTGGATCGTTGAGGCAAGTGGCACCAATTAGGGACGGAAAATTTATGGCTCTATTTTTGTCAAAAACAAGGAAACGCTTGAGTTCAATTTGCTTTGAAAGCGAATCCATTCCAAACCCTCTTCTTTGTTGTTACAACAGAGTAGATCTACCAGTGCCTTGGGCCAAGCAATCCATGCGTCTGCTTGGGGCTTCAAAATGGGAAAAGAAATTTCTTTTTTATTCTAAGAATTTTTTAACTTTCGTCTGAAGCTAATTATTGAAAAATCGCATATGATCACTAATTGGCCTCTCTTACGTTTTCCTTTATTATTTCGTGTTATTCTGAAATTTATCTTCATTCAGATTTCAGTAGTTGTAATCTGAATAGGGGTTGAAGTTGGTAAGGCAGAATCAGTAGCATCTTTTATTAGTTTATTCGCTTTTGTATATTTTGTGGTTGCAGGGGCCCCATAGAGACTACTAGGCCTCGGTCTAAAGCCTTTTGTCTAATCTGTGTTCCTTCTTCACCTTGCCCAAGCTATAACTATCGGCCTTTTAGTAATAGATCAATTAGCAAAATTATGACTATTATTTTGGTCGAAAAGTGGCGTTGTTGCAATTTTAGGGCCTAGAAGCAACATCTTCAGCCGGCCTTAATTTTTACATTCGCCCTCCCCCCCCCTCCTCCTACGCTATATTTTACATTCGGTTTTAGGAGCCCACTATACGATATTTGCCATTCGATGTGAGGCTCCCACATACAGATAGAACTCTGGACAGAGACATTTTTTCAAAGATTCCTAAGCTTTAGGGTCCCAAAGTATCTATTTTATTCGCAATATGTCACTTGCATACATGTATATTTATGTAACCATTGAAAGGGGCCCGAGAAAAGAATGACTATGGGTCAGCAAAAATAATAAAATGCGGTAATTAAATTGATCCAATTTGTTGCCGGATTTCCAGAACATATCCACAGGATATCTGAGTTCTATGGTATAGGCTGAGTTTATCATAATGTCCAGAGCTTATAAAAATTGTATATGTTATGCTCATCTGCTGGGAACAGGCCTATCAAAATAGATTTCCCAGGACTCAGATTTCTTTAAGTTATCGTATGATGTATGCCAGTCATAATTGTAAGCCATGCCTGACTGATACATGCCCAAGGCCGTCGACTGGGGGGACAAAAAGATGCATTGCATAGGGGCCCAAAAGACTTGTAGGTCCGGACCGTATAAGCAGTTCATGAAAAAAGGGCTAATAACTTGTAACATAGGAAGTAATAAGGGGCCACACATTTGCTGCATAGGGGTTCAAAAATTCAGTCGGCGATACTGTTCATACTTAAAGAAATAAGCCATTAATAATTAAATTCAGTTTATGCTTGCAGGAATTTCATGAGGTGTTTTAGGTGCAGAAAGCCTTCACTGTATTTAAAATTTTCTGACAAATTTATCAAAAATCTACTTGACTGGGTATAAACATTGTAGGCTAGTACACAAGCTGAATAAGGCTAGATTACAGAATGATAAAAGCATGTCTGATACTGAAAATTCTGCTGTCTCAAACAACTGTTCTCTGACAAAGAGAGAGAGGCCTCGAAATGACAGTTTTCATGCAACAAATATTTATGTACTAGATTGTATTGAGAACTGAAATTAAGCTTTAGAATTGCACTAAGTACTAACTTTCAAATGGTTAAAACAACTCTGAAAGTCCTTGAAAAAAAAAATCTGATGTGGACAGCACATGACTTTCCCTGCAGACTGAAATTCATATTTTCTTTATTTCTTTAATAATTCATTAGATTGAGTTTAATTGCACCAAATAACACTCAATTTGCATTTTTAATTCAATTTTTGTTTTTATTTGGCAATTGGACATTTTCCAGAAATCGGCGTAACAAAAACGCAAGAAGTCTCAAATATCTTGAGAACGGTTAGTCCTAAAGTATAATGGAGTGTGTTATATTCTTTTCCTCGTCAAAAATTGCGTAAGAAACAAGAATTGAATTGGTACATTTGAACATAAGTAGTCTTTTGTGTTTTTTAGATTTTTGCGGACCATTTCGTAAAAAAACGCAGGTTATTCATTTCCGAATCGTACCAAAATGTAATCAGCACGAAAGTATCCCACAAGTAACTTATCTACCAAATTTTGTGAAATTTGGTCAATTAGTATTTTAGCTAGAGTGGATACATGAAATTTTTACTGGCTATTTCGCAAAAAAAGGCGGATTCTGTTTTTACAAATCCTACCAAAAACTAATCAGCATCAGGGTCTCATCCAAATGACTTACCTGCCAAATTTTATGAAATTCGGTCCATTAGTTTTTTTAGTTAGAGTGGATACATACATTGCACAGACAAACAGACAGGCAGGCAGACAGGCAGATAGACAGACACGCTAAAAATAGTTTTTTCGTATTCTACAGATCTCGAAACGTGTAGATCCGTCAAAAACTCGAGTTCTGATTTTTGGCATGATTCCAATACTTACTTTCCCTATACATTATCATGTATTGCAGGGAAAGTAAAAACTGACATTTGGAGTTCTCTTTCTGTTCGAGTGTCAGATTACTTTCAAGTTTCATCTACATATTACGATTTCTGAACAAAAATTGCTGACGGTTTCTTTGTGAAACAGTAGTTTAACGGCCAGTCGTTTATGGATATTGATAATCAACTCTTAGCTTACAAATATAAATATGCAATTATTTGTTAATAGTTTGTATGTATTGAAATATATAATAGTAACTATTATGGTTTATAAAAGATAATGATTCATTGAGCACCCATGAATTTCACTCTAGTTCATCTTTAATTTCATCTGTGGCTACGGCCCTGAACCATTGAATTTACCAGATTACAGATCACTAAGGCAACTTAAAAGATTTTACTTTCAATTATCTAAATTACCTTAATTTCATTTATATAAATGTTTTCTCACAAAATTGGTTAAAATTCGAATTTCTTTTATTATGGATAGGCGCCTTCAAAAGTCATTTTCACTACACCTGATTTTATTTCCACACGGCCGCTCTAAGCAATTGCCTATAATTGCCCATACCGGGCACCACACGGCCGCCCTAAGCAATTGTCTATAATTGCCATACCGGGCAAATATAGACAAAAGTACCCATAAATATTTTCCATATTGTATTTATCTATACGTAGCTCAAAACTTTATCTTAACATCTGTGCTAGAGGTGGGTTGTTAGTCATTACGGTTGTTAGTGCATATCGTTTTTAAATTTCCATATTAGTTATATATATATATATATATGTATTAAAAAACGGTACAATTAAAAATACATCTACTTACTGCGCTAGTGCAGTACATAAATAAGATGATATTTATATGTAATAAAGATGAATTATAATAGAATTATTGAAGAGAAACAGTAAATCAATTGTCTCGAATTTACAGATTATCAGATAAAAAGTTTCATCAATTACATATAACAACCTTATTCAAACTAGTAAATTATACTTTTATCCATTATATTTGGTTAGCAGTATAGTAAAAAGTTTAGGGTAACACAGAGTTATTCATGCATTTTGTCATGTCTAAATCACTATAGAATTTTAATAATTTTCCAATTTTTCCCTTTTATTTACTACCTGATACTTATGGTTATATTTTCTTTTATTACGCATTTCGTTATACTTGTATCAACTAACAGAGCATTTTGCCAGGAGATAGATGTAAGGAATCGGTGGAAGGCGGAAGGCCTTGCCTAATTTCTGTAATCGATTCTCTATTCAATACATATTTTATTATTTTTTTATTTTTATTTTATAGTGTTAATAATGATTTTCATTTTTATCTATATGTATTAATAAGCACTTGTTGTATTTTTAATGCAGATAATCTGGTTTTTACACTTTCTAATATGTACTTTAGAATGGATTTACTATTTACAATTATTATTAATATCTTTATGAAAGACAGATAGAATACGATAAAAGTACGATGCAGCCTTTGTAATCCTAAGCCTCTGTTTGTGTTTTTGCTCATATTCAGACATAATTTTGACATAATTTGGGATTCCTACGCAGCAAGTGTGCCCCTATTTAAAACATGTTATTGACTTTTTTTCATATAAACTGTTTATAAGGTTCAGGCATCCCTACCCACTATGCATTTCATCCTTTGCCCTCCTCAACAGAATGAAGAAAGCAGTAATACATAGATGTGCGTTCATAAATAAATAAATGCTCTCGTGGACTGTGTATTGACGAGAAGGTACTTTGTGACGCTACTTAAATTTTGGTTGTCCGTTCATAATCTATCTATCTATATATACCAATTGCCAACTGTCCTTCTGTTTGTCCGTCATGCTTTTTTTAGGCACTTTCCGAATACATAGAGACTTGCAATTTGGTACACGGGTCGATCGTTCGATAAAATCACCTAAAAAATCGAATTTTTCAAAAATTTTGTGTAGAGGGCTGCTCCACACCAACATGTTAGAAAAGTGGAATGATTGGAAAGCATACTTTGCAATGAGATAGAGACTTCAAATTTAGTGTATGGGTAAACCGTTCGAAAGGAAGAAAGTGTGCAATTTCAGATTTCCAGTATTTGTTACTTTAGGGGGTGTCACACACCAAAATGTCCGATTTACCTAATAAATGATAAACGCCTACATTAAAATTTGATTTATGGGCTAATAATTTAATATAAACCCAAGGCGAATAGAATTTTTCATAAATGTTCATTTAAACGGGTGATTCACATAAAATATTCGAAAGGTGAAATGATAACATTTGCATGCTTCAGTATGAGATATAAACTTAAAATATGATGTACGGGTAGATAGTTCGAAAGGAAGAAAGTGGGCAATTTCAGGCTTCCAATATTTCCTTCGTCAGAGGGTTCCTCACACCAAAATTTTCGATTTTCCGAATAAATGCGATACGTGAATTATTAAAAAATGTACGTTAATCGGGGTTGCTTATTGTGAGACCGTTGATTTACAACGGGTATTCGGCTAGTAAACACCTATTTATGTATTAGTCAAAAAAGCACGGTAATATTTACATCCGTTTGCGTCAACATACTTATGTGAAACTGCTTTTTTTGCTTTCATCATTATAAAAACCGAACATTTTTAGATAAACTAGAAGTTAGATGATCTCAGAGAAACGATCTCAAATATAAATCGAAAAATGGAGAGCTTTTAAACTCAAATTTCTCATTTGGACTGTCAAATATTGTATGTAATTTTTTTTTCTATTAATAACATTCGATTTTTGTTTCAATATATAAATATATAGATTTAAGCTCAACTTTCCCATTAGGACTGTTCAAACAAGTGCAAATTTTTATTAACAGCATTTTCTTGTTTCAATAAATTCTACTATTTCTAGCTAGACGAAGCATTTACTTTAAATTGCTAAAATTTACTAATATTGGCGAATGCAAAATAAATACTTTTAAAAATCTATATTTAATTATAATTTTTAATCCCTTTTACTTTCCCTGCAATACATGGTAGTGAATAGAGAAAGTATTGGAATCATGCCGAAAATCACAACTCGAGTTTTCGACGGAAATACACGTTTCGAGACCTCTAGAATACGAAAAAACTTTTTTGTGTGACATCTGTGTGTGTGTCTGTCTGTGCAATAAATGTATCCACTCTAACTCAAAAACTAATGGACCAAATTTCATAATATTTGGTAGGTCAGTCACTTGGGTATGACCCTGGTGCTGATTAGTTTTTGGTACGATTCGTAAAATTAGAACCCGCCTTTTTTTGCGAAATGGCCTGCAAAAATTTCATGTATCCACTGTAGCTAAAATACTAATTGACCAAATTTTAGAAAATTTGGTAGATAAGTTACTTGTAGGAAACTTTGGTGCTGATTAGATTATGGAACCATTCGGAAAAGAACAACCTGCCTTTTTTTTACAAAATGGCCCGCAAAAATTGCCGAAATTAAAAAAAAAAAAAGACTACGTATGCTTAAATGTATCAATTAAATTCTTATTTTATAAGGCAAGTTTTGATGAGGAAAGAATATAACACACTCTATTATACTTTAAGATTAACCGTCCTCAAGATATTTCAGATTTCTTGAATTTTTTAGAAAAATGCCCAATTGCCAAATAAAAACAAAACATGAATAAAAAAATGCAAATTTATTGTTATTTTGTGCAATTAAACTCAATCTAAAGAATTATTAAGGAAATAAAGAAAATATTAATTTGAGTTTGCAAGGAAAATCATGTGCTGCCTACATCAGATTTTTACTTTCCCTGCAATACACATAGTAATGTATTGAATACACATAGTAATGTAGGGAAAGTATTGAATTATGTCGAAAATCGTAACTGAAGTTTTCGACGGATCTACACGTTTCGGGACCTCTAGAACACGAAAACACTTTTTTAGCGTGACGTCTGTGTGTGTGTCTATCTGTCTGTCTGTGCAATGTATGTATCCACTCTAACTCAAACATTAATGGACCGAATTTCATAAAATTTGGTAGGTTAGTCACTTGTGTGTGACCCTGGTGCTGATTAGTTTTTGGCACGATTCCGGATAAAACAACCTGCCTCTTTTTGCGAAATGGCCCGCAAAAATTGCCTGCATCCACTCTAACTGAAAAAGTAATTGATCAAATTTTACAAAATTTGGTAGATAAGTCACTTGTGGGTCACCCTGGTGCTGGTGGTTTTAATACTATTCGAAAAAGAAGATCTCGCATTTTTTTACAGAAAGCCCGTAAAAATTGGATGTATCTACGCTAATTCAACTAATCGACTAAATTTCATAAAATTTGATAGATAAGTCACTCGTGGGCGTCCCTGGTGCTGATTAGATTTTGGTACGATTCGAAATAAATGAACCTGCCTTTATTGCGAAATGGCCCGCAAAAATTGTATCCACTCTTGCTGACAAACTAATTGATCAAATTACACAAAATTTGGTAGATAAGTCGCTCGTAGGATACTGTGATCAGGGTTAGATTTTGATACGATTCGAAAAAAAAGAATTTGCCTTTTTTTTTTTAGCGAAATGACTCACAAATCTAATATTTTCCATCTAAAATAAAATACTACCTGTGCAAGATAGTGAAACTCTGAAATAAATGACTAAAATTGATGAAATATATTAATTATATACTTGTTCTACATATAATATTTGACAATTAAGATAATAAATCTGACCGCATGACTGTAGGATAAACCGTTCTCGAGATATTGTAGTTTTTGGAATTTTAAGGACCTGAAGAATTTAAAGTGAATTAAGTTGGCAAAAGAAACGAAGATGCAATGAAAAAAAAAACGAATTGGATATAATATCAGAAAATTATCCATATTATTCTCGGCAATTGAACTTAATTTAATGCATAATGGAATACAAAATTACAAAATGAATTTGAATCTGCAGGGAAAGTCATGTGCTGCTCACATCAGATTTTTATTTACATAGGTTGACTTGGAGTCTCCTAAATAAAATAATGCTTGAATGGGATCGCACCAACGAAAATGTGACGCACCACTGATGTGAATGATATTTAATACTGAATTAAATAAATAAAAGGACTAAGTTTCTTATATTTGTATTAGACGTAAATTGCTTCCAGCTGTGTAATTGTTTTACAGACCGAGTTCGCTGCTTAGTTCGGTTGGGTAAAAATTGCATGTGTTCTACTCCCCATACTGCTATACTATAGATTATTATAACAGTAAATGATTTTTTTAAAAATCCGATTTTGAAAAAATTTGCATGTGTGTTTTATTGTTCTAAAACGGACATCGTTGATGAGAGCGGTCGAAATGAAATTATCCTACCCATGAAGCAATAATCGTAGCACAAACAGACGTTCAAATATATTTCCTCAAATGGAACTGCTTTTTATGAAATGGCCAGATACTTTTTAATGTTTTTTGAAGCGTTGGAGCAAGTAACTAAGATTATTACTTTTGACACGAATTATTTTTCTCTGTGTCTGCTATATCCAATGATACGTCATCTAAAACATATCCGAATTTCAAATAAAATTTACAAATTTGAGTTATGTCTATAGATACATTCTAAAGAAATATAAGTTACATTATTTCTCTAATAAATCTAATAATTCAAGCATATTGCGTTAGAAATCTTTGAATTATTATTACAATTATTATTATTTCATAATAGTGTATATACACACACACACATATATATATTCCATTGATATTTGTTGATAATCTTCAGCTTGATGACTAGAAATGTGCATTTCCTTTTTCCCATTTAATCGATGATTCTCTATTTAATAATTATTTTTATTATGTAGGCATATTTTAAAGTTAGAGTTTTATGAGTTGCAACTTCTCTCTATTCTATCATTGAATTTTCAAACTATTATATATATATATATATATATATATATATATATATATATATATATAAATTATTAAATCCAATAATTTATTTATTTATTTTCTTATGCTATTTCTGATGCAATTTCTTGCTGCATATTTTTGTCCTTTATTTATATCTATCTGTCATAGTTTCAAAGACATTTCAAGTGAAAGTAAGAAAAATATAAAAAGATCTCGCTCAGACAGATAACTTTTTAAAGTTTTTTCAAAAAACAAGTTCAAAATATTAAATTAATGAAATTTTTTTTATATATTTTTAATCTAGAACAAGAAAAAATATTTACATTTCTATTTATTGGGTTCGGCAGTATATGCGTCCAAAGCGTTTACATTTTTCCTAACGCTTCGATTTCCGCCACAGATCTAAGCATAGATCTTATTCACACAGCTAATATGCGCTAAGTATAGATGTTATTCACATTAAAATATAAGCAAGTTAATTTTAAAAATAAGTTATTTTAGTGTCAGATTCACAAGAATGATGTTAACAGATTTTTCGCATAATATTGCATATGGACAGTGATATATTGAATGATATTTACTACTTTTTTTTTTTTTATGTAATTGTTTTACCCTACTGAAGAATCACCTTTTCCCTCGGGCCTCACTATTCGCAAAGAAGGGAAAAAGTAGAGCAGTAACCCTCCCTCTTTCGGAACGTCATAAATCACTTGTCTAATTAAAGACACTTTAAGTGGACAGACACATAGGGTTTTTCCAACCATGAAACCTAAACATGTTTGACGCCTTTTCCTAGCTGTTTCATTACCAGTGTTTCTTTCAGGCATACCTCGGATGGGGTCGAGTATTCGCACTCCCGGAGACATTTTATGTTAACCTAGTTTCTATGTATGTGACATAATATTTAGATATATTTATATAGGACAAATAGAAAATTTGCCCCCCCCCCCCTCTCCTCTAAAATTTCATTCGCCTTCCCATTCTAAAAATCGTGAAAGAAGTTCACTACTGCCCGCATAGGGTAGAGCCCGGGATGGTTCTCAAGAAAAAATCTGATGTGGTCAGCACATGACTTTCCCTGCAAACTTATATCCACGTTCTATTTATTTCTATTAAATGTAATTCACTTTTAATTCAATTTTCGTTCTCATTCGGTAACCGGGCTTATTTTCAAAGGTGGCGTAGGGAAAGTACGAAAAACTAAAATATCTCGAGAACGGCTAGTCCTAGTGTAATGGGGTTGGTCTTATTCTTTTCGTCGTTAAACATTACGTATTAAACGGGCATTTAATGGATATATCTAAGTATACCAAGTTCTTTAGTTTAGATTTTGAAGATTTTTGCGGGCCGTTTTGCAAAAAAAGGCAGGTTATTTTTTTCCGAATCGTACCAAAATCTAATCAGCACCAGAGTGACCTATACGTGAGTCATCTACCGAATTTTGTGAAATTCGGTTCATTAGTTTTTCAGCTAGAGTGGATACAAGCTTTTGCGGGCCATTTCGCAAAAAAAGGCGGGTTCTTTTATTCCGAATCGTACCCAAAACTAATCAGCCCTAGCCCCGCCCACAAGTGACTTACCTACCAAATTTTGTGAAATTCGGTCGATTAGTTTTTTAGTTACAGTGGATACAAAATCTGCACAGACAGACAGACAGACACACAGACAGACACACAGACAGACAGACAGACAGACAGACAGACAGACAGACACACAGACACACGCACAGACGTCACGCTAAAAATGGTTTTTTCGTATTCTAGAGGTCTTGAAACGTGTAGATCCGTCGAAAACTCGAGTTGTGATTTTCGGCATGATTCCAATACTTTCCCTATACATTACCATGTATTGCAGGGAAAGTAAAAATAGGTGAGAATGTGTACATCACATGTATAACCAATGGGGCTGAATCAGTGAATTTTCTGAATAAGAAAAACCCATAATATTTGTGGCAGCTAACATGTCCCCCAAAAAATCGACCATAGATACAGACAGACGGGCATCACTCAAAAACGAGTGAAAACGTGTTCAGAAGGTCCTGAAACATATATTGGAATCACTAGAAAAATTTCGTGAAAACACTACGTATAAGAAAATAAAAATAGGTGTAATATCACGAGAATAACGCAAGTTAGCGTCTATAGAAATGTCATTCCCTTTTAAATAAAAATTAGCATATAAAATGTTTCTATAGTATTTTTGAGATAGTTAATTTGTTATAATATTTTACGATTTGAGAATAGCATGTCTAAAAAGTTGAGGACTTTTATCTGGAACAATCTGCCTGAAAATAAACTTTTTACCTTTACTCATTGAAATAATCGTACAAAATTTCATTTAAATGTTTCAATTTGCTTAAAAGATATCCTGTCAAACAAGCAGACACATAGACATAATTGAAGAAACGAGTTTTAGTGGATTAAGTAAGCAGTTGTGGTCACTGAATAGTGACAAATTTCTTTAATTTGTTAAAAAATACAGAATGGCGTATCATCGCTAAGACAGCAAATCCGTTACTATATGCAAATTCTTTACTAAGAATTTCTTTTAGTTTCGAGTCATCTATTACTTTCCTTATATATATAATGTATAAGGAAAGTATTGTGACGGGGTCGAAAATTCGAATTCGAGTTTTCGACGGGAGAGCACGTTTCAAGCATCCCTGATCACGAATCAAACATTTTTGAAGTGATGTCTGTGTGTGTGAAAGTATGTGTGTGTGTCAGTGAGTCTGTGGAGACGATAACTGACGAACGAATGGACCGATTCGAACCAAATTTGGTACAAAAATCACAATCCGCAAACACTGGAAGCCTATTGTTTTTATACGTGATCGAATGTTCAGAACCCCCCTAAATTTTCGAATGAAATTTTGAAAAAATCGTTAAAAAATCAAAACCGCTAATAAAGTTACGCAAATAGACATTTCTTATGTAATTTTTCATTAGAAAACGATTGGCATAAATTTTAGAACGCTAACATGAACCGTTCTCGAGATATTGTACATTTTTTAAAAAAATTATGAAAAAGTCACATAAAAAAAAAAAATCCTATTGAGAAACATGTTCACTTTTCATATGTAATACTATGCGATAAATTGAGTGACATCATTCTCGTGGATCTAGCTCGTTCCATTCATGAAAAAAGATATTTTGAGTAATACTTTTGTATTTGAACGCCAATATTCATTTATCTGCTGTAAGAATAACTTATTTTTTTGTTCATTATGCTTGGTGAGATTTTGGCGACGAATTTTGGCGGAATGTCGCCAACTTGGCGACTTTTTGAAATGTTGACAAATTAACGAAAATCTCGCCAAATGGATAAAAATGACGCTAAATCAATGAAATGACGACTAATTGTCGAAAATTCAATATCTTGGAAAGAATATTAGTATCTGCTATACGAAAAACCTATTTATTTTACTGTACCGTGGTAAATTCATTACGTTATATAAGGAAAGTCATGTGTTGCCCACATCAGATTTTTTTAATTTGTACGCAATCAATTCATTCTATATGGTTTCAAGCGTAGCTAAATCACAAGCCTTTATTGTTTTTCACGCGCTTTATCGTTTTCAATGTACTTTAAGAAGCTGATTCAGTTTGTTATGACTGTATCGCAGATAATTATTGCCACCGGAGTCAGTGGGAACAGTAATTAGTCTAATAAAATTATTTACGAGCAAAATAAACATTTTTCCTGAGTCATGAAAAGAAATGGCTTTTTAAAATAACATGGAAATTTAAAATCAATCCTATAACATTACCCCATACTTATAATCTACCAAGCTTTCCGTTCAACCTATGGTATTTTGATACCAATCCAAAACATTAATTATAACCGAGTTCATTCAAGCCATACCATTAGCGTAAGCAGTGAAGATTGGGAGTCATCTCCACTCCACCCATTGTTGAAACATATGAGTATATTTCAATATCCATATTTGTATCAAGTTTTCCTTGAAAGTTCCCTCAATTCGATCGTTACCCCCCCCCCCCCCCCCCCAACTCTGAAATTCTGGCTATGTATATGAACCTTGCTGATATTTTAAGATAATGGTTAAAAATTCTATAGCATTACCCCATACTTATAATCTACCAAACTTTCCGTTCAACCAATGGTATTTTGATACCAATCCAAAACATTAATTATAACCGATCTCATTCAAGCCATACCATTAGCGTAAGCAGTGAAGATTGGGAGTCATCTCCACTCCACCCATTGTTGAAACATATGAGTATATTTCGATATCCATATTTGTATCAAGTTTTCCTTGAAAGTTCCCTCAATTCGATCGTTACCCCCCCCCCCCCCAACTCTGAAATTCTGGCTATGTATATGAACCTTGCTGATATTTTAAGATAATGGTTAAAAATCCTATAGCATTACCCCATACTTATAATCTACCAAACTTTCCGTTCAACCAATGGTATTTTGATACCAATCCAAAACATTAATTATAACCGATCTCATTCAAGCCATACCATTAGCGTAAGCAGTGAAGATTGGGAGTCATCTCCACTCCACCCATTGTTGAAACATATGAGTATATTTCAATATCCATATTTGTATCAAGTTTTCCTTGAAAGTTCCCTCAATTCGATCGTTACCCCCCCCCCCCCCCCAACTCTGAAATTCTGGCTATGTATATGAACCTTGCTGATATTTTAAGATAATGGTTAAAAATCCTATAGCATTACCCCATATTTATAATATACCAAGCTTTCCGTTTAACTGTTATTAATTATATCCGATATTAATTATAAAAGAATAATTTAATGATCTATAACATTATCTTTGCTCGATCAATATTTCAATGTCAATCAATCGTTCAACATCAATCAATATTGATAATTAATATCTTAGAAATATGTCTAAATGAAACTCAATCAAGTAATCAATCAGTACGTGGTTTTAAATATATCATCATCATAAAGAGACATCCAGCTATATAATCATCAGTAAAATCAGTACCATTTACATTGCATTTCATTGCACTGCACGTATTCAGAGAGTGATCATATTTATCCCGAAATCGCTACATTGGCGACAACACACACAAAATAATCCCAGATTCATGACGTCATAGAGATTTCCGTACTACCATACTTGGCAGGTAATCGCCTATATTGGCGATTCAGTGCATATAACGGCGCATTTGCGGAAGCTCAACCCAAGCAAACTTATTAAAAGTGTTAAAATTTCAAATACACTTCAACAGCAATCAATAAGTCAGCATGTCAATTTCCCATCAACACTCATATAACATAACAGACTTTCATTACATTATGCATGCTACGAATTTGATTTACATTTTGAATACGCATATAAGATTTAAATTTTAAATTGATCAACATGAGCATGCAATAAAATCATGAAATTTTATTATCAATATGAAGAAAGTTTCTACATACTTTGATTCATACTCCGCTTTTCAATTAGATGTCGAAAACTTCGGCAAGTTTGAATTTGCTGTTGAAAGCATTTCATAACAGACGGCTTCAGGACAACGAATCTCTAACCGATTCTCTTCAGGATTAATCTGGAAGTGAGACTATGGCTACCGCAAATTGAACATAATCGCTGTTTGGCGCAAAGTCGGATCTCGCCAAACCTGCGATATTCAGAGTCATCTATCGGGAAAAGGTAACTTTTCAGATCGGTTAAACTCCGCCTTAATATAACTTTTTTTGAATAGGAGTTAAATTGTTAAGATTCTTTAATCAAATTTGTATCTAAATAGGGATGTGCACGCATTTTATGTTAAAATTACTGGTCTGGAATTTCTTTTCAATTCACCTGGAAAAGTCAGGGAATTTCAATGTGTCTGAAGAGTGGCCACCCTGATATTTCACATGTCACTCAATTTAATTTTATATTTACAATTATAATTACTAAACGTTCAAGAACTTTTAAAATAAGTTTTTCTCCAAACTGAGTGAAGATAATTTCATTTCTTCCTTGCTCAAGGGTACAAACTCTCCCAGTTGCAGTAACAGGCTCTACTTTTTGCAAAATGGTCTCACCTGGCACATTCAATACGTCACTCGGTTGAGGATGAAAGTAAGAAAAGGTCCCTTAGGATGTAGGAAGCTTACTTTATAGTCGCTCGTAACATTATTCTTCTCAAGAATACATGCAAGCCACAAAGATCCTTTATAGACTATATAGTGCCAAATCCAGATTCAATTTTTACTAAATTAGTTGGTGTAATATAGTCGAATGCTGTCACACGTTCAGTAAACCGGTGTTCACTACAGTAATAATGCTTAACAAGAAGCCGATTTTCAGAAATTGGGTAAAAAGAATGAAGTTTTTGAGTACAGCACAGTTGATGAGTATGAAGAAGTTAAAGAAGTACTGTCGCCACAGTTGATGAGTATGAAGAAGTTAAAGAAGTACTGTCGCCACAGTTGAATGACTTTAAGGCAATCATGGGTACTCAAAAACTTCATTCTTTTTACCCAATTTCTGAAAATATACTTCATGTTAAGCATAATTACTGTAGTGAACACCAATTTACTGAACGTGTGACAGCATTAGACTATATTACACCAACTAATTAAGCAAAAATTGAATCTGAATTTGTCACTATACTCTATAAAGGATCATGGTAGCTTGCATGTATTCTTGAAAAGACGAGCGACTATAAAGTAAGCTTCCTACATCCTAAAGGACCTTCTCCTTCTTTCTTTTATCCTCAACCAAGTGACGTATTGAATATTTGAATGTGCTAGGTGAGACCATTTCGCAAAAAGTAGAGCCTGATACTGCAACTGGGAGAGTTTGTACTCTTGAGCAAGGAAGAGATGAAATTGTCTTCACTTGTTTGGAGAAGTACTTATTTTAAAAGTTCTTGAAAAGTAACGTTTTGTAACTGATTGTAAATACAAAATTAAATTTTGAGTGACATATGTGAAATATTAAGTGTGTAGCAAATTGTTAAAATTGAAAAGAACATATGTGGGCTCAATGTTTGAAACAACTGGTTAATGAGTTATGTACTAAGTATATGTTATTCCGTATCAAATCAATTAATGGTTTGAACCTTGATACCTCAGAAATTGATCATTTTTGGTACAGTGATAGTACCAGTAAAGTTTACAAAAACTGTAAAATTTCAGATTTTGGGGGCTTTTAGATTTTCAGTTATTTACTTTTTTAAAAAAGCCAAATCTGGCAAAGTTTAGAAATCTTTAAACGGTTGTAAATCAAAACATATTTTACACAGAGAGCTCAATTTAGCGTCGTGCTTTTGTTTTCAATGAGCCTTAATTTGATATACAACATGATTACGGTATTCTAACACTTTTTTTTTTAAATTGGAGTTTTTAAAAAATTACAAACTAAAAAAAAAAATTTTTTTTTTTAGAAAATCCAAAAAAAAACCTGATTTCTTTAAAATATATATATAAAAATAAAGACATTAAGGGACTATTTGTATGCCGAATTTCATAGTCGGTCGTTAAGGGGTTCCTATGGAAATTAAATTTTTTGTAATTTAGCTAATTTCACTTATAGTTTAATACAAAAAAAAATTAATTTTCATAGGAACCCATTGGCTTCCCATTATGAAACTTGGCATACAAGTAGTCCATAAAGCATATTTTTTTTTCAAAAAAATTAAAAGGGGTGTTTTTGAGATTAAAAAAAATATTTTTGAAGCTTTTCAAAAAATTCAAATTTGAAATAGCATAGTCATGTTATATATCAAATTTAGACTCATTAAAAGCAAAAGAAAGTTACACTAATTTAAGCTCTCTAGGTTAAATAGTTTTTGATCTACAGCTGTTTAAAGATTTCAAAACTTCGGCAGATTTCGCTTTTTTGAAAGTCAATAACTGAAAAACTTAGAGCCCCAAAAATCTGAAATTTTGCAATTTCTGTTGTCTTTATAGTTACAATAAATAAACACTTTTCAACTATGTTGTAAAGTGTTAAAAAGGAAAAGATTTCATTATGAACAAGAGTACATTTTGAAATTGACACTGAAAAAAATGTGAAAACATGAATAGTCGAATTTTCATAAAGAAAAAAAAAATCGTACAGAAAAGTCTCATTTAGAAGCATTTAAAAAACGATATTTCGGTATAATTTTTTTAAATACATGAGTTGGAAGAATTAAAAAAATATATATACTAGGAAGAAATTTAAAAATAATATGCTACTTAGAACAAATTAAAAAAAAGTTGATACAGGGGTGAAATGTTAAAAAACACAATACTAAATTAAAATAATTTGATGCTCTAAGAAAATAAAAAAAAAATACCTGGAAGAAGTTAAAAAAGCCTTATACTTAAAGGAAAATAAACATGATACGTACAAGAAATAAAAACACACATAATTCTGGGAATTTTTTTAAAAACATTACACACAAAATTATATTTCATAATGTAGTAGATTATAATTTTTGCAATTTTTAGAAATAATTGTGAAACAGTTTGTGTTCTGTGTATCTAGAAACATGTTCTACTTGGGCTCTGTGCCCTTACTCACTGTTTTCACTCTTAAAAATCATCACAGTTGCATGATACCACCATTGATCAGAGATGTGTAGTTTTAGCATGCACATATATAATTTAAAATAGCCTATAAACTTAATTACAATATTATTAATATTGTTTTTTGATATATTTTTAGTATTGAAGTTTACTTTTAAAAAATTAACTCTTTAAAAATTGCAAAAATGTTTTAAGTATTATGTGTTTTAATATATCCCAAAATTTTATTCTGTATTTTTAAGTTATTTTCAATTTAAAATAGCTTATCTTTTAGATTTAAAATTATATTTCATAATGTAGTAGATTATAATTTTTGCAATATTTAGAAATAATTAGAATTAAAAATATATTTAAATATAAACTGAAAATAAAGGAAAAAAACATTTTTGCATTAAAATTGTTGTATTAACAATATATAATATAAATTAAAATAAAAATTTTATTACATATGAACAGAGTGATTCTATAATATTGTGAATTTTGCATATATGACACATTTGATATATCGTATCTTTGTAAAAATATGATTTAGATGAATGTATTTTAAATTTTAAAGATACTGTTTCAGATTGTGTTGATTTCAAATTTATAAATTCAAATACATTATTGAAATCAACACAATCTGAAAATTTGACATCTATTATAAAAATATATTCACATGGCTTAATATTTTTGTTTTACAAAGATGCATAAAACTTTGTAAATATCATGTCTGCAACATGCACTATTCTGTAGAGTTGTCCAATGTGTGATAAATATGTATATAAATACGTGTAGAAACACAATATAAACACGTAATAAATACGTGTAGAAACACAATATAGACATGTAATAAATACATGTAGAAACACAATATAAATATGTATGGGAATACATTATAAATGCGTATGGGAACGCATAAATACATACGGGAACACGTTATAAACATGTATGTGGATATACGTAAGAAACACGTATGTGAATATACGTAATATACACGTATATGATATGTAATAAACATGTATCTGGATACGTAATAATAACGTATGTGGATATACGTAATATACACGTATGTGATACGTAATTAACATGTATCTGGATACGTAATAATAACATATGTGGATATACATAATAATAACGTATGTGGATACGTAATATACACGTATGTAGATACGTAATAATAATGTATGTGGGTATACGTAATAATAACGTATGTGGATATACGTAATAATAACGTATATGGATACGTAATAAACACGTATGTGCATATACGTAATAATAACGTATGTGAATATACGTAATATTAACGTATAAGGATACGTAATAATAATGTATAAGGATACGAAATAATAACCTTTTTTATAACGGTTGGTATACCGTATTCTAACATACCGTTTTTGCGTAATAATTATGTATGGCCTGACACGTAAAGATTACGTATTGCTTGATACGTAAGAATTACGTATTTGTGCTACCTGGGTTCCAAGGTCATCCCCTAAATATGCAAATGAGTTTGTGTACGCGTCGGAAATTCAATTTGCATGAAGACTTCTGAACGCCGTGAGTCACTCCCGAGAACGAGGTAAGTGAATCAAAAATAAAGTTGTGTTTTTGAACATCGCTCAGGAGAATGGTGAATCACGATCTTTTGTTTACATTCTTCCAGGTAGGTAGGTAGAGTTGTGATTGTTTTTAATTCATAACCCCTCCCCTGCCTGCGTCTCGTTCAATGGAACCTTCCCGAACGCCCCTTTAAATGTTAAAAGCAGAATAGGGCCCCGATGTATAATCAAATACTCTGACGATTTTATCTCAGTACATAACTTTCTCCCAATTTTGCACAAAAATTCCAGAGAGATCGGCGTAATTGTTATTTTCTAACAATTCCCAGCACCTCATCTGCGATTTTTGAAGAGATGGAATTTTAAAGTAGTTCCCTTTTCCTGTAACAGTAAGCGATCCAGAATGTTTCAGGTCGGCACGCAAAGGCCAGCCTATAACATCTGTCCCATCCCCCCAAGATCTCAAATACATTCTCCCCCTTCACTCATTACAAACATGAACCCATGTTAAATGATATTGATAAAACAATGATAAAAATTCTAAAATTGATCAAACATACTGATTACATAACTATATGATCAAAAGTATCCGGACACGTAGGATGTTAGAATGTTTTTCGAATTTCTAAACAAATACTTGGCGAAGTATTCTATAACTTTGGCGATGTGAAGAACATGCTTGAACGAACACTTTCCAGTAAAGTTTCAGTGACTTGTGCATTTAGGGGACCACCAAGATATTGAAAAAGGGGAAAATATATTTGATAACCCTGTATCATAAAAAACTGTAAATTATTTGTAACTTTCACAAAATAGTTAACTAGCTTTGTTCAATGTGTATAAGCATTTTTGTAAAACGAAAACGTATATTCATAAAGATATAAACGTTTATCTAAAAGAAACCAAATTTTGTTACATGTTTTTTACTTAGAATATCCATAGGTTTCAATCAAATTTCACGAAACTTACAGAACATTTGTCAACGTCCAAGAAAAATATTATACTTCAATTGAAAATTAAAGCATTGAATTTACAATGCGATATAAGCATTTGAAGAAACTAAGTTTTTACTGCGCAGAAGCGAAAGTTATAAAAGGGGCGTTCACCGGCAGATCGGGGAGGCGGCTCAGGAGGAGAGGCCCTCTTTGGGAGGATGCCTCTCAGAGTGTCTTCCCTCTTTTGAGAGGATCCTCTTTGGGAGGATGCCTCTCGGTGCCCCCTCCCCCTTTTGGAAGTTTGGTGAGGCGGTGCAGTACCCAATGCCTCTGTTGGGAGGATGCCTCTTTCGAAAGAGGCCTCGGCCAAGAGGGCACTTGCGAAATTCTTTCACAGTATTGTGAAAGAGGCCTGATGACTCATACGGAGTGAATTGTCTTCAGAGGGGATGACCCTTGACCTGCCAACACCGGTTTCAATGGATGTCGCAATCAGGGATTGCACAATCTGGAAATGACGTGTCGCACCTTGGAGCTCCTCAGCACACGTCCTCCCTCTCTGCTGTCTGGGAACAAACTGAACGGTCTTATCAGCGTGACGTAGTTAAAGCGCGCTCTGGCGAATTTTGATGAAGTGCTGCCATCTATCGGCATTTTTTTTCCAAAAGAATTTAATGTCTCACTTGTCAGGAGCTGGATTCGAACTTGTAACCATTCGATTACAAAGCGCGCGTCTTATCCACATGACCACAAGGCCTTGCTCCATAGATTTTTATCTTCGAACTGTACCTTATCAGAGGAAGCAGGAGATAGAATATTTTTCGCCAGATTGAATAGCGATGTATTTTATAAAGGGATTTCGGCGCGTTTTAAAACAGAATGTTACGGACTGAATATAAAATTGGTGATTTTATATTGCGATTTTTAGCATATGATTTTTAAAACAAATTGAATACGGATGAACACAAAAATTGTATTCAGTGATATATAGCAATGTGGATTTGTTTTTTTTTAAATGAATTGAATAAACTCAAGTGTAAACTCAAGCATAGTTACACATTTTCAAAATTGTGTTAAGTGAACAGGATTCAACCCTTTTAAGTGTTGTACACTTAAAAACATGAATGTACTTAGCTAACATTGTATTAAGTGATATATAGCAATGTGGATTTTTTTTTCTTTTTTAAATAAATCTAATAGCATATATCAATATGATTTTTATAATAATAACGAAATGATTTCGAATGTTTAAAAACAAATGGATTACAAATTTCCAGTGAACACAAAATTGTGTTAAGTGAATAGGATTCGACCCTTTTAAGTGTTGTGTAAATAGAAACAAGTTTATACACGTACACAATATATTTGGCAAGCTTTAAAATAGCGCATTGTACTTAGTTAAAATGAAGTGAACAAGATTCGACCATTCTAAGTGTGTGTGTTTCATATATAGCAATGTGATTTTTTAAAAATAAATATAACAGCATATACGACTATTATAATAACGAAATGATTTTTTTCTCTTTTTATAAAAATAATAATGAAAATTGGAACTCACATCCTACGCCTTCGCAGCTTGGCGTCCACGCTGCAAATGAGACATATGTACTCATTACGCTATTAAAAATTAGATCTTATCTATAATGACGTCAGCATTATGAGGTGTTGCCACCTATTTTTTCTAATAATATATTTCTAGTAACTGGATACTTCAACGGTCTGATTTGCTACACATAATCTGAAATACATCATTTTAATGATATTTTGCATTGAATATAATTTGACCATTTTTAAAGTGGTGGATGTAATTGAAATATCGAAGTTTAGAATATAACAAGCTAACGAATCGAACTTTCCCAAAATTTTAGCATTTAGTTTAAATAAAATAAAAGCCAACGAATATAATAAGACCATTTTCACAGTGCACATCCTAATTTTAGTATCATTATAGAATTTCAGAAGTGTGTGTTTTTATAATGTGAATAGGATTGATTTGACCATTTTTAAAGTGGTGGGTGTAATTAAAATATCGAGGTTTAGAATTTAACAAACTAACAAATCGAGCATTTTCACCCCCAAAATTTTAGCATTAAGTTTACATAAAATAAAAGCCAGCGAATATCATTTGACCATTTTCACATCGTAATTTTACTACCATTATAGAACTTAGAAGTGAGTGTACAGTTTCGATTATTTTTACAGGACACCAACACATTTTAAAATTTATTGAATAGGAATAGACCATTTTGCACATACATGTACCTAGATTTCAACACCCAGTATTAAAACCTGCTAAACATGAAACGAGTAAGTATTGTGTGAGATTTTATCACACTAACTTTTAAACTTTTTAAATTTTTAAAAATGTCCGAAATAGTTGTATTTCATCGATAGACATAAATTGTATGGAGCACATTTTTATGAAAAAAATATCTGTTTCGACAGCTTTTAAAATAGATTTCTACAATTGTACACTACCGTTCTAGAATTTTCTAAATACGAATCGACTGTTTGAACTACCAATGGTGTTTTTACCGATGCAAATATTTACAGGACAAATATTTCGATGAAACCGAACTTAGTTGAAGCTTCTAAGTTTGAATATTTAGAATCATTTCATATAATTTTTATATTCACATTGAAAATAGTTAACAAAGTTGGAACTCACGGAGCGACATCTTCACAGCTTACTGTCCACACTCCAAATGAGTGATACACTCTCATTACATTATTAAAAATTTGATCTTATCTATAATGACGTCATTATGTTGACGTGTTGCCACTACACAATTATTCTTTTTAAATTATGCATTTTTTTTTAATAACTTGCTACTAACTGTCTTATGCTATCCATTTTTTTTCATATAAGCAGATATTCCATATACCTTCTAAATGTTAAGTTATAATTTAAAAAAACATTACAGATGTATTTTACGTCTGAATTCGTCCAAGTGGAAATCCGACGATTGCAAATGCATGATTGGATCCTTACATTTCCATAGACACCACTAAAATGTGTAGATCTTATTTTGAAAAAGCTGCTCTCAGAAAGAATATGTATATGAATACATATTTTCCATAAATACAGCCCCTCCCCCCACAATACAATGCAAGCCAAAGACTCACCCAGAATACATTCCAAATCGGCTCTATAGCTTATCGTGCTTATTAGTGTAACAGATAGTGACCCAAAGTTCATGTTCGCAAAGCGAGATAATTGCAATGTTATTGTTTTAAGCAGATCCCATATTTAAATGAAAAATTTATCAAATTATACAATACATACAAGAGCTGGAAGATCTTAACATTTCAATATTATAGAATAGTCACGAATGTTTTTTTTTCCCCATTTAAAATTATCAAATTTTAATGCAATTTGACAAAAATTGCACAATACTTAGTGTATGACTATCAAATAAGAGCTAGGTTTTATTGTTACAACAACGTTTAAGATCATTAAACGACTATATATATATATATATATATTTTTTAAAGAAGATTAGTATATAACTTACTGTTTTTAAGGAAAGGCGATTGTTAACATTGAATTTAAATGAAAGAGTGACCCTCTGAGACAAGTACAGTACATTGCAATAACATTAAAAAATATGAAAGATATGCAATTAACACCTTAAAAGAAACATGTAATGAGTTTTGATATCTTAATACGAGACATTATTGACATGCACATAGAAATGTCACAATTTTGTGTCTGTAGGTGCTCCATAAGACTCTTATGCTCTTAACAAATGATCCCATTTGAATGTACATATTTGACAACACACAGAAAATGACAGGACTACAACAAAATTTTACACTTATTACAGAATAAGTCCCAACTTCGTAGATTTTTAAGAAACTACAGTCGAATTTTCACCGATCCTTAGAGATTGAAACACAACATTGTTTATGAATCTTCATACTTTTGAGAATGGAACATAACTTAGCATTTATTTTGAATGAATTCAGAATTTTGACATTGATTATAAATTTTATGATTTAAACTCGGTAAAGTGTAAATATCTTTTGTTATGAAACTCACACTGTAGACATTTGATATGATTCGAATAAATCTATTTTTAATTTTTTATATTTTATTTTAAAAAGTGAGATTAGTAAACCTGTTACACTTGAATGCATAGATACATAACTCATAACCATATAACATTTTTTAAATGGAACATGCTAAAAAAAAAAAAAAATTAGCTAATGAGTATAAATAAGGAATTCAATTTGAAAGATAAAAACCATTTAATGAATCTATTATTCATGAAATGCGCATTAACCATTATCAGTTGTACATTTAAACAAATAAGTTAAAATAATTTCCTTATCGCACTTTCATAGTCCTCTGATTTGAATGACTCGAAAAAATTTCTGTCATAGTAGTAAAAGACTTCCTCACCACGCAACAAAACTTTCTTAGCAATGTTATTAATGTCAAGATTTAGAAGTACTTGTTCAGACACTCTGTCATACATTTGTAATGGAGTGCTGTAAAGACATTCATGGTGACTTAAATCTTCAACTTGACCAACACAGCCAACACATTTAAAAAGTTTTCTTACATGACACATGATGCTGTTATGAATACAAGAGATTAATTGTTCGAATGCAAAATTTTTGTCACAAATAAGTGATGGTAGAAAGGTTATAGTGTTCTTTATTTTTAATATTTGAGCAGGAAGCCACTCTATAAATATACTTTCTCGAAGATGTATACTAATGTTGTTAACACTATTCTGTAAACATGCTATTTGATTTTTATCTAAGGTAATATGACACTGTGTTAGACAAAATTTTGAATCATATAATTGAATTATTTTCTGCAAATGCAATTTTCCGTTGTCATTGAAACAGAACAACTCATTGCGACTGACGAAAGAGGTATCTGCATATAGAATATTGAACGACCACAATTTTTGAGAAAATTCACTCCACGTAGTCGGTGACAGTGTAACACCTTCACGCGTAGGCTGTAATTCATTTCGATCGTTAGAGAGATATTTCCATATATATACTTTTAACTTCCCATGACGAAGTTTCAAATATACATACACATTAGAACCTAAATGCCAACGACGGAGTGCATCTTGCATAAAATCTGAAGAAGTAGATTCAGTCGAAACTGATTCTGTAGTGGAAGATAACACTCCGCTATGTGTTAGAGCACAAGAAAGCAGATCTTGAGTTGAGTTTTCAACCTCGGTGAGAACTTGTGAATTGACAACGGTAGATGTTTCTGCTGGGGTTTTGGAAGACATAAGATAGGTCTCTAACCAATCCACAGCAAATTTTTGTGAGGGCGAATTAATCACATCTGAGACAATGTCCACAGATTTTGTTTCTTCTAGGGCAGGAACAGTCAACTCCGCACTATTTACACTAGAAATTATTTGCTCGAGTGATGGCATACTTTGAATTTTAGGCATTCTTTTTAGATAGTAACATCCAACTACGACATTCACAGTATAAGATTTATTTTTAAAACACTAACATCTTAAAACATTATAATTTTGTCGCAGCTATGAACGAACCAAACCTATCCACACAACGCCCAAAGTTGAAATGACTTATCAAACAACTTCATAAGTATAATCACGTAACCTAAATCGAGTGTCGTGTGCAAACAGATCACATAAGATATGAAGTGATTAGAACTTATAATTTTTAATGAATCGTACAACATTAGATTGTGGTAAATACAATTGTTATCTACATGAGAAAATTTCTGTATTATTTCATTCAGCTTCGAAATCATAGAGTGAAAATATGTACCAAACTTACTTAAAGTTCATAATTTTAAATCCCATTAACATTATATACTTAGAAAAATTTTATATATATTTTTATAACTTTAGGTGATATGTATCACGCGGAATATGCAAGAATAGCTACCAAAAACACGAAAATAACTAACAGTATGAGATCTTCACAAGTCGACATCCAAACTAGAAATGAACGATAAACACACTAATTGCAACAATTAGATGGGAGCTTATCAGTTCTTATCTTATCTAAGATTTCACATAAAATGACGCCATCACGCCAAAGTTCACAAGATGACGTCATTGGTCCAAGGTTCACAAGATGACGTCATTGGTCCAAGGTTCGCAAGATAGCCTAAACGGCTATCTTGCGAACCTTGGACCAATGACGTCATCTTGTTGTATGTATTGAATAATTCGATAAATTTTTCATTTAAATATGTGATCTGCTTAAAACAATAACATTGCAATTATCTCGCTTTGCGAACATGAACTTTGGGCCACTATCTGCTACACTGATAAGCACGATAAGCTATAGAGCCGATTTGGAATGTATTCAGGGTGAGTCTTTGGCTTGCATATTGTGTGTGTGTGTATTGTGGGGGGGAGGGGCTGTATTTATGGAATATGTATTCATATACATATTCTTTCTGAGAGCAGCTTTTTAAAAATAAGTTCCACACATTTTAGTGGTGTCTATGGAAATGTAAGGATCCAATCATGCATTTGCAATCGTCGGATTTTCACTTGGACGAATTCAGACGTAAAATACACCTCTAATGTTTTTTTTTAATTTATAACTTAACATTTAGAAGGTATATGGAATATCTGCTTATATGAAAAAAAATGCGTAATTAGGAAAGAATAATTGCCTGGTGGAAACACGTCAGCATAATAACGTCATTATAGATAAGATCTAATTTTTAATAATGTTATGAGTGCGTGTGTCTCATTTGGAGTGTTGACGGTAAGCTGTGAAGATGTCGCTCCGTGAGTTCTAATTTTGTTAACTATTTTCAGTGTGAATATAAAAATTATATGAAATGATTCTAAATATTCAAACTTAGAAGCTTCAACTAAGTTCGGTTTCATCGAAATATTTGTCCTGTAAATATTTGCATCGGTAAAAACACCATTGGTAGTTCAAACAGTCGATTCGTATTTAGAAAATTCTAGAACCGTAGTGTACAACTGTAGAAATCTATTTTAAAAGCTGTCGAAACATATATTTTTTTCAAAAAAAAAAAAAAGTACTCCATACAATTTATGTCTACCGATGAAATACAACTATTTCGGACATTCTTAAAAATTTAAAAAGTTTAAAAGTTAGTGCGATAAAATCTCACACAATACTTACTCGTTTCATGTTTAGCAGGTTTTAATACTGGGTGTTGAAATCTAGGTACATGTATGTGCAAAATGGTCTATTCCTATTCAATAGATTTTAAAATGTGTTAGTGTCCTGTAAAAATAATCGAAACTGTACACTCACTTCTAAGTTCTATAATGGTAGTAAAATTACGATGTGAAAATGGTCAAATGATATTCGCTGGCTTTTATTTTATTTAAACTTAATGCTAAAATTTTGGGGCGTATCTGTGAAAATTCATTGGCCTGTTAAATTCTAAACCTCGATATTTCAATTACACCCACCACTTTAAAAATTGTCAAATCAATCCTATTCACATTATAAAAACACACACTTCTAAAATTCTATAATGATACTAAAATTAGGATGTGCACTGTTGGATGTTGGAAACCCAGACCACACGATAGACCCGAAGGTTTACTGTAGCTAAGTGTGTGGCCGGGAACTTTATTTTTGATTCAAGTAATTACAACACATACTAAAATTGAATCACAACACAATGAGTTACAAAAAGACAAGCAAAGATACAAAAAACACAAAAGCATAAAAGAACACATAAGAAAAACAACAGGTTTAAGCAAAAAGTAACTGTGAAAATTTTAAAGTACAAAGCAATAAGGCTGAACAGGTTTACCAAAGAGACCCTGGAGGGATATTTAAAAAACTTCAAATTTACTTAAAAAAAAAGTAAATAAATAAATAAAAATAAAATAAATGAATAAATGGAATTAAAACAACCAGGGAAAGTTACAAAAGGGGGGGACAAAGAGAGACCAGGGCAAAGAACAGAGGGGAATATACAAAAGGAGGGGACGAAAGAGAGAGCAGGGCGCATAAAAGAGCAAAAAAAGGGTTACATAATGCCAGCCAGGACAATAATGCTGGACAAAAATAATATAGACATTGAAGGATATTTAAGTAACAGAAATATAAATTATCTGTTAATGATACAAAAGTAAAACCTTTGTGTTTGTGGACTATCTGTATAATCCATAATTTACAATATTTATAGATGTGTACAATATTTACAGATGTATAATTTGGAAGTAATATATGAGATTATAAATATTTACAGAATTAAAGTATAAATTAACAGAAATGTATATAAATGGGGTGATTATAATTTTGTTGTTATATTACAGACAGATATGAGTGATTATGACTTTGTAGATGTATATACAGACAGAGACACAATTTTGTATTGAGAATATATGTACAAAGGTATCACTTCAAAGTGTAAACATTTTACATTTCCATATATAAGTCGCTTATTCACATTGTTTGGCATGTTTGTATAACAGGAACAAGACTATACCGTTTTCAGATATTGACGAGACAGTTAACACAACGATAAAAAGCAGCAAAACACAAAAATGAAAACAAAACAAAGGGGAACCTAGGAACAGCAGGGGGAGGGGATTGATCACCAGAGACACGGGGATAGTAGGTACTCACAAGCTTTTCAGCGAACACGGTTCGAAATATCACGGGCGACGAGAACACAGTTCTTGAGTTTATTAAGTAATGTCGGATGTCGGCAAACCCCGGAGAACCAAGCAGCACGGGAAGCGGGGACAGATTTAATTAAATGGTATTCTTTAGTAAAGGGGCAAGAGAATAAATAATGGTCTTCATCACCATATGCGTTGCAAGGGCAGATGGATGATGATTTATGTTTAAAAAAGTTAAGGTAATCTAAGAAAGGGCCATGGCCGGTTATAAAATATATGAGGTATTTGTTAAAGATTTGAATTTCGGGGCTAACAATAGGTAGAAATAGAGAAATACGCGAAGGGTCATAAGTTCGGGGTGAGACGTAGTTGTTTAGAAGATGTTGCCAGGAATTCAAAAGGGCGGATTTGCAGAATGAAGTAAGAAGGGAATAAGGGAAAGGGACGGAAAGAGGGGTACCAGAAAGGGTAGCATCTTTGGCAAATTTGTCTGCAGTTTCGTTTCCAAGGTTGCCAGAATGGGCTTTAATCCATTGAAGGTTAATTAAATTTAAATTTTTTGCCGAAAGTGCCAAAAGTTTTGTTTCACAAAGGAGGTGAGATTTGTTTTTAATTGATTTGAGAGCCAGAATAAAGGATAAGCTATCAGAGTATATATTGACTTTAGTTGAGTTATCTAATGCCCATTTGATTGCAAGTTTAATTGCTGAAAGTTCTGCTTGAAAAACTGTGTTCTCATCACCGAGCTTATACATGAAAGTCTCAGCCAGGCGTTCACCTCTAAAAATGCAGATAGAAAGGCCTGTGTGATTATCTAGTTTTGAACCATCTGTATAAATGGAGATGTCAGAAAAGTATGAAGGGTTAACAATCGGAAGGGAGACTATACGATTAGAGGGAGGGATACTGGAGAGGGGACAGTTGTGATCAAAAAGGGAAGGGGGAGGGAGGGAGGAATCAGGGAAGAGGTTGGTTTTTAGATACCAGAAATTAAATTTTTTGTATAGGTTTTGTACTACTAAATGAACAGGGGGGATGCCAGTAATTGAGTAAAGAAAAATACTCGAAGTTGTTCTAAAACCGGTTGAAATTTTTAAAAGGAAAATCCGTTGCAAAGATGTTAGTTTAGCGATATGATTTCCGGTAAGACGTTTCCCCCAAATTCCAGACCCGAAAGTAATAATTTTTTCGATAACAGTGAGATACCATATTTTAAGAAAAGATTTATTAACTCCCCAGTTATTACCCGAGATTTTCCTGAACGTAGAAGAGAGCTTAAAGCATTTCTCTTTTAAATAGAAGACATGGGGACTCCATGTTAGGTTGTCATCGATTATAATGCCTAAGAAGTTAAGGTGGCGGGTAATTTTGATGCTTTTGTTGAGAATTTTAACAGGTGGGGTATATCTGCGTTTAGCTTCAGTTCGATTAAAAATAATACATTTGGACTTTTCAGCGGAGACCGAAAGGGAAAGGGAAGAGAGGGAGGAAGTAACGGAGGAAAGGTTAGAAGTAGTTTTACGGGAGATGAGGGGAAGGGAACTTCCAGAAGTCACCACCGCCAGATCATCTGCGAAGGCCTGTATGTAAAGATCGTCACTATTTAGTTGTAAAATTTTATTGAAATATATGTTCCACAGGATAGGGGATATAACCGAACCCTGTGGAGCCCCAATTGATAATGTTTTTTTAGTTGAGTAAATGCCATCTGAATAGGTTATTGATCGGGAGTGAAGATAAGAGTAAATAAATGTTTTATATTCTAGTGGAAGATGTATATTATCTAGGGTAGAAGGCAGAATGTTCCAGTTCAGATTGTCAAATGCCCCGCAGACATCCACGGTGGCGAGAGATACGTACTGGCCGGGCCTGAGACCCTCAATGGTAGAGATAACCCCTTGAGTAGCTATTTCACAACTGGTCAATTCTCTGAAGCCAAATTGCAGTGGATGAAGAGCCTCCGAGGAGGAAAGCCAGAAATTTAGTTTATTAACAAAGAGTTTTTCAAGAATTTTGCCGAAAGTGGGGAGAAGGCAGAGGGGCGGTAAGAGGTAATGTGGGCGGGATCTTTACCAGGTTTGTTTAAGAAAAGAACTTTTGCAGTTTTAAGACAAGTAGGAAAATAACAGAATTTAAAACAGAGGTTGAAAATTTTTGAAAAAAGGAAAGGAAAGGAAGTAAAAAGAGATTGCCAAATCTTAAAGTCTATGTTATCAGGATGTGCACTGTGAAAATGGTCATATTATATTCGTTGGCTTTTATTTTATTTAAACTAAATGCTAAAATTTTGGGAAAGTTCGATTCGTTAGCTTGTTAAATTCTAAACTTCGATATTTCAATTACATCCACCACTTTAAAAATGGTCAAATCATATTCAATGAACAATATCATTAAAATGATGTATTTCAGATTACGTGTAGCAAATCAGACCCTTGAAGTATCCAGTTACTAGAAATATATTATTAGAAAAAATAGGTGGCAACACCTCATACTGCTGACCTCATTATAGATAAGATCTAATTCTTAATAGCGTAACGAGTGCATAGGTCTCATTTGGAGTTTGGCCAGCAGCTAGTGAAGATGTCGTTCTGTGAGTTCTAATTTTCATTATTATTTTTATAAAAAGAAAAAAAATCATTTCGTTATTATAATAGTCGTATATGCTGTTAGATTTATTTTTAAAAAATCACATTGCTATATATCACACACACACTTAGAATGGTCGAATCTTGTTCACTTCATTTTAACTAAATACAATGCGCTATTTTAAAGCTTGTGTACGTGTATAAATTTGTTTTTAAATACACAACACTTAAAAGGGTCGAATCCTGTTCACTTAACACAATTTTTGTGTTCACTGGAAATCCGTATTCAATTTGTTTTTAAACATTCGAAATCATTTCGTTATTATTATAAAAATCATATTGATATATGCTGTTAGATTTATTTAAAAAAAAAAAAATCCATATTGCTATATATCACTTAATACAATGTTAGCTAAGTATTACATTCATTGTTTTTAAGTGTTAAAAGGGTTGAATGCTATTCACTTAACACAATTTTGAAAATGCGTAACTATACTTGAGTTTATTCAATTCATTTAAAAAAAAATCATAGTGTCCACTGAATACAATTTTTGTGTTCATCCGTATTCAATTTGTTTTAAAAACCACAACACAATTTTATATTCAGTCCGTAACATTCAGTTTTAAAACGCACCGAAATCCCTTTATAAAATACATCGCTATTCACCGAACGAAAAATATTCTATCTGCTGCTTCCTCTGATAAGGTACAGTTCGAAGATAACTTTCTGTGGAGCACGGGTGCTGTGGTCCAGTGGATGAGACGCAGGCACTGTAATCAGATGGTTACAAGTTCGAGTCCCGCTCCTGACAAGTGAGAAATTAAATTCTTTTGGAAAAAAAAATGCCGATAGATGGCAGCACTTCATCAAAATTCGCCAGAGGGCGCTTTAACTACGTCACGCTGATAAGATCGTTTAGTCTGCTGTTGACCAGCGTCGAGGGAGGACGTGTGCTGAGGAGCTCCAAGGTGCGACACGTCATTTCCAGATTGTGTAATACTCAAAGGTCAGTCGCTGATTGCGACATCCATTGAAACCACTTCCTCAGGTCATCCCCTCTCAAGACAATTCACTCCGTATGAGTCATCAGGCCTCTTTCGCAATTGTCCTCTTGGCCGAGGCCTCTTTCGAAAGAGGCATCCGGTACTGCACCACCTCACCAAACTTCCTCCCAAAGAGGATCCTCTCGAAAGAGGGGGGTCTCAAGAGAGGATCCTCCCCAAAGAGGGCCTCTCCTCCGGCACCGCCTCCCCGATCCGCCGCAGAACGCCCCTTTTATAACTACTAGCGAAACATAGCAATAGTTTTCATTCATGATTTTGTAGTGAATACTGTAGGACAACTTCTATAAAAAAGCCACTGGAATATCGTGAAAATTCACAAAGATATCGACGATATAGTGATCAATTGTTCTCTGACTCTCTGAAAGTACCTGGATGATAAGGGGGTTTCCACAAATTGACATTTTACAAATTCATCGGTCACCCTATTCTGAAAATGAACTAGTCCAATTTTATGCAAATAATGATCAAAAGTCTCCAGACACCCCTGTACGTGGTGGATTCTGCCAGTGACGTCAAATTTCTAGCTCTCAGACAAGTCTAAAAGAAGTCAGATGAGTTAACAAATTTAATTTCAAAGCCAGAGAAGTAAAATGGGAGGAAATGCGAGCTAAATGAGTTTGAACGGGGTGAGGTGATTGGTTGTGAAATATCTGGACCTAATAAAATATCTCTGTATAATACCGCTATAAACCGCGTGAAATATCTGGATATTGACCGCTGTGAAATATCTGTTCATGAGATTTCTGCCATGTTACGAGTGGCTCGTTCCACGTAAATGATGTTATCGTGAGTGGAAACGTATAGGCGCTATAACTGTGCATGCACGATCTGGTCGATCATTCTGTCTAGTAGAAAGCGAGTGCTGAAGAGAGTTGTGAAAGCGAACGGCATGCAATCAGCGGAAATAGTTTGTTCGGAAGTTCAGAAAGCCTCTGGATGCAACGTCAGCACAATGATAATTCGTCGAGAGCTGCAAAGTCTTGGTTTACATGGGCGAGCAGCTTCATATAATTCGAGCATTAGCGCAACCAATGCCAAGCTTCGCTTACAGTGGTGCAAAACTCTCAAATATGGAGCCTTCAGTAATGGTGTCAAGTGTTATGGAGCGACGAATCACGATACACTCTCTGGCTATCCGATGGTAGAGTCTGGGTGTGGTGAATGCCGGGTGAACGCCTTTTACGCCACTCTATTGTGCCGCAAGTTAAGTTTGGTGGTGGAAGTGTAATGGTTTGGGGCTGTTTCTCATGTTTCGGGCTTGGCCCTCTTATTCCTGTGAAGGGAACTCTGAAGACGGAAGGATATCTTGACATTTTGGACAATTCCATGCTGCCTGCATTGTGGCAACAGTTTGGAGTGGGTCCATTCTTGTTTCAACAAGATCGTGCTCCTGTTCACAAAACACGGGCTCTGCAGTGCTGGTTTGCTGACATGGATGTTGAGGAATTGGATTGACCTGCTCAGAGCCCAGACTTCAATCCCATTGAGCACCTATAGGATAAATTGAAACGTCGACTGCGAACTGGGCCAAAACGCCCCACATCGGCGGCAGAGATGACAAGTATTTTTTTTAAAGAATAGCGTGCAATTCCTGCTGCAACATTCCAGAAACTAGTGGATAGCCTCCCTGATAGAGTGGCAGTCGCCATTGCAGCAAAAGGTGGCTCCACTTCATACTAATTTGTGACTTTTCTGAAGGAGAAGCAAAACATACAGGTGTCCGGATAGTTTTGATCAGATCGTGTATATATATTTAGTATATTTGTTAATTATATTTACCCCAGTCTAACTATCCTATGATTTTCGATTTAAAATGTCAATTTGTGGAACCCCCCTTATCATCCAGGTACTTTCAGAGAATCAGAGAAAAACTGATCCCTATATCGTCGATATCCTTGTGAATTTTCACGATATTCCAGTGGATTTTTTATATAAGTTGTCCTACAGTATTCACTACAAAATCATGAAAGAAAACCATTGCCATGTTTCGCGTCTGCGGAGTAAAAATTTAGTTTCTTCAAATGCTTATATCTCATCGTATATTCAATGCTTTAAATTTCAATTGAAGTATAATGTTTTTCTTGAACGTTGACAAATGTTCTGTAAGTTTCGCGAAATTTGATTGAAACCTGTGGATATTGTAAGCAAAAAACATGTAACAAAATTTGGTTGTATTTTAAAGAAACTTTCATATCTTCATGAATATACGTTTTTGTTTTGCGAAATTGTTTATGCACATTGACAGTAACAACAACAACGCAAATTAACTATTTTGTGAAAGTTACAAATCATTTCCAGCTTTTTATGATACAGGGCGATCAAATATATTTTTCCCCTTTTTCAACATCTTAGGGGTCCCCTAAATACACAAGTCACATTGAACAACGCAAGTTAGCCGCCCAGGCGGTGAAGTGGATAGCGTCTTCGGCTGCTGTCTTGAGGACTCAGGTTCGAATCCCGAATGGTATAGATGTTTCCTGAGGATAAAGTCAGTCTTCCGCCTTCCGGGTCCTCGTCAAAATGTGAAGCTGCACCCCCTCCGACCTTCGTCAGTGATGCGCTCTTGTAATAAACTTTGATCTCTCGTCTTGTGTCTTTCTTCGTTCTTTCCTGCGTCACTGGTCCTGAATCGGCTCCGCCGAAACAGGGGCCGTCAGTAACAACAACAACGCAAATTAACTATTTTGTGAAAGTTACAAATCATTTCCAGCTTTTTATGATACAGGGCGATCAAATATATTTTTCCCCTTTTTCAACATCTTAGGGGTCCCCTAAATACACAAGTCACCAAATCTTTACTGGAAAGTGTGCGTTCAAGCATGTTCTTAACATCGCCAAAGTTACAAAACACTTTGCCAAGTATCTGTTTAGAAATTCGAAAAATACTCTAACATCCAAAGTGTCCAGATACTTTTGATCATATCGTGTACTCTGTTACGCATTTTGATAAAACAAGGACATAAAAATTGCTGATATTTCATAATGTGAAATATACCATTAAAGTGTATAATTGTGTTTATAGTAATAAGATTGAATACACACTATATAAATAGATTAGTTGTGGGCGTGCAACATCCCCAACTGTTTATCCTCTAGAGTAGTTCCAGTTATCAGTGTTACAGCTGAATTACCTCCAATCAGTGTGCATATATAAATAAAATAAAATATGTCCGAAATATTTCGGGATCTTATCATCGCAACTGTTTAAGTGGAATTGCACATGCACAGATATATGTCGTTTGTGTGCATCAATCGTTTTGACTCACTGAAAAATCCCAAGACGGAAAGTGCTTTGCTTTAAAAAAAAAAAAAATCCGTTTTTTAACAGTTAGCAGCAAACCTCCAAATGCTCTACTAAAATTATCCTAAGAGGTTTAATCTGCATATGTTTGAAAACTTTACCGATTGAAATCATTTTTGATTTAATACATTATATCAGTCTATTATAAAATTATATTTTCTAAATTACATTATTTTAGAGTTTTTCATTGAATTTCATCTTTACAGCATAATTTAAAAGAATCTTCTCATTTTTCGGATTTTTTAAATATCACTATTATTGTTTGATTTTCACCGAAAATCAAATCAGCACCAGCCTAACCAACATAGCTACCAAATTTTAGGGAAATTTATTGAATATCTTTTGAACTACAGTGAATACATAAACTGCCCATATACTCACTCCCACATTCGGACAATCCGCCAATATAACGTTGATAAAATTAAGTTCATCGAGAACGTTATTGTTTCATAACTAAATTCCTTTATTCTAATTTATTTTTATAATTACATAAGAGAATGAAAACATTAAGTTTATTCAATATTATATTGCCATGTGTTCTAAACTCATTCATTATGTTCATAAAATATTTCTTCCAAAATGTATTAATTCTGATATTTATGAAATAAAATGTCAAATACCAGAATTATTTTTCGAAGGAGTGAGGTCACATAAACTGTTAAGGCAAACAACACCGTTTGTATGTACAAAGATCCCATATACTAAAAAAATCCTTTTCTAATTAGGATTTTGAGAGAGGGAACAGACCCCCAAATCTCCCCCCCCCCCCCTCTCTTCTTCCCTGGATACGCCTTAACAAAATGTAATATAGAGAATATGTGAATTTTTTCTTTCAATCAGCACAGTTCCTATACTAATTACCAAGTTCAACATAAAATCATACAATATAAAGTGAAAGTTAAAAAAAGCATTACATTCATATTCCTTTAATAATGCAATATTTTGCTTGAAGTTTTGTATATATTTAACTACAGTTGTTTTAAAGAAATAAATTTACAAAGTAGTATAGAAATGTTATAAAATAAATTTAATGTATCCTAAGATTTACTTTGTTTTTAAATTGAGATATCTAAAAATAATATTTAAAAAATATGAGAAAATTATTTTGAATATGAATCTTAGATGGTAGCATTTCGATAAATACTGCCTCTTTACACTATTGTTCCAGCGAATAATTTTTTTATAAGTTTTAGTTGCATGTTGGGAAATGCACTACTAGCACTGATGAGATTATTATGTTATTGTATGATGTATTAAAATAAATTTGCATTTTGCACTTTCTTTAAAGCAATATCGGCATCAGTGAAATCAATGTGGGAAGCTAGTTCATGTCTTCGAGGAGCAATTTAATCTTACAGTAGCTCTTTGGTTCATGCCATCACCATGCCAAGGCTGTGGAAGGAAACTAGAATTTACCTTTCTACAACCCTGTATTCAGTCGAACACCATGGATACCCTTTGCGTTAATTAGTTTACGAGGACGGAAGATCGCCCATTTCCAAAATTATAATTTCACGAAACCTCTAGACAAGGATCGTCTCAGTAGACAGTTGGATGTGATTGATATGAGCTGTAGAATTGAATGAATGAACGAGAGCAAACTTACCCACTAGGGTTATAAACTTATCTATTTTATCAGTGCAATTATGACAATTGCTCCCTACGGCCCCAATACATTGCAGAATAAAGAGACGAGTTTTATTTCCAGACGGTACGGGAACTACAGGGGGTCTGTCGCCCTCCGTAGACTCCCGAAGTCATCAATCTTGAAAGGTCCGAGAAAGTGACAGATAGAAAGTGTGCTGATTTGGCGGGTTATCGCCAAAGAGTGATAAATACATAACTTTGGTTGTGGCTTTCTGTCGTGAGTTTCGATCGCACTCGGACAATGAAAATCTACGCACTATTGCTACATTCTACAACACACACACACACACACACACATATATATATATATATATATATACTTATATATATATATATATATATATATATACATATTTATATATATATATATATATATATATATATATATATATATATATACATATTTATATATATATATATATATATTTATATAAATATATATATATTTATATATATATTTATATATATATATATATATATATATATATATTTATATATATATATATATATATATATTTATATATATATATATATATATATATATATATATATATATATATATATATTTACATATATATATATATTTATATATATATATATATATTTATATATATATATATTTATATATATTTATATATATATATATTTATATATATATATATATATATATTTATATATATATATATATATATTTATATATATATATTTATATATATATATATATATTTATATATATATATATATTTATATATATATATATATATATATATATATATAGCTAACCAAATTTGAAAATTGGAATACAATACAAAATGAATTGGTTGGAGAAGGGGGGGGGGGTGACCCCCACGCATGCTTTATGCCTCCATTTTCCAGTCCAATTTTCCATTTGGTTAGCTATGTTTATATTCGATTCGATTGAATTCGGCAGCTGAGCGCTATTCTTTATTTAGTAGTATAACAAATAGTAGTACACAGTATAACAAAATGTACTATTCTTTATTTAGTAGTATAGTAGTATACTAAATTGCATTACATTTGTATAATATATATATATATATATGATGTTCACAAATTTATTGCATAATATTACATATGAAAAGTGAACGTATTTCGTAATATTTAATACTTTTTTAATTTTATGTGATTTTTTAATACAATTATTTAAGAAAAAGCACAGTAAATCAAGACAGGTTTGTGCTAGCGTTTTAAAGTTTGTGTCAATCGTTTTCTAATTAAAAATGATGTAAGAAATGATTATTCATGTAATAAATACTATTGAAGGTGCCGATTTTTTGATAATTTTTTTCATTCGAAAATTGGGGGGGGGGGGGGTCCGAACATTTGATTACGTTTTTAAAATCAAGAGACTTATAGTAATCACTGATTGTAGTTTTTGTATCAAATTTCGTTGAAATCGCACCATTCGTTTGTGAGATATCGTCTCCACAGACTCACGGACACACACACACCTATAACTGGTAAAAAGGAAAATTAAATAAGAAATTAAATAAGGTCGGATTGAAATGATATGCATTCCTTTTCAATTTATTTTTCATCTTAATCAATAGCTCATAAAATTATAAGTAATATTTTTTTTAAATTTAATTCGAAAATTGGGGGGGGGGGGGGGGGTTGTTCAATTCGGTTATGTCCACGATACCACAAGTGTGCAAAGTTTCACTGTACTAGAATTACTTAAGAAATTAAATAAGGTCGGATTGAAATGATATGCATTCCTTTTCAATTTATTTTTCATCTTAATCAATAGCTCATAAAATTATAAGTAATATTTTTTTTTAATTTAATTCGAAAATTGGGGGGGGGGGGGTGTTCAATTCGGTTATGTCCACGATACCACAAGTGTGCAAAGTTTCACTGTACTAGAATTACTTAAGAAATTAAATAAGGTCGGATTGAAATGATATGCATTCCTTTTCAATTTATTTTTCATCTTAATCAATAGCTCATAAAATTATAAGTAATATTTTTTTTTAATTTAATTCGAAAATTGGGGGGGGGGGGGTTGTTCAATTCGGTTAGGTCCACGATACCACAAGTGTGCAAAGTTTCACTGTACTAGAATTACTTAAGAAATTAAATAAGGTCGGATTGAAATGATATGCATTCCTTTTCAATTTATTTTTCATCTTAATCAATAGCTCATAAAATTATAAGTAATATTTTTTTTTAATTTAATTCGAAAATTGGGGGGGGGGGTTGTTCAATTCGGTTAGGTCCACGATACCACAAGTGTGCAAAGTTTCACTGTACTAGAATTACTTAAGAAATTAAATAAGGTCGGATTGAAATGATATGCATTCCTTTTCAATTTATTTTTCATCTTAATCAATAGCTCATAAAATTATAAGTAATATTTTTTTTTAATTTAATTCGAAAATTGGGGGGGGGGGGGGGGGTTCAATTCGGTTAGGTCCACGATACCACAAGTGTGCAAAGTTTCACTGTACTAGAATTACTTAAGAAATTAAATAAGGTCGGATTGAAATGATATGCATTCCTGTTCAATTTATTTTTCATCTTAATCAATAGCTCATAAAATTATAAGTAATATATTTTTTCAATTTAATTCGAAAATTGGGGGGGGGGGGTGTTCAATTCGGTTATGTCCACGATACCACAAGTGTGCAAAGTTTCACTGTACTAGAATTACTTAAGAACTTTACATATTTTCGCAGCTGTTTACAGAAGCAAAAATATTTTAGCTAAATGAGTATTTTTTTAACCCCGACGAAAAAAGACGCCAAAGGATTCTGAAAGAAGAAAATACGCCAAAGGAAAATAAGTCTGTGCCAAACGGTCATTAAACATACAACCCTTCAACCGCAAGGCCCCCCGCAGACCGTCCAAATATCAAGCAAAACGACGGAAAATGTTTCCCTGCGTTCACCACCACATACAGGGAAACTTAAAGCTCGTCCTTTGATAAATCCCGATGTCTGGTAACAATACTCCCGGTGTGTGGCGGGCTTAAAAGCCAAAGTCTTACCCATACGCGGGCACCTAGTGAGGCACGTTCCTAGAACGTTGGGTCTTCAACCGAGGCTGCTCAACGTGTGGTACCTGACAGTGGTTGAGAGAGTCCTCTGCTATGCGGCAGGTATTGGGGGACCAATGTACTCGGAACTTTACATACGGAATTTATGGGATTATTACTCTGGCTTAAGATTTCCCTAATCAGCTGAAAGTTATGAAATAAAGCAAAAATATTGTGTATATTTCAAAAAGTATTTCAAAATCACGTAATTTCTTACTTTATTAAAAGCGAATAACGTAAACAAACCCAAATAGCTGAACATGTTCATATGCTTGTTGCCATTCGGCAAACGATAATAACGTGCGCAAATTGCTGACACTCAAAATTATGTTGTTTGATGTTGATTCATACGAAGCGTTTCAAACCATTTTGCTTTTTGAGCAGTTTAAAATAATATAATTTCGGTTTCACTAACAAAATTTGAAGTATGAGAAATATAAAATCGTACCTTAATTTGAAAGACTAATATCAAAGATGAGACGAGCCAAAGAAGTTGAAAAACAAAACAGACCATCGTAAAGTGCAGAATAGCTAAAAGAGTTAAATAATAATAAATATTTATAAATTTTTATAGACCATTATTTTTGCAGACTATTTTAAGTATGAACCTTAATTAGGGCACTCTGAAGTACTGATATATTTTGATGAAAATTTTACAAAAAATGCAATTATATATTATATTCGGATATAATAATGCACTTTAATACTGCGTTGTAGTAAAATCAAAAGAATGAGAATTTTATACAAAATATGAAAATGCATTTTTATTCAAATAAATACTATAAATCGATTAAAAGAATATTTAGCCGAATACTTGGTTTGCAGAAAAAAATTTATTGAAGCAATCAGTGTTTCTTTGAAGTGCGCTCAAGAGGTAATTAATTGATAATATTTTAAAAGTGTTTGCCTTCCGTTACTATCCGTTTCGTTCAAGTGTTTACAATTTGAATGGAAATAACTGGAGGTCTTTTTTCAGGATTGAGTGAGCAGATCCAATGCTTACCTCAAGTTCACTGGTCAGTTTTCGTGTTCATATTTCAGGATCATCAGTCATACTCACAGTCCACATCTTCCGGTGTCCTGGCTGATCTCGATTTCCGAGCATCCAAAATAGAACCAGCTCTCTCAAATTTCCTAACCAGGTCCAAAACTGTTCATTTGGATGGCTGTGGAAGATTCCTCTAAGCTGTTGACCACTTTCTCAGTGTTTCAGAAGGACTTTGGTTTGTTTGATACCAAGTTTTCACAATGAAAACGCGTTTTTTACTTGAGTGCGTCATTTTTAAAGTTTCATTTAAACACAAATCAATGCTGAATCAATTACCTATAAGCACGTGGTCGAAGAAGAACTGAGAGTGCTGCCCTTTCTTGAGTATTTCAAATGTTAATCCAAGAGTAAGTGTTCCGTTAATTATTGAACACCCTATATACTATATATACAGGGTGGCCCAAAAACATTGACCTCGGTTTTTATTCCTTAAATATTGTTCTTAGACATATATAATACATTGCAAAATTGCGTAAAAAAGGTACAGAATTTTATGAAATCGATAAACATTTTCAGGGTATTAAATTTAAAGAAACACAAAATTTAAATTTTTATACGGTCCCCGTACAAAAACATTTCCAGTGAGTAAAATGTGCCCCATACACTAATAAGGTGATGTACAAAATTTCAGCATTTTATCATGAAAAGTCCCATTTGTAATCGATGTGTAAAGTTATTATTTCTACATAGTGTAGATACTTTTATACCAATAAATAGCAAAATTATTATTTATTTATGTAATCATTGTTTTCTTTCGTAATTTGTATATGGCCCCTGAAACGCAATTTGCCGACATAATTTTTCCCCTCTGAGAACCCATGTCGATGCATCAAAAAGTGGTTAAGTCAGCATTTTTGTCTTTTCATATCTCTGGAACTGGTTTCCAAACCTTTGATTTTAATAAACTTTCTAATAATACAGATATTAAAGATTTATATGAAATTATTATCTCTATATATAATGATTGTGTTATATCTAATAGTGTACATTTTAAAGTAAAAAGTTTCCTATGCTACTGCATTTTGTATTATACAACAATTATTTAATTTAAGGTAATAACATATATTTGCAAAATTGCAAGTGAAAACTTTTTTATTCTAAGCTTTCCCTTACTATAGCATTTGATTGATTTCACACTCTTTTCCTTTACTCCTACTTTCTGCGCTTACTTATCCTATACTAAATCACATATTCAAATGATGTTAGTTGCATTCTTTACTGCTCTTTCTTATCCTATACTAAATCACATATTCAAATGATGTTAGTCGAATTCTTTACTGCTCTTTCTTATCCTATACTAAATCACATATTCAAATGATGTTAGTTGAACTCTTTACTGCTCTTTCTTATCCTATACTAAATCACATATTCAAATGATGTTAGTTGAATTCTTTACTACTCTTTCTTATCCTATACTAAATCACATATTCAAATGATGTTAGTTGCATTCTTTACTGCTCTTTCTTATCCTATACTAAATCACATATTCAAATGATGTTAGTTGAACTCTTTACTGCTCTTTCTTATCCTATACTGAATCACATATTCAAATGATGTTAGTTGAATTCTTTACAACTCTTTCTTATCCTATACTAAATCACATATTCAAATGATGTTAGTTGAATTCTTTACTGCTCTTTCTATGTTCATTCCAGCGTGCATATTGCCTCAAGGAATGATACATGTTATTTTCACATCTCAACTTTTGGTATTTAGTTTATATCGCTCGAGGAGATTTTTTTCTGTAAATAGGTATTCATTTGTGTTTTATATTTCCCTTTCAGATTCGAAAATTTTATTTTTGCCTGTAGACAGAGCCTAAGGGGTTTATACAGAGCCTAAGGGGTGACATACTATCGCCATAATCTGAAACAGGCAATTATTTCGGGTTATTTATTCTCCTGTGCTGTCTTTTCTAAATGGATATCCATTTTTAGCCACCTGCTCTTAGCTTGGTTGCTATATACTTTCATTTGGTTGTACCAGTTAGTCACTGTGATTTAATGATTATTACTATCATGTGCTTATTGTTATTACTAGAGCCCGGATTTTGCCTATTTTTCTCCAACCTATAGAATCATAGGTGTACAACCTATGATTCTATAGGCCGGAGAAAATCCATTTCAGGATCTAAAAGGTCCACTATTCAAATCTTTTAGTGCCTATAAGTGCCTATTTTAAGAATTGCCGCCTATAAATGCCTATTTTATGGATTAGCTTCTATAAATGCCTATTTTAAGGGTAAGTGCATACATATGTCTATTTTAAAGGTTTATCCTATATTTCATTTATTTTCCCTGTTTTTATGTAACATTTCATTAAAAAATGTTTAATTTCGTTTCTCCATTATTTCTTAAAAGTTCAAATATCATATCCGCTGCGCGGGTGTACACGGATTGCAAAAGTGGATTGAGTGGCCAATGCACCAGGTCAAAGACGCTAATTAAACGCGTGCGTCTTCGGTCGGAAGAAGGAATTAATTTCTGATTAGGGGATGGGATTCAGGGAGATTACTCTGTATTTACATCTGCTTTATAATCTATCTTAGTCGCTGTTGCTCTGATTAACACATGTAATTTTCACTCTCATTTAGGAGTATCACGCCCACTGTGTCGGTACATACGGATAGCATAAGCGGGTAATGTACACGCTAAGAGTCGCTTGGTAATAAAGACTGCGTGTCGAAGAAAGCACCTGGGACAAAGACGCTTATTTAGGGCGTATAACTCCGGCTATGCGGCTGTACACAGAACGCAAAGATACGTAGTTCGTTAGCGGTTTTCCTGACGGTGCTAATCCATAGGCCTATTGACCAAGCGGTCGTAGCGTGAAGCAAACAAAGAGCCTGTACAGTGCGCCAACAACGTTTATTTAGGGTGTATCACGCCCAGGAGGTACTCGGATTCAATAAATGCACTGAGCATGCTATTTTCACGATAAGAGGGTACTTCTTAATACACTGCGTCTTCCAAAGACACTTATTTAAGCCATATCACGCCCACTGAGCGGTTGTGTCCAGATTGTGAAAGTGGACTGAGTGGCCTACGTTGCTGCTAAACGGCCGCTTATTCACAAAGATCGTGTAACAACTGAAGCACCCGCACAGTGCGCCAAAGACATTTATTTAGGGCGTATTACGCCCGCTGCATGGGTGTACCCGGATTGAATAAGTTGACTGTGAGGATTATGTGCACACTCAGCTTGTTCACAAGGGGACTTAGTGGTTGAAGCGCACTGCCTCCGTGCAGCGGCCAACGACACGTGTTATGGCGCATAATGCCCGCTGCGCTTGTGTACCCAGATTGAGAAGATAGACTGAGTGTCCTATGTGACTGCTAAACGATCGCTTATTAATGAATACCACGTAGAGGTCGAAGCGCCTATACACTGCGCCAAAGACGTTTATTTAGGGTGTATAACGCCGGGCGTGTGAGTTTACCCGGATTGCATATGTGAACTGGTCGGAATATGTGCATGTTAAACGGGTGCTTAATGGTCAGAGAGCACTGCGCCTGCGCAGCGGGTCAACGATGCTTATTTATGACCCTCTAAGTGAGTGTACCCGGATAACAAACGTGGACCGATGCAATTGCTAAAAGGCAGCTTATTCACAAAGACCGTGTAGCTGCCGAACTGCCCACACCTGTAATTGAACTAACCTGTGACACATAACAGTGTCACTACCAACACCTGGGACTGTTTAAACCTGTTATTGGACTAACCTGTGACACACAATACTGTCACTACCCAAACCTGGAACTGTTTTAACCTGTGGTACACATAATACTGTCACTGGGACTGTTTTAACCTGTGGTACACATAATACTGTCACTGGGACTGTTTTAACCTGTGGTACACATAATACTGTCACTGGGACTGTTTTAACCTGTGATTGCACTAACCTGTGACACTCAATACTGTCACTACCCACACCTGGGACTGTTTTAACCTGTGATTGCACTAACCTGTGACACACAACACTGTCACTACCCACACCTGGGACTGTTTTAACCTGGGATTGGACTATTTCAGTGTACTTTTTTACTTTTTAGTGCCTATTTTAATTGCTTATTTTAACATTTTAGTGCCCATTGTAAGTGCTTATTTTATCGTTTTAGTGCTTATTTAAAGTGTCTATTTTACCTTTTTGGTGCCTATTTTGCATGCCTATATTGAGATTTTCAGTGCCTATAAATCCGGGCTCTAGTTATAATAATTTTCATTTTTATTTTTATATTATACTTATCCCAGATAAGCTTAGAATGCTAAACCAGAGATACTAGATCTTGCTCGGATATCGTATAGGAGGTAAATTTTCTCATGTTTTTAATTTCCTTCGCCTCTTTTTAGGTTTTTGTTTTCGGCTATACAATATAGCTATCCGTTGACTAATTGCAACTTGCTAATAAAATGTTTAAGGATAAGGTAACAAGTTTTTATCATATTATTTAAAACTTTATCATTGATCTGTAGGAATTCCGTAAAGAAAGGTTGGACAATCATTGTTTTTCCAAAAATTCCAGCAGTTTTCTATAAAAATAAATTCATTATTTTCAAAACTTTCACTTTATATTTATCAGTGAAAAATAAATGCTAACCTCTACTGTTGTCGTTGCACTTTTGAAGGTAGTTGTTTCCATTTTAACCATTCATTATTCACATGCACCTTATTATAGAAGAGCTAGATTACCTTGCTAGAGCTACACTGAAAAGGCAGAGTAGTTTCAGCATCATGCTGGAATTATAGAACTAATATCATGTAACTCGAATGAACGAAGGAAAGACTTCAGTCTTTCTCATACTTCAGTCGCAGTAATTTCACTCAATTGTGCTTTTTTCTGGTTCTTATTTGTCTTGATAAATAAACTGAACATATCCTCTCAGGCTTTCGGGCACACACTCATATTATTTCTTATAAACTCGAAGTGAAGCACGTTTTATTGGTTGCAACATGGCCCTGTGTCGTGTCGATGGCGTTTGCATTTTCCGAAAACAGTCAAATTTGAAACATTTTTCTATGAGGTAAAGATTTCTGGGAAGCCATTTTACCACTACCTGCTTGCAATAAAAATACTCTTAAAATTTTTTAATTTTATAGAAAATTGCGTAATATACTCTGTTACAAAATATATATGCACCCATAAGAAATTGAGTTACAGCCATAAAATTCGGCATGTATGTATCGTTTGAGGAAATATGAAAATAATTAGAATTTGGATCGTTTGAAGAGATAAGCAAATAACTAGAATTTCGGAGCCAATTAAAATGATTTTATTAAGAAATAGTGGCAATAAAAAGACAACATCTTAGTAAGTGGTAAATCCTCTCCTGGCAATTATACAAGCCGATATTCAGTGTGACATAGAGTCACATTCTACCACAAATGATACAACTGATCAGCTAATTCAGTAATATTCTGAGACAGCTGCAATTGCCGTCTTGGCCCAGACTTGTTCTATTGGTGATAGATCTGGAGATCTGGATGAAAATGGGAGGGTATTAAATTCTCGTAGACATTGTTCAGAAAATCGTGCAGCATGTGGTCAAACGTTGTCTGGTTTGTAAATAGAGCCTGGGCGACTTCATAGCATAGACAGAACAATCGGCTGCAGAAAATCGTCAACGTACAAGCGAGACATCAGACTTACAGCACAACTAGAGGAGATCGGCTGCCCCACGATATGGCTACCAAAACTTTCTTTTTTTCGACACAGACTATCCGATCTACCCGAAGGTGTAACTATCGGTTTGAACGGCTGGGACAGTGCCACCCAATTTAAACCGGAACCCACTGGGGGCTCCCAGACAGTCACACCACGTGTGATAGCCGTGTGCCACTCGACAACAATTGCAGGATTGGCACGTTGGCCAGTCCTCCTCTACACACGTATTTAGCTGTCATCAGGACTGAGAGAGAAGCGGGATTCGTCGCTAAAGAAACCACGCTTGCAATCGAGCACTGTCCAGACTGACACCAAAACAGACAGCTCTGCTTATGTTAAAGGGTCAGTGTTAAGCTCCTTAATAAATGTCGACATCTAATCCCATCTTCTGACAATCGTATCCGAATAGTATCCCTTGATACTGGATGCATGAAGGATGGCAAATGTCTTCAAAGGGCTGATAACGACGCCACTCTCCTGACTGCACGATACTCTCGAGCTGTTTTCTGTCTGAGACATCCTAAACCTCTGCGACGGTCACACATGCCATATCGTGCAACTACCATATCACTTTGACAAAGATGGCAACTGATACGTATGTTGGATCAACCGGCTTCCCTTAGGCCTATGATACGACAGCTATCTCTAAATCCTACAATTGTTTGTAGATCCCCGAGTACATCTCAAAAGCATATGTGTACACAACTTGCCGTATTAAAGCAGAAAATCTTGTTCCAATTGCCCGTGAGCAAGAATACCGGTCTTTTTAAATGCTGCTTTCCTCCATATCATTTTGATTATTTTTTATGATAATCTAAACCTTACTATTGTTTAACGATAATAAACACCAAGCCAAAAAATATGTCATACTTATTTTTTGGCTTGAGGAAGAGTTAAGAGTTTGAAAGAGTCATAAAATTGAATGTATTTGCTTTTAAGAAAGACCATTGCTCTCGATATCATTGATTCGTATAATTAAAGTCCCCTTAAAGTTCAAGGCCCCTAATTATCGACGGGAACTATGTGGTCCAGACCTATACTCAAACTGGGTGCAACCGTTGTATCAGTTTATGGAAATAGCGGCTTTAATTTCTGGTGCGCAATGCAGCTGATGCGTTGTAGTGTATAATTTATAACTGCCTATGTTATCAATAATATAGTTCTTAAACATTCAGTGAAGGAAATTTTCCTTTATATCATTTTCATTTAAAAAAAATATTAAAAAAGGCATCCACCCAGTATTGCAAATTCTTCGCGACAGCTCAACAAATTTCCTAGAGGTTTGCGATTCATTTGTAAAAATTCTTGCTGTCCTAACCGGGAATCGAACCACGGATCTTTGCACTGGCCAACCGACACTCTACCGTTGAGCTAGTGGGACCGAATTGCAAGCTTTTATTGTCAAAGTGAATTCTGCACATTGGCATAAAGGGAACTCTGTACACTGACATAGAGTATTGGTTGTTGGAAACAAAGAAAGAGAATACAGTAGTATCTTACCACTTAACACACACATGCTTTCTAAATGGAATTTTCCTTCTCTTCTTTTCATTTAATGAAAAGAAATATGATATTCAATTGGATTTCATAAATCCTCTCTTTAAACGAAAGCCGTCAGTTACTTGCTATATTGTGTGGTTAAGAACCACCGTTATACTACAATCACATAAAAAGTTTGTTATTATTATACCTTCAGAATCTTTAAGATTTTGTATGAAATTCCAAGGATATGCGTGGGTTTTCTCTGAAGACGATTTTGACGTGAATAGAAGCTGGACGCACCAAGTCAATTCAAGCATACTCATAACCTGCAATTAGAAAAAGACGGCTTTCTATTTGCATTTCATTGAAAACTTCATGAAAAACTGTGATACATACAGCACATTACTTTCCAATTAGCAGAGTTAGATATTCAGGGAAAACAATAAAGTAGATCAGACCTTTCTTAGAATTTTGTATAGCTGAAAATCAAGAGCTTTATTGCTGATATCGAGACCACACCAAATTTTGGGAAAAGTGCTTGATTGTATAGAGAGATATTTGTTATAAAAGGTCCATTCATGGTGGTCATTTCAATCCCATTCAAATGATGGTGCTCATTAATTTAAAGTACTTGAAAAGTAAAACAATAAGTAAAAAATACATTACTCAGAGGATAAGGAAAACCAACATAATAATAGTGCCATTTTATGGATATCTTTGAAACAGCATATTCGGTTGGTGCTTAAATACTTTTCTCAAGTTTTCCTTACTTACAAAGTAATTACTCATCATTTTTTTAAATGAGTAGTACCTCAGGAACTACTCATATTATAATCCTATTAATGATGTAATTCACTTTTAAATCAAAATACGTGTCAAATGATCATTTTTTCGTAAGGTTTTTCCGAATTTCGAAAAACGGAATGCTTTTTCCTAATATGATCCTTTTTCGAATTTCGAAGAATGGATTGCTTTTTCCTAGTATGATCTTTTTTCGAATTTCGAAAAATAGAATGTTTTTTCCTAGTATGATCTCACAGAAAATGAATAAGCGTCTTGAATTTACAGATTCAAAAAATCGCACCCAATTTTGTTTGAATCGTTCAATTTGTTGGACAGGTATTCGGCATACGCGCACACACACATACACAATTGAAAAAAATTGTGGATTCGGATGTAAATATGCTTAAAACGTGAACTTCCATAAAAATACAAGAGTCAGATTTTTGACCACACATTCAACTTTCTATTTACTTTATAATACAGGGTAGCCATAATTAAAGTAGATGTGTTTGGAGCCCAATAGTGAGAAAACTGTTGGGACAAATTCGGCTAAATTTGCAGTGAATACAATTTAGACCATGTAAATACTATTTATATCACTGTAAGGTCAATTTTTAGAGTAAAACATGCATAAGAAGTACAGAAAGTTAACATTTTACATACATTTTGAAAAGGACATCACATTTACATTTTATACTTATTTAGCATATTTTATGTTTACATTTGCATCTTACATTAACATACGTATGACATTAATTTTTATAATGGCATCATTTTATGTGTGATTCAGTATGTTTTCCTTGCATATGTTCCATAAAGTGCATTCTCTACTGCAGAATG